>BSBK01007310.1:322500-325000 GCA_027943335.1 Chamaecyparis obtusa
TAAGGAGGCATACCAGTTTGCCCGTAAAAATAGAGGAAAAGTTGAACAAGAAGTTTGAGAGCAGACAAAATGGAAGAGGTCATGGTGGAAGATCTGGTGGACGGTCATATGGTGGCCGAAATGAAGATCCAAAAAAGAAGGATGAGGCCAGTAGTAGCCAGAATCAGAAAGGAAACAATTTCGATCATTTCTAAGATCAGAATAATAGAGATCAGAGAGGAAGAGGAAGAGGACAAGGATCTAGAAGAGGAGGCTTCCATGGAGCATGTTTTCACTATAGAGAAGAAGGTCATAGGGCATTTGAATGTCCTTAGCGCCAAGGCAGAATAGATAGGAGAAATGAAGGCCAGGCCAAAGTTTCACATTTAGATGAAGATGCTAGATCATGAAATTCTAAAGATGTTGAAAGAGGAGAAACGCTAATTAACAGAAGAGTCTTGCTGAGTGGTGAGAATGAACCTGAACAAAGGAGGAGCCTATTTCGCACTAGATGTAAGTGTGAGGGTAAATGTTGTGATGTGATTATCGATAGTGAAGCACTGACAATTTGGTGTCAGAAGAGATGGTGACAAAGTTGAAGCTCAAGAGATAGAAACATCCACATCCATATCAGATTGCCTAGGTGCAGGATGACCACAAGGTCATGGTCAGTGAACAATGCCTGGTAAAGATAAAGATCGGCGAGTACCAAGATGAGGTACTATGTGATATCATCCCTATGGATGCATGTCATATGTTGTTGGGTAGACCGTGGCAGTTTGACAGATGTGCTATACACAATGGTCATGCGAATACCTATTCCCTGACAAAGGATGGAGTGCAACATAAGCTCAAGCCATTGAAGGAGACCGAAAAAAAGGTATGTGGTAATGCAAGAATAACATTTGTTAATGGAAGAAAATTCCTAGATGGTATGAGGCATGAGCATGTGTGTTTTGCTTTAATTCTAAAAGCTAGTAAAGAAGAAGTAGAGGATGTACCTATAGAGGTTGCAGATTTGTTGAATGAGTTTCAGAATATTGTATCTAATAATGTACTTGATGGATTACCACCCATAAGGAAGATCAGTCATCAGATGGATTTGATTCCAGGAGCCAGTTTGTCAAACAAGGCAGCACACAGAATGACACCAGCAGAAAGTGAAGAGTTGAACAGACAAGTACATGAGTTGTTACAGAAGAGATTGATTCGGGAGAGCCTGAGTCCATGTGCTGTACTAGTAGTATTAGCACCAAAGAAGAATGAAGAATGGAGGATGTGTATAGATTCTAGAGCAATAAACAAGATCACAATCAAGTATAGGTTTCCATTGCCAGAAATGGATGATATTATGGACTGTTTGAGTGGAGTTGTGTATTTCTCAAGGATAGATCTGAAGAGTGGATATCACCAGATTTGGATAAGAGAAGGAGATGAATGCAAGACTACCTTCAAGACAAAAGAAGGACTGTATGAGTGGGGGCTCATAAACGAGGTTCTAAAAGAATTTCTGGGTAAGTTTGTCATTGTTTACCTAGATGATATTTTTATTTTTAGCAAGACATTGGAGGAACATATGATGCATATTCATATGGTGTTTGAGAAGTTGAGAGATGAGAAATTATTGATTAATTTGAAGAAGTGCAGTTTCATGAAGAAAGAGTTAGTGTATTTGGGATTTGTAGTTTCAGCAGAATGTCTAAAAATGGACCCAGTGAAGGTACATGCTATCCTTGAATGGCCTACTCCAAGGAGTGCTACTGAGGTAAGATCTTTTCATGGTTTGGCTAGCTTTTACAGAAATTTTATCAAAAATTTTAGCAATATTTGTGGTCCCTTGACTAAAACAATGAGAGGAGATAGAAAAGAGTTTAAGTGGACTAATGGGGCAGAAAAGAGTTTTCAATTGTTCAAACAAAAAGTTACAGAACAACCTATTTTAGCACTTCCAGATTCTAATAAGGTGTTTCAAGTAGATTGTGATGCTAGTGGTACCGCAATAGGAGTTGTTATGAGCCAAGAAGGTAAAGCGGTTGCTTATTTCAGTGAGAAGTTAAATGATGCCAAGAGGAAGTATTCTATTTAAGATCAGAAATTTTATGCTATAGTTCAGGCATTGAAGAAGTGGAGACACTATCTGATTCCTAAGGAGTTCTTTTTGTATACTAATCATCAAGCTTTGCAATATTTGAATAATCAAGAAAAGTTGAATCAGAGGCATTTGAAATGGGTTGAGTTTTTGCAGAGTTATACATTTGTTTTGAAACACAGAAGTAGAAAGTTTAATAGGGTTGCAGATGCTCTTAGTAGAAGGCAACTATTGCTGACAAAGATGTAGATTGAAGTGGTTGGGTTCAAGGAACTCAAGAATTTGTATCTAGAGGATCCTGATTTTGGTGGAGCTTGGAAAGCTTGTAAAGAACCTACTACTCTAGATAGGATGAAATGGCTGGATTTTATCATCCAAGATGATATGCTATTCAAAGGGAGTCATTTGTGCATTCCATGAAGTTCTATGAGG
>BSBK01007310.1:330000-447500 GCA_027943335.1 Chamaecyparis obtusa
TGTGGAATTACAAACTTTCAGAATTATAATATGCAAAGCCACATGGGCATTCCCTTACAATATTCTGTAGGACAAAGCCTCAAATCAATACCCAGATCTACTACCCAGAACTGCCCTAGACAACACTACGGGCCTTCTTTATATAGGCAATTTCTACCGCCTGAGAAGGTTCTAGAAATTTAGCCCTTAGGGCGGACCAAACTTAGAATTATTTTATTTTACAATTTATTACATCAAAGTCATCTTGAAATGACTTTTGAAACCCAAACAGAAATTTTGAAGAAAAATTATTTTCTGCCATTTCAGGTGACCCAACTTCCGAAGACCATAAGTCATCGCCCGTTGACCCGATTGGCTATTATAACCTCATTTTGGAAATGCCACAAAGCACTCTATAGGCTTGACCTACACATTGTGTCCCTCACACAAATTTTCAACCTCATTCGGGGCCTCTAAAGCCTTCAAAACTAAGTTTCACATTTCTGTACCTTGTTGCCAATACCGAAAATCTTCAAGATCTTCAAAACTACACCTGATCTAGCCATGAAACTTTGCAGGCAGGCTGATATGACTGAGATGAACCTCCATATGTAAAATCAGACATTCCAAGATCGTAAGACCAACTTACTAAAAATAGCAAGTTTCAATAAATAGCAACTCTGCACAAGATAGCCCTTATTGAATACAAAAAAAGAAATATTTTTGGGTGATGCAAGATTGCTCTTAAACCTAGGATGCTCCTACATCAGACACCTGGGGTAATTTGAGAAGTGACCCTATCACAACTCAGGTGTGCAGAGGAAAACCAAGATGGTTAACCTCCTCCTTTGTTAGCCATGATGAATCTTCAACAGGTCATCCTTTTCATTTGACCAAATACTCTTCATATGTCCCTGTTCCTTATGCTTGTGCCAACACGACTATCTAGTATGTCTTCAATCTCTTTGATACCTGAACTGGTTGCTGGAATACTCCACTGTGCTATTGCAACCTCATCTTCAACACCTCCTTCATGATACTCTGTCAAATCTGAAATGTTAAACACTGGTGAAATATTCAGCTCAATAGACAATCCTACCTCATATGCATTTCTTGAATCATGCTTCTTCAGTATCTTACATGGTCCAAACTTCTTCATTTTTAGCTTGTTATATGTACCAAGTAGAAACCGCTCCTTCTGCAAATGAACCATGACTTCATCCCCAACCTGAAATTTCTTATGCCTCCTTTTCTCATCTGCCTTAGTCTTATACTCCACATTCATCTTGGTAATATGCTTCCTCACCTCCTCATGAATGTTCTTCAAATGTTTTGCAAAATCCTCAGCTTCAGCACTACTTATTTCTCCTTTATCTATCTTTCTCAATGCAGCTACATTTCTTGGACTACTTCCATATACAATCTGCAATGGTGATTTACCAGTGTTCCTATTGACAGAATTATTGTATGCAAATTCTTCCTGTGGTAAAATCAAATCCCATCCTGTTGGCTTATCTCCAACTAAACATCTCAGGAGATTTTCCAAACTTCTATTCACCACCTCTATCTGTCCATCAGTCTCTGGATGATGTGATGAACTGGACTTCAAATCTGTCTTCAACTTCTTCCATAATGTCCGCTAGAAATATCCAACAAACTTAGTATCTCGATCTGAAACTATGGTCTTTGGCAAACCCTGTAGTCTCACCACTTCTTTGAAAAATAATTCTGCTACATGAACAACATCATTAGTCTTCTTGCAGGGAATGAAATCTGGCATCTTCAAAAATCTGTCAATCACTACAAAAATTGAATCATGTCCCTGTTGTGTCCTCGGTAAACCAAGAACAAAGTCCATACTGATATCCTCCCAAGGCTTCTCTAGTATAGGTAATGGTTGATACAACTCTGTATTTTTCTTCACTCCTTTCACCATCTGACATACTCTGTAACTCTATACAAACTTTTTCACATCTTCCTGCAATTGTGGCCAATAATAATTCTCACCAACCAAAGCAAGGGTTTTATCATAACCAAAATATCCAGCCAATCCTCCACTATGCTTCTCCTTGATGAGATTCTCCCTCATAGAACTTCATGGAATGTACAACTGACTCCCTCTGAATAGCATATCATCTTGGATGATAAAATCTAGCCATTTCATCCTGTCTAGAGTAACAGGTTCTGTACAAGCTTTCCAAGCTTCACTAAAATCAGGATCCTCTGGATACAAATTTTTGAGTTCCTTGAACCCAACCACTTCAATCTGCATCTTTGTCAGTAATAGTTACCTTCTGCTAAGAGCATCCGCAACCCTATTAGACTTTCCACTCCTGTGTTTCAAAACAAATGTATAACTCTGCAAAAACACAACCCATTTCAAATGCCTTTGATTCAACTTTCCTTGACTATTCAAATATTGCAACGCTTGATGATCAGTATACAAAACAAACTCCTTAGGAAACAGATAATGTCTCCACTTCTTTAATGCCTAAACTATAGCATAATATTCCTGATCATAGACAGAATATTTTCTCTTGGCATCATTTAACTTGTCACTGAAATAAGCAACAGGTTTACCTTCTTGGCTCATAACAGCTCCTATTGTAGTACCACTAGCATCACAATCTACATGAAACACCTTATTAAAATCTAGAAGTGCTAAAACAGGTTGTTTTGTAACTTTTTGTTTCAACAATTGAAAACTCTTTTCTACCCCATTAGTCCACTTAAACTCTTTTCTATCGCCTCTCATTATTTCAGTAAAGGGTCCACAAATACTGCTAAAATTTCTAATAAAATTTCTGTAAAAGCTATCCAAACCATGAAAAGATCTTACCTCAGTAGCACTCTTTAGAGTAGGCTATTCAAAGATAGCATGTACCTTCTTTGGGTTTATTTTTAGACCTTTTGATGAAACTACAAATCCCAAATACACTAACTCTTTCTTCACAAAACTGCACTTCTTCAAATTAATCAATAGTTTCTCATCTCTCAACTTCTCAAACACAATATGAATATGCATCATATGTTCCTCCAATGTCTTGCTAAAAATCAAAATATCATCTAGGTAAACAATGACAAACTTACACAGAAATTCTTTCAGAACCTCATTCATGAGCCGCATGAAAGTGCTCGGTGCATTGGTTAGCCCAAAAGGCATGACTAACCACTCATATAGTCCTTCCTTTGTCTTGAAGGCAGTCTTCCATTCATCTCCTTCTCTTATCTGAATCTGGTGATATCCACTCTTCAGATCTATCTTTGAGAAATACATAGCCCCACTCAAACAATCCATAATATCATCCATTCATGGCAATGGAAACCTATACTTGATTGTGATCTTGTTTGTTGCTCTAGAATCTGTATACATCCTCCACTCTCTATTCTTCTTTGGTGCTAATACCGTTGGTACAGCACAGGGACTCAGACTCTCTCGAATCAACCCCTTCTGCAATAACTCGTGTACTTGTCTGTTCAACTCTTCACTTTCTGCTGGTGTCATTCTTTGTGCTACCTTGTTTGGCAAACTGGCTCCTGGAATCAAATCTATTTGATGAATGATCTTCCTTACCGGTGGTAATCCATCAGGTACATTATCAAATACAATATCCTGAAACTCATTCAACAAATCTGCAACCTCTACAGGTACATCCTCTACTTCTTCTTTACCAACTTTTGGAATTAAAGCAAAACACACATGCTCATGCCTCATACCATCTAAGAATTTTCTTCCATCAACAAATGTTTTTCTTGCATTACCACATACATTTTCTTTAGTCTCCTTCAATGGCTTTAGCTTATGTCGCATTGCATCCTTTGTCAGAGAATAGGTGTTCGCATGACCATCCTATATAGCACGTCTGTCAAACTGCCACGGTCTACCCAACAACATATGACATGCATGCATAGAGATGATATAACATAGTACCTCATCTTGGTACTCGCCGATCTTGAATTTTACCAGGCACTGTTCACTGACAATGACCTTGTGGTCATCCTGCACCCAGGAAATCCAATATGGATGTGAGTGTTTCTGTCTCTTGAGCTTCAACTTTGTCACCATCTCTTTTGACACCAAATTGTCAGTGCTTCCACTATCGATAATCACATCAGAACATTTACCCTCACACTTGCATCTAGTGTGAAACAGGCTCCTCCTTTGTTCAGATTCATTCTCACCACTTAGCAAGACTCTTCTGTTAATTATCATTTCTCCTCTTTCAGCATCTTTAGAATTTGATGATCTAACATCTTCATCTACATGTACAACTTTGGCCTGGCCTTCATTTCTCCTTTCTATTCTGCCTTGGCACTGAGGACATTCAAATGCTCTATGACCTTCTTCTCCACAGTGAAAACATGTTCCACAGAAGCCTCCTCTTCCAGATCCTTGTCCTCTTCCTCTTCCTCTTCCTCTTCCTCTATGATCTCTATTACTCTGATCTTGGAAATGATTGAAATTATTTCCTCTCTGATTTTGATTGCTACTGGCCTCATCCTTCTTTTTCAGATCTTAATTTTGGCCACTATATGACCATCAACCAGATCTTCCACCATGACCTCTTCCATTTTGTCTGCTCTCAAACTTCTTGTTCAATTTTTCCTCTACTTTTAGGGCAAAATGGTATGCCTCCTCAATACTGTTCATTCGAACCAGATTCAACTCCTCTTGAATGCTTGGCCTTAACCCATTAAGGTATCGGGAAACTTTCTCCTTATCAGCTTCTCCATGGCCTATTCTGATGAGGAGTCGATAGAACTCCTCTGTATACTCTTAAACAGATCTTCCTGCTTGCTTCAAACTTTGCATTTTCTTTTGTAGGTCAAGCTCATAAGCAACAGGAATGAACTGTCACTTCAATTTATCCACCATCTGATCCTTTCTTGTGATTTTATCTTTCCCTCTTCTATTTCACTCCAATTGAATTTCTTGCCACCAGATCTTCGCATGACCTTTCAATCTAGCCTTCACAAATTTGACCCTATCAGGATCCTCAACATCTTCATACTCAAAATATTTCTCACATTTATTGATCTAGTCGATCAATTCTTCTGGGTTAAGATTTCTAGAAAATGTAGGAACCTCAATCTTAGGTCTTTTCCCAATCTTGAAAATTGCCCGAAACAGTCTTTCTTCCTCCTGGTTCACAATTTCAGCTTCTCCTTCTTGATATTTTTCTTCGGCTTCATCCTCGCTTTCGTCTCTGACATTAAGATTTATTCCTCTACGAATCTCTTCTTGCAATGCTCGCACTTGTCTCTACAGCTCTCTAACTTTAGGTGTCACAGCACCAGCTCTTCTTCCATGTTCTATTCGTGGAGGCATTTTTGTGATGCACGATGAAACCCTAACCACGGTCCTGGTGAAAACTACCTCACAGCCGGCGATCTATTTTCACACTCAAGAACTCCTGCTCTGACACCACTTGATGAAAGGTTCTCCCATTAATACCACAAGCACATAACATAGATAGAGAAACAACAACAATAATATGGAAGAACATAAAATTGGCTTCTTATTATCTCCACAAATGTGGAATTACAAACTTCTAGAATTACAATATTCAAAGCCACATGGGCATTCCCTTACAATATTCTGTAGGACAAAGTCTGGAATCAATAGCTAGATCTACTACCTAGAACTGCCCTAGACAACACTACGAGCCTTCTTTATATAGGCAATTTCCACCGCCCGAGAAGGTTCTAGAAATTTAGCCCTTAGGGCCAACCAAACTTACAATTATTTTATTTTACAATTTATTAGATCAAAGTCGGCTCAAAATGAGTTTTGAAACCCAAACAGAAATTTTGAAAAAAAATTATTTTCCACCATTTCAGGTGACCCAACTTCTGAAGACCATAAGTCATCGGCCGTTGACTCGATTGGCCATTATAACCCCATTCTGGAAACAGCACGAAGCACTCTACAGGCTTGATCCATGCAAAGCGCCCATCACCCAAATTTTCAACCTCATCTGGGGCCTCTAAAGCCTTCAAAATTGAGTTGGAAGTTTCTGTACCCTGCTGTTAATACCAAAAATCTTCAATATCTTCAAAACTACACCTGATCTAGCCATGAAACTTTGCTGGTGGGCTGATATGACTGAGATGAACCTCCATATGTAAAATCAGACATTCCAAGATCGTAAGACCAACTTACCAAAAATAGAAAGTTTCATTAAAAAGCAACTCTCCACAAGATAACACTTATTGAATACAAAAAAAGAAATATTTTTGGGTGATGCAAGATTGCTCTTAAACCTAGGATGCTCCTACATCAGACACCCAAGGTAATTTGAGAAGTGACCCTATCACAACTCAAGTGTGCAGAGGAAAACCAAGATGGTTAACCTCCTCCTTTGTTAGCCACGATGAATCTTCAACAGGTCATCCTTTCCATTTGACCAAATACTCTTCATATGTCCTGTTCCTTGTGCTTGTGCCAACATGACTATCCAGTATGTCTTCAATCTCCTTGATATCTGAACTAGTTACTGGAATACTCCACTGTGCTACTGCAACCTCATCTTCAACACCTCCTTCATGATACTCTGTCAAATCTGAAATGTTAAACACTGGTGAAATATTCAGCTCAGGTAGGCAATCCTATCTCATATGCATTTCTTGAATCATGCTTCTTCAGTATCTTACATGGTCCAAACATCTTCATTTTCAGCTTGTTATATGTACCAATTGAAAACCGCTCCTTCCGCAAATGAACTATGACTTCATCCCCAACCTGAAATTCCTTATGCATCCTTTTCTCATCTGCCTTAGTCTTATACTGCACATTCATCTTGGTAATATGCTTCCTCACCTCCTCATGGATGTTCTTGAAATGTTCTACAAAATCGTTAGCTTCAGCACTACTTACTTCTCCTTTATCTATCTTTCTCAACTCAGATGCATTTCTTGGACTACTTCCATATATAATCTAGAATGGTGATTTACCAGTGCTCCTGTTGACAGAATTATTGTATGTAAATTCTGCCTATGGTAAAATCAAATCCCATCATGTTGGCTTATCTCCAACCAAACATCTCAGCAAATTTCTCAAACTTCTATTCACCACCTCTGTCTGTCCATCAGTCTGTGGATGATGTGATGAACTAGACTTCAAATATGTCTTCAACTTCTTCCACAATGTCTGCTAAGAATATCCAACAAAATTAGTATCTCGATCTGAAACTATGGTCTTTGGCAAACCATGTAGTCTCACCACTTCTCTGAAAAATAATTTTACTACATGAATAGCATCATTAGTCTTCTTATAGGGAATGAAATGTGCCATCTTCAAAAATTTATCAAATACTATAAAAATTGAATCATGTCCCCGCTGTGTCCTCGGTAAACCAAGAATAAAGTCCATAGTGATATCCTCCCAAAGCTTCTCTGGTACAGGTAATGGCTGATACAACCCTGTATTTTTCTTCACTCCTTTCACCATCTGACATACTCTGCAACTCTATCCAAACTTCTTCACATCTTGCTACAATTGTGGCCAATAATAATTCTCAACAACCAAAGTAAGGGTTTTATCATGACCAAAATATCCAATCAATCTTCCACTATGCTTCTCCTTGATGAGATTCTCCCTCATAGAACTTCGTGGAATGCACAACTGACTCCTTCTGAATAGCATATCATCTTGGATGATAAAATCCATCTATTTCATCCTGTCTAGAGTAACAGGTTCTGTACAAGCTTTCTAAGCTTCACTAAAATTAGGATCCTCTGGATACAAATTCTTGAGTTCCTTGAATCCAACCACTTCAATCTACATCTCTGTCAGCAATAGTTTCCTTCTACTAAGAGCATCCGCAATGCTATTAGACTTTCCACTCCTGTGTTTGAAAACAAATCTATAACTCTACAAAAACTCAACCCATTTCAAATGCCTCTAATTCAACTTTTCTTGACAATTCAAATATTGCAACGCTTGATGATCAGTATACAAAACAAACTCCTTAGGAAGAAGATAATGTTTCCACTTCTTTAATGCCTGAACTATAGCATAATATTTTTTATCATAAACAAAATATTTTCTCTTGGCATCATTTAACTTCTCACTGAAATAAGCAACAGGTTTACCTTCTTGGCTCATAACACCTCCTATTGCAGTACCACTAGCATCACAATCTACTTGAACACCTTATTAAAATTTGAAAGTGCTAAAACAGGTTGTTCTGTAACTTTTTATTTCAACAATTGAAACCTATTTTCTGCCCCATTAGTCCACTTAAACTCTTTTCTATCCCCTCTCATTGTTTCAGTCAAGGGTCCACAAATACTGCTAAAATTTCTCATAAACTTTTTGTAAAAGCTATCCAAACCATGAAAAGATCTTACCTCAGTAGCACTCCTTGGAGTAGGCCATTCAAGAATAGCATGTACCTTCTCTGGGTCCATTTTTAAACCTACTACTGAAACTACAAATCCCAAATACACTAACTCTTTCTTCACAAAACTGTACTTCTTAAAATTAATCAACAGTTTCTTATCTCTCAACTTCTCAAACACAATACGAATATGCATCATATGTTCCTCCAATGTCTTGCTAAAAATCAAAATATCATCTAGGTAAACAATGACAAACTTACCTAGAAATTTTTTTAGATCCTCGTTCATGAGCCGCATGAAAATGCTCGGTGCATTAGTGAGCCCAAAAGGCATGACTAACCACTCATACAGTCCTTCTTTTGTCTTGAAGATAGTCTTCCATTTATCTCCTTCTCTGATCTGAATCTGGTGATATCCACTCTTCAGATCTATCTTTGAGAAATACACAGCCCCATTCAAACAATCTATAATATCATCTATTTGTGGCAATGGAAACCTATACTTGATTATGATCTTGTTTATTGCTCTACAATCTGTACACATCCTCCACTCTCCATTATTCTTTGGTGCTAATAATGCTGGTACAACATAGGGACTCAGACTCTCTCGAATCAACCCCTTCTGCAATAACTCGTGTACTTGTCTGTTCAACTCTTCACTTTCTGCTAGTGTCATTCTGTGTGCTTCCTTGTTTGGAAAACTGGCTCCTCGAATCAAATCCATCTGATGACTGATCTTCCTTACTGGTGGTAATCCATCAGGTACATTATCAGATACAATATCCTAAAACTCATTCAACAAATCTGCAACCTCTACAGGTACATCCTCTACTTCTTCTTTACCAACTTTTAGAATTAAAGCAAAACACACATGCTCATGCCTCATACCATCTAAGAATTTTCTTCCATCAACAAATATTATTCTTGCATTACCACATACCTTTTCTTCAGTCTCCTTTAATGGCTTTAGCTTATGTCGCACTTCATCTTTTGTCAGAGAATAGGTATTCGCACGAACATTGTTTATAGCACATCTGTCAAACTACCACGGTCTACCCAACAACATATGACATGAATCCATAGAGATGATATCACATAGTACCTCATCTTGGTACCCGCCGATCTTGAACTTTACCAGGCACTGTTCACTGACCATGACCTTGTGGTCATTCTGCACCTAAGCAATCCGATATGGATGTGGGTGTTTCTATCTCTTGAGCTTCAACTTTGTCACCATCTCTTCTGACACCAAATTGTCAGTGCTTCCACTATCGATAATCATATCACAACATTTTCTCCTCTTTCAGCATCTTCAGAATTTGATGATCTAGCATCTTCATCTACATGTACAACTCTCGCCTAGCCTTCATTTCTCCTGCCTATTCTACCTTGGCACTGAGGACATTCAAATGCCCTATGACCTTCTTCTCCATAGTGGAAACATGTTCCATGGAAGCCTCCTCTTCTAGATCCTTGTCCTCTTCCTCTTCCTCTCTGATCTCTATTACTCTGATCTTGGAAATGATTGAAATTATTTCCTCTCTGATTCTGACTGCTACTAGTCTCATCCTTCTTTTCTAAATCTTCATTTCGGCCACCATATGATCGTCCACCAGATCTTCCACCACGACCTCTTCCATTGTGTCTGCTCTCAAACTTTTTGTTTAGCTTTTCCTCTACTTTTAGGGCGAACTGGTATGCCTCCTCAATGTTGTTCATTCAAACCAGATTCAACTCCTCCTGAATGCTTGACCTTAACCCATTAAGGTATCAGGCAACTTTCTCCTTATCAGCTTCTGCATGGCCTGTTCTAATGAGGAGTCGATAGAACTCCTCTGTATACTCCTGAACAGATCTTCCTGCTTGCTTCAAACTTTGCATTTTCTTTAGTAGGTCAAGCTCATAATCAACAGGAATAAACTGTCATTTCAATTTATCCACCATCTGATCCCATCTTGTGATTTTATTTTTCCCTCTTCTATTTCACTCTAATTGAATTTCTTGCCACCAGAGCTTCGCATGACCTTTCAATCTAGCCTTCACAAATTTGACCCTATCAGGATCCTCAACATCTTCATATTCAAAATATTCCTCACATTCATTGATCCAGTCGATCAATTCCTCTGGGTTAAGATTTCCAAAAAATGTAGGAACCTCAATCTTAGATCTTTTTCCAATCTTGGAAATCTTCCGAAAAAGTCTTTCTTCCTCCTGGTTCACAATTTCAGCTTCTCTTTCTTGATATTCTTCTTCGGCTTCATCCTCGCTTTCATCTCTGATATTAAGATTCATTCCTCTGTGAATCTCTTCTTGCAATGCTCACACTTATCTCTGTAGCTCTCTAACCTCAGGTGTCACAGCACCAGCTCTTCTGCCATGTTCTCTTCATGGAGGTATTTTTGCGATACACACTGAAACCCTAACCACGGTCCTGGTGCAAACTACCTCACAGTTGATGATCTATTTACACACTCAAGAACTCCTACTCTAATACCACTTGATGTAGGGTTCTCCCCTTAATACCACAAGCACATAACAGAAATAGAGAAACAACAATAATAATATGCAAGAATAGAAAATTCGCTTCTTATTATCTCTACAAATGTGAAATTACAAACTTTCAGAATTAAAATATGCAAAGCCACATGGGCATTTCCTTACAATATTTTGTAGGACAAAGCTTCAAATCAATACCCAGATCTACTACTCAGAACTGCCCTAGATAACACTACGAGCCTTATTTATATAGACAATTTCTACCACCCAAGAATGTTCTAAAAATTTAGCCCTTAGGGCCGACCAAACTTAGAATTATTTTATTTTATAATTTATTACATCAAAGTCAGCTCAAAATAAGTTTTGAAACCCAAACAAAAATTTTGAAGAAAAATTATTTTTCACCATTTTAGGTGACCCAACTTCCGAAGACCATAAGTCATCACTCATTGACCTGATTGTCTATTATAACCCCATTCTGGAAATACCACAAAGCACTCTACAAGCTTGACCTGCGCAAAGCACCTATTACCCAAATTTTCAACCTCATTCAAGGCCTCTAAAGCCTTGAAAACTGAGTTCAAAATTTCTGTACCCTGCTGCCAATATCGAAAATCTTCAATATTTTCAAAACTACACCTGATCTAGCCATGAAACTTTGCTGGTAGGCTGATATGACTGAGATGAACCTCCATATGTAAAATCAAACATTCCAAGATCGTAAGACCAACTTACTAAAAATAAAAAGTTTCCATAAATAGTAACTCTGCACAAGATAGCCCTTATTGAATACAATTTTTTTTTTTTTTTGGGTGATGCAAGATTGCTCTTAAACCCAGGATGCTCCTGCATCATGTACTCCTACATGAATTGGTTTAATTTCATTAATGTTTGCACTCTTCCACTGTAACTGTTCATGCCAACCTTAATATTATAATTACCAATAAAGTAAATTATTATATCAAACAAATTTTGTGCGTGCTAAATCCTAGGGATCTCAATGCTAGATTTTAATCATTAGAAGTGTGATTGATTAAATACTCATGAGATGAAGTTGTTCAGACCATGTGACTCGTATCTGTAATTATGCAAGGATGATGGTGTTATCATGTAGCTTTAATAATTATTAATAATTGATTGTCCTATAAACAAGATTAGTGGATACTAGTGTAGAAAGGGCATGATATTAGAATTGGGGTTATTCTATAGTATTTCCCTTATCAAGGTCTAGAACAAAAGTAATTTTAATCGAATTATGAAGGTAGATAGAATTATAACATTCTAATGTATTAATTGGTTCTAGGGTTCATTGCCAACCAAGTTATCACCATCAACTCCCATATTCGCAAGAAGGTTGACACCTCTGTTCCTTTCTCTATATATATGTTTGACTTCATATTGGGGATATGGAATACATAAATACATAATGAAAGAAAGATAAATTAAGGATAATAAAATTTGAGATACATAATATTGATAGGTTCCTTAAAAGAAACACCATCTGTATCAACAAGTTTATAAGCACCTAAACCAAAGTTTTGAATTACAACAAAAGGTCCAAGCCAATTAGGGCTAAACATTCCATTTTCACCAGGTAAAGCATTCACATTTCATTGATTCTCATATAATACTAAATCACCTACTGAAAAGGATCATTCAATTACTTTATGATTGTACTACTTCTAAAGTGTGTTGGTGTTCTTTTTCCCCAAAGGTCAGCTTGGTATCAAGATTGACAGGGCTAGTGTCACATTCACTCAACACTCTAAAATCTGACAGGAAATAGGGCCAATTGACAAGGATCAAAGAGAGATCCTTCTACACTTTGAGCTCCACATCACTCAAGTGGGTGTACCTCATCTGCATACTCATACAATATGTGTCACACTACAGACCTATAGGTAATTGACTGTGGAATGGTTCTCAAACTCCTAGGTATCCTGTAGCTCAATGAAGCCAATATCTCATGCAATAGCCCTACTTGCATGGAGTGAGTATGAAAACCAGAGATCTATCTTAACAACATGAAAGGGAAAAAGAATTGATTTAAAGATGCAAGAAATAGCCCAAACCCATCAAACACTGAACTCAATTGAATTTACTATTCCTTGATTAGTGCCATTATCCATTGGGCAATAGTCAAAAAAAAAAATAGGACATGAACCAACTACTGTCAAAGATTCATAGGCATAAACACAACTGTTTTAGCCCACCCACTACTTAAAGAATCCTTCTGCAGACAAGTCAAATGAATCTATGCCCTATCCAAAGTATCTTTCACTTGATCCTAGATCAAGAACTAAGGACTAAAACATATACAGAGGCAACCCAATGCAATGGATCAGAAAATCCAAAATTCATAAGACTGACACCAAGGAGAGACTTTGAAACATGAAATAATTTTATTAAGTTTGATGAATCATGTACATGTCTATACCAAAAAATGAAAATACCACTTCAATAACCTGCAAATGATGCAAAGAAATTCTACTCACCTTCCTATAATGCGATAGAACTCACTACTTCCCACAAGAACCAAAAGAATGGAACCTAGACACAGTCAAAATTTTTCTTACTTATACCACTGGTTACCTTGAAATCCTAAACCAGTAGGATGCAACAAGCTATGGGTAACCAAGGTTAGGATTACAACCGCCACACCAACAACAAAATTTCAAAATTTAAAAGCTCCTACAGAAAGCCTCGAGCCATAAAAAACTACCCAGTCACCGCATGACAAAACACCCCCACAAACACTCACGACATCGTGGACCACACTACAAACCAATCACTTCTCACCAAACAGGGTCTTTTCTGCATTCAATTCCATAAAAATGGTACCCCCTATCTCTAAGAAAATCAAACAAAAAATGCAAAGGTCATCATGCACTTCATGGGCTTCATATTCCTTAACCATTTGCCCCCAGTCACGCAATTGGGTAGTCACAAAATTTACTGCCACAAAAAATCGGTTCAATTTATACTTGGTTGCATGATCGCATAACCTGGAAATGGGTTATGTGAACATGCGACACCTGCTATCCACTTGCCCTCTACATAACCGTCAAGAAACCCCCACCTAGGCCCGCATTCAAATTCACCATCCCACCAGCACGGTCCAACTAAAAATTTCCACGACACAACTTGCCAGCTCACCCACCAAACAGTCACAAATGAGCCCCAGGACACGTGGCACCCTGTCGCATGATCGCATAGCTCAAAGACAGGCTATGCGAACATGTGACCACCTGCAGACCGCAACCACCACTGTAAGGGGTCACCAAGAAATGTCAGTCGCATGATTGCATAGCCTGGAAATGGGCTATGCGAACATACGACCACCTGCCAACCTCAGCCAACATAACCGCCACCGCAACTATAACGCCTTGCCAGGCAACCCAAGAGGACAAGACATAAAACCTCTATAAAATGCAAGTAGTGAATTTTTATTTTATTTTATTTATTTATTTTAACTAGAATAATATTCATCATTACACTTCATATTTCTAAAGGAAGAAATATTTTTCTACTACTTGAATGTAAGATTTATACAACTTTAGTCCTCCCGGGTTCCCTAACATCGCTACTAAAGCAACATCATATAAACCATTTACATGCATAAGATATTCACGGAATCATGAGCTTAAAAGATCTACATTCATTTTAATGCACCAAGTTAAATGTCCCTAACTTATTTCTTTTATTAAACATAGGTTAATCATCCAACATCATTATTCTTTTTATCAACTCATTCCATAAATTCATATTGATTTCATCTACATCTACTATCCTTTATATCACTTTTCTCTAATAATTTAGGTAAGAGATTAATACTCATTAAGGTAGGCATCATCCTAGGTACTTCATTAACATGAACCAAGTATTAACATTAAAATCAAATTACTATTCTATTGCATTGTTTCATAACCATTCATTGTTAATAATTCCAATCACTAATCTATCATTTCTCAATAATCTCTTTGAATTCTTTCACCAAGAGAGAATACATTATTGTTGTGATACATCATTATATATAATTATATTTAAGATTATTTCCTTTACACATGGACAACATAAGAGGATAGGATAACATAAACACTTTCTTTTAATGCTAGTAACATGTCCAATATTCCACATTCTTTTCCCTTTCTTTTACCTAGAACTACCCATTCCCTTATGCATTGCTTTGAATTGAGATTGCATCAATACTACAAGACTCCTTTTAGGAGATTAAAAATTACATGAATAGAAATACATAAGTACATCTCAACATATTAAAATATCCAATAAGAAATCTTCAACTGTAGATCTGGAAAGGAATATGTGCTAGGATCATCCAAAGAATCACGATCAATACCTCGATATAAATATTAACCACCCAACCACGTGGAACCAATAGGCCCACTCTCCCGAGCTAGGAGATAGAACCAAAGGCCCATACAAGAGGTAACAACTAGGAAATTCTTAAGGTGGTGATAAAATTTCCCCAAAGTCACAACATAAAAGAAAAGACAAGAAGACCACAAGGACTACCAGAGGCATGATCAAATTTAGTAGAGGCTCTAAGCTACAAGCTAGGTGAGTGTCATCGCATAGCCCTCACCCCTTGGGTTGTCCTGGTACTAGCCACTCTTGGCCCCGGCCCCCAAGTAGGCACATGCGGAACCGAATGCCTCTCGTACAGACAAGGTCATCCAGTTGTACCTACGCATAGGTACCTTCTCCCACTCCCATCCTTAGTCTTTACTAGCACTAAAGGCATGGGAGAGGCACAATTAATCTTGATTAGTGTGTAATTTCCCATCCCAATAATCTCCCATTCCCAATTCATTTATTTAGGTTATCACTTGATTAAATAACTCATAGTAGGTTATCCTGGTACTAGCCACTTAGGGCCCCGGCCCCTCACTATGAGCCACTCACCTAGTGTACTTAGGTTACCTAACATACATATAAAAATCATAAGAGCATAATAGATCCATCATCAAGAATTCATATCAATTCCATAACAACATTTGATTGAGTTTAGGAAAACATATGTTGTCCCTAGTCCACTTGACAACCCTAAACCCAATATGGCATACAGAATGTTCCAAACATATAAGAAGACATCCAAGTGATATTATAAACATATTCAGAGTATACATAGATCCAATTAACCAAAAAAATATTCTAATAGCCTCTGGTGACCATATGAAACCTTAAAACTTAATGATGTTCTTAAACTGAATTATTTCAAGCAAGGATTAAATGCAAAGAATAGTCATCATAGAACAGTCATCCATATCTTCCACAAAACAAATAATAAAGGAAATCGCTTCAGTGGAGATTTAGCTAACATAATTATGGACTCTTAATTTGATTTTTAGGAAGATCCAATGGTGGGAAAGAAAGTTATGACTTCTGGTTTAAAACAGAAAATTCTGGTTAGGGTTCAGACCTGCCTTCACTAAAACGGTTGTAATTTTCACAAAACATAATAAAAATTCTCCAAACCAATTGGAAATGAAAGATAAGACTTAGGAGAATATTTTATATCAAATTTAAATTTTTATATAATCATATCAGCCTGTAGCATATGAATATATTTGACAGAAAATTCAGAATCGAGAATGGACAGGCATAGTCTGCCAAAATATCAAAAATAAGGTATTAATTTGACCCTAAAAATAAAATCAGAGAGATACCCATTTGAGATCTGTGAATTTTACTTCCATAAAATCAATTTAGTAAAACCATAGATGCAATTTAAATTATTATAATAATAGATCTCCAAAAATGGGTTGCTAAAAACCCTAGGAAAACACATGCCAATTCTTACAAACAAAAACTCAAAACTTTAAAATAATCATAGAAATTAAAAGTGCAGATATAATAAATAATTATAATATATAAGTAGATCCATAATCTATCAGAGACATAAAGTAACTAACATATTCGATCCATACCTCATGTCCTACGAAGGTTGAATCGAAGAAGGAAGGAAACAAAAGAGAAGACAAATCCAAACTTGAGATGCATCCTTCAAACCCTATCCACTTTCAGAAATCTCCATGAAAGAAAGAAATAATTCCACAGCAAAGAACCCCTCTCTCAACTATTGAAATTCTCACAAAAATGTCTCTCTCCCAAAAGCAAAGATAACCAAAAATTCTTAAAGACATATGCTTACAAAATCTCCCTCACATCTCCAAGTTTTTTCTCCAAAATCACCATGAAAATTAAGGCCATCCTCTCCTCAATGCTTCAGCCCCAAAATCCCCCCCTCTTCAAATGAGAAAGTAGTGCATATAAATAGATTTCCAAAGGTTGAGAGGAAAAGTAACCAACTCCCAACTAACTCTTAACTAAAGGGTATTATAAAATAACTTAATATCATACAACTATATTACTCAAATATACAATAAAAGATTATTTGTATTCATTCATACACATATGTAATATTATCCTAACATATATGCATATGCCATCATTAATTACATCAATATCTATATATATAACCTATCCTCATTATTAAAAATTAACAATTGAGAATAATGTACCTCGCATTATTTAATATTTAATTATTAATAATATTATACTTTGCATTAATCCCAAAATATACACCATCCACAATATCTACAATAATTAACATATAATCACATATAAATTATATATATATAAATACATATATGTGTGCACCCATATATATATTTCCATATATATATATATATATATATATATATATATATATATATATATATATATATATATATATATATATATATATATATATATATATATATATATATATATATATATATATATATATATATATATGCCAAATACCAAACACTATAATCTATAAGATTATGAAGTAATAGATCACAATATTATTACCTATTTATAATTGCTATAGGATATAACAGTGAGGTAGAATAAAATCACATGCCTCAAAATAAATCTAATCATCCAAAGAGGCCATACAAATCATCTATGAAACATATCGAGAAAACCATAAGATCAAACAAGGTCAACCAAAGTCAACAAGGAAAGTCAAGCCAAATTCCTGAAACACAACATAGAAAGATTAACTAAGAATCATACCAAGAAGGAGAAATAAATAAAATGAGTAAACAAATCATACAACCAAATGAATTCAAGTGGTCACAAGGCACTAACTACAACCATGCCCAACCGGGTGCGTTGGATCTGGGTTTTTGACCCAAAGGTTGACTGACAAAGAAGGAACCCTAATATTCCCAAATTGGAATAATGACAAAGGAAGACTCATGTAGGGGCCTTAGTACTATCTCCATAACAACAACCATCGAGGATTTGAGGGCATGCTCAGACCTGTGAAGCTAGGTGAAGTCGATGCCTGATACCTGCAAGCCTGCATCACAAAGAAGAAATACATATGCACGGATATACATATAAAAGAAAACATTGCAGACAGATGATCATGATCGATACATCGTGTAGACCTCAGCTATGTGAGTAACTATGACTTCGTCCTGAATCATGAAAACACATCATGTATATATATACACTCAAAGCATGTAGCATCATCATAATGAAGGTTAGAATCTCAAGCATTGTGTTAGTCTCTTATCAATACTAATAATAAATTAACATAATCAAATCATCAAGTGAGATACAAGATTCATCCAAGGTAACCTTAATAGAAGAAAATATAAATAACCACTTATATATATCTACCAAGTACATATCATATAACATCCTAACTATGTTCATAAAGGTCTTGTAGGTACTCAATACATACATGGAGATAAATACATACAAAAATGATACCTTTAGATAGTATGTCTCATATTAGAATCATTGAGTACTATCTTATGAAATTATTATAAAAAACTATAGGAATAGATCAAACAAGTATCATGTACAACTTAAGCTATAAGAAAACATCGAAGGATCTTAATTCTTTCAAAAACACAAAACTTATATTAGGGTTAGAGGGGTATTACAGCAACCACAAGGGGTACTGAAACATCCACTGCACTGCCATGGACACGTGTTAACTAGTCGCATGATTGCATAGCCAAGAACTGGGCTATGGGATCATACAACAACCAACCTAAAGCTGCCACATGTCACCAAACTACAACTAGCACCAAACTGCAACTAGCACCACATAGCCGATGGGCCCTAGGGACACATGGAAAGCGGTCACATGATCGCATAGCCAAAAATTAGGCTATGTGACCATGCGATAGCCTATCACAAGCTGCCACATGTCTGTCTTCGGGACCACTAGATAGCGACCACCATCGGGCCCCATGCGCAAGGAAGGAGCAGGTCACATGGTCACATGTCAGAAAACTCTGACATGTAATCATGTGACAACCAATAGGAACACATGCCTTTGCCTCCCCTCTGACATCGGGCCCACCACACATCGCGCTTGCGCACTAAGGAAAAGAAGATCGCAAGCCACTGAACAGGACTGGGACCCACACGGCTAGGTGGCAAGTGGTCGCATGATCGCATGTCAAAAAAATCTGACATGTGGCCATGCGACAGCCAATAGGAAAGAAGCTAGACCCACCAAACGGTCAAACATGTGCAGTTAAGATATAGTCGAAAACACACAAAGTTTTCGGCACCAAAAGGCAAGTGCACCAAGCTTGAAGCAAAGGGTCAAAAACAACGCAGGTTTTCGGCAAAAGATCGAAAACACACAAGAATTTTCAACATGACACGATGGTGAACAAGGAAGCCAAAAATAGAGAGTGTTTTTATGCATGCCAAAAAGGTCAAAAACAACATGGATTTTCTAAAACATTGTGTTTTTTTGACACTGTGGCAAAATTTTGATAATTTCCTACAGACCTTGAAATTTGAATAAATTTCTGGGTTTTGCACTTCAGCATGTGCAAATTGGACTGGAGCTTGGTGACAACACAAGGAACATAGGGCAAGATACAAACCATGAAACATTTTCAGGGAGGAGGCCATTTTCAAAGGATTTTTGCATGACAAAAAAAAGGCCGAATAGTGGCTCTAGTTGGGGATGCATGCCTCCTGCAGGCATGGCAAGAAATCAGAATCACTGGGAGAGCAGACCAACCACTGGACAAAAATAAGGAACATAAAAAATGCAGGGAACAGGAAGGGAAACACACAGGAAAAAAGGGAAAGACTATACAAAAATCTACAGTATTCACAACTAGCCTCAAGGCCTCAACATTATAATCAATACTTGCCTCTGTCAAAAATCTAATTTTCATGTCTTCCTCCATGAGGAACACCAGACACTTTGTTTTCATTTGTCTCCATAGACCTATCAACATGTTCAACTAGCAAATCAGGAAGAACAAAGAAGCTTTCTTCACAGTGCATGTAAAAACTTTTGGCACTCTCTTCTCCTTGCTCACTACGAAGAAACAAATCAGTATACCCATGAACAACACCATCAGATAAGAGCCTATTCCTCTCCACTGATTCATGTATACCACAAATTGGAAACATAAAGAACTCATACTCTACCTGCTGAAAGACCTCATCTAGATCCTGTCTTTTCATCTCCCCAAGTGCAACCGGCTAGACCTCAAATGAAAAGTTAGATTGATACCCACAGCTGGAAAATGGGCATCTTGATTCAACTGAATCTGAGACCTCCACATGTTCTTCAAATAGAGGATTGATTATTCCATGCAATGCATCATACTGAACATCATGACATAAAATGGGCTGAAAATCAAATTCTTCATCATATAAAGCATTAAAAAACACTTTAAAATCAACACCCATCTCAACCTCATGGAAACCCATAGCACATGAAGAAAAAATAGAACCACATGAAGACTCACTGATATCACATTCAAACACCACTTCCTTGTCTTCATACTCCTCGCTAAAGGAGTGTTCACTTCCACCATTACTCTCTTCCTCCCATGCCCCATCTGATTCACATGAGGACACATCAGCATCCCTCCCTTCATCATCCTCACCTGAACAGCCACTACAATCATACTCAGACATTTCTGAATAAATGGAGGATCCTGCACACCTTCACCTTGATTCCTGCCCACTGCCACAATCTAAATACTCCCCTGACAAAGATTCATCAGAAGAAGTATCCTTAGCACTAGAAATGGATTGCTCTGGAATAAAACTTTCATTCCCCTTTTGCTGACGGTCTCTTTGCAACCTTTTCCATTCATCATTATTAGCAAACTCCTCTAAAAACATCCACTTGAACTCAGCCAAAGAAGAAATGCATTTTGGGGGTAGGTTTAGATACTAATTAGATGCAACTCCCTTGAGGGATCTCCCAAAAAACATCATGCTCACATCCTCATCAAAAATCTGATATTCTATAATGAATCTATAGAATGCTAGGACATGTCTGACTGCTGAATCACACTTACAATCAAAGGCAGGAATCAAACCCAAAATCTCACTAGGAAAAGAGTGAGGGGACTTTGGAAGAGCATAGTCCAAAGGCCTATCCAACTTGAGAAAACCAAGCAGCCTAGACTGGCTTTTCCCCTAATTTTCCATTTGATTTAATGCAAGATGAGAGCCACTCATCTTATCTCAGTCTTCCCTTTATATTTGCACTAAATACATGATAGGGAAACATTGTAATCATAAATACCTGGAATTTGTAGCAGAAATCTTTGTTGACTGGAAGGCAAGGCAGACTTTGAGTTCACCATGGAACTCCATCAACATTTTCAATGTAGAGTTGCTCCCAACCAATACAAAACTCTAAGTAACTCACTATTTATCAGAAGGAACACTGATCAAACAAAGACAAATCAGAGCAGCCACTCACAATTAGGTGACAAAAATTTGCGAATGCTAATTTTGTATCTAACTCTTTTCTAGCCTCTCCCCAACAGAGTCACCATCTTATTGGTGTTCTTTTTCCCCAAAGGTCAGCTTGGCATCAGGATTGACAGGGCTAGTGTCACATTCACTCAACACTCCAAAATCTGAAAAGAAATAGGGCCAACTGACAAGGATCAAAGAGAGATCCTTCTACACTTTGAGCTCCATATCACTTAGGCGGGTGTACCTCATCTGTACACTCATACAATATGTGTCACACTACAGGCCTGCAGATAACTGACTATGGAATGGTTCTCAAACTCCTAGGTATCCTCTACCTCAATGAAGCCAATATCTCATGCAATAGCCCTACTTGCATGGAGTGAGTATGAAAACCAGAGATCTATCCTAACAACATGAAAGGGAAAAGAAATTGACTTAAAGATGCAGGAAATAGCCCAAACCCATCAAACAATGAACTCAACTGAGTGTACTATTCCTTGATCAGTGCCATTATCCATTGGGCAGCACTCAAAAACAAAAATAAGACATGAACCAACTACTGTCAAAGATTCATAGCCATAAACACAATAGTTTCAGCCCACCCACTACTTAAATAATCCTTCTGCAGACAAGTCAAATGAATCTATGCCCTATCCAAAGTATCTTTCACTTGATCCTAGATCAAGAACTAAGGACTAAAACACATACAGAGGCAACCCACTGTAATGGATCAGAAAATCCAAAACTCATAAGATTGACACCAAGGAGAGACTTTGAAACATGAAACAATTTTATTAAGTCTGATGAATCATTTACATGTCTATACTAGAAAATGAAAATACTACTTCAATAACCTGCAAACGATGCAAAGAAATTCTACTCAACTTCCTACGATGCGATAGAACTCACTACTTCCCACAGGAACCAAAAGAATGGAACCTAGACATACTCAAAATTTTCCTTACCTATACCACTGGTTACCTTGAAATCTTAAACTAGTAGGATGAAACAAGCTACAGGTAACCAAGGTTAGGATTACAACTGCCACACCAACAACAAAATTTCAAAATTTAAAAGCTCTTGCAGAAAGCCTCGAGCCACAAAAAACTACCCAGTCACCGCATGGAAAAACACTCCCGCAGACACTCATGTCATCCTGGACCACACTGCAAACCAATCGCTTCTCACCAAATAGGGTCTTTTCTGCATTCAATTCTATAAAAATGGTACCCCCTATGTCTCGGAAAATCAAACACAAAATGCAACGGTCATCATGCAATTCGCGGGCTTCATATTCCTTAACTGTTTGCCCCCAGTCGTGCAATTGCACAGTCACAAAATTTACTGCCACAAAAAATCAGTTCAATTTATGGTTGGTCGCATAATCACATAACCTAGAAATGGGTTATGTGAACATGTGACACCCGCTATCCACTTGTCCTCTGCATAACCGCCGAGAAAACCCCACCTGGGCCTGCATTCAAATTCACCATCCTGCCAGCACGGTCCAATCGAAAACTGCCATGACACCACCTGCCAGCTCACCTACCAAATAGCCGCAAATGGGCCCTAGGACACGTGGTGCCCTGTTGCATGATCGCATAGCCCAGAGATGGGCTATGAGAACATGCGACCACCCGCAGACCGCAACCACCACTGCAAGGAGTCAGCAAGAAATGTTAGTCGCATGATCGCATAGTCTCGAAATGGGCTATGCAAACATGTGACCACCCGCCAACCTCAGCCAATGTAACTGCCACTGCAATCGATAGGGGTACCGCAACTGCCACCACACTACCATGGACATGTGTCGACCGTTCTCATGATCGTATAGCCAAAAATTGGGCTATGCGATCATGTGACAACCAACCCAAAGCAGCCACATGTCACCAAACTACAACCAGCACTGAATTACAACCAGCACCACATAGCCGATGGGCCCTAGGGACACATGGCAAGCGGTGGCATGATTGCATAGCCAAAAATTGGGTTATGCGACCATATGATAGCCTATCACAGGCTGCCACATGTCCGCCTTCGGGACCACCAAACAACAACCACCATCGGGCCCCATGTGCAAGGAAGGAGTAGGTCACATGGTCGCATGTTAGAAAACTCTGATATGTGATCATGAAACAACCAATAGGAACACATGCCTTTGCCTCCGCTCTGACATTGGGCCCACCACACATTGTGCTTACGCACTAAGGCAAAGTAGACTGCAAGCCGCTGAACAAGACCGAGATCCACACGGCTAGGTGGCAAGCGGTCACATGATCGCATGTCAGAAAAATCTGACATGCGGCCATGCGACAGCCAATAGGGAAGAAGTTGGACCCACCACAGGGTCAGACATGCATAGTTAAGACATAGTAAAAAATACACAATGTTTTCGGCACCAAAAGGCAAGTGCACCAAGCTTGAAGGCAAAGGGTCGAAAACAAAGCATGTTTTTGGCAAAAGATCGTAAACACACAGGAATTTTCAACATGACACGACGGTAAACAAGGAAGCCAAAAATAGTGAGGGTTTTTATGTAGGCCAAAAAGGTCAAAAACAACGTGGATTTTCTAAAACATTGTGGGTTTTCGACACTGTGGCAAAATTTTGACAATTTCTTTCAGACCTTGAAATTCGAATAACTTTCTGGGTTTTGCACTTCAGCATGTGCGAATTGGACTGGAGCTTGGTGACAACACAAGGAACATAGGGCAAGACACAAACCATGAAACATTTGCAGGGAGGAGGCCATTTTCAAAGGGATTTTGCATGACAGAAAAAAGACCTCACAAAGTGATTTATGATAAGCCTTTATGTTTTCCAAAGCATTTATTCATTGTTCATCTAACATTCCCAATTTTTGTAATCATTGTTCTCAAAATGTATCCTTGTCGATTATGCATGAAATGAAACACGTAAAAAAGGTATTTCTAACTTTAAAGGCATAATAGCATCAGTACCATAAACAAGATTTTAAGGAGAGGGTAAGTGCAAGATTATGGAATGCCAAACTAGGCCCTTAAGTGGCAATAAAAATTTTAAAAATTAGGTTTAAGAAAGTTGACATAAAAAATTGAACAAGTTATAAATATTATATCAAAAATATGTAAGAAGAGAATCTATAAAAAATTTAATTTAGTTTCTAAGATAATAGGTGTTTCTTGAAAAAAAATTATTCTACATGTTGAAAATTTCAAACTTCAATGTAGTAGTAAGAGAATTTCAAGAAAAAATAAGAACTAGGTGTATGTCTGACCACCTTAAACACAATCAAATGATACTTTTTTTTTGACAATATTCTAGATATAAGTAGTAGACTAATGTCCAGATGTGACACATATTTTTTTTGTAATTTATTTCCAAGTAAATAAATAATTATGATTTTTCTTCTACAACTTTTCCAGAATACAAAAAATCTTGTGTCTGACTGCATTAACTTAGTCTAAAATTTAGATCAAATTATAAACTTTTTTTATTTTTCTTGTAGTAGGAAAATCATAGAATGTGACACATGTTTTGGATTTCAAAAATGTTATACAATTTGAAAGTTATAGCTATTTTTCAATAAGTCTATCAATCAGGACTAGAAACATAACAAGTAGGTGTATGTCTGACCACATTAAACAAAATCAAATGATAATATTTTTTAATAAGATTCTAGAAAAAAGTTGTAGACTCGTGTCCAGATGTGATGTATATTTTTTTTATTTTTTTTGAAGTAAATAATTAATTATTATTTTTTTGCTACAAATTTTTTTGAATATAAAAACTCTCGTGTCTGAACACGTTAGTCTAAACTTCATCAAATTGAAAGAATTGTTTATTATTATTGTACTAGGGAAAACATAGAATGTGATTTATATTTCATATTTCAAAAATATTATATTATTTGAAAGTTATAGTTGTTTTTCAAAGAGTGTATCAATCAGGACTTCTTTTTCACATCGCTATGTTTTGGCATACCATGATCCTCCACATACCCAAGAAGTACTCGTGACAGTATGAACACTAGTCCTATAAGCCCATAAAGCATAGGTAAGTTGGGTATGCCAATCTTTCGCATGCTTATTAACCATTTTTCTCAAAAAAAATTCAATGATTTTATTTGATGCTTCGGCGTGACCATTAGATTGAGGATAGTAAGGAGTCAAGAATCTATGTTGAATCCAATATTTCTCCAAGAATTTTGTGACTTCTTTGTTCTTGAAAGAGGTACCATTATCTGAAACTATAATCAAAGGAATACCAAATCATGTTATAATATTGTTAAGGATGAAATCACAAATAACATCCACAGTTGTTGAATGAAGAGGGATAGCTTCCACCCACTTTGTAAAGTAATCTATAGCAGTCAAGATATACATATGTCCTTGAGAAGAAGCTAGTGAGATAAGCATGTGATAAGAATATGTGTTATCAAAGAAATCCAAAGGATCTTTAGGTTTACCCTTAATTGTTAGTTGAGGACATTCTTTTACCATCAACAAAGGTTTAGGATATATCATTTTAGGATTATCAATGTTGCAAATAGTGGAACATGAAGGTAACCATGCACACACCCTATGGTAAAGGTCAATTGAAGAGGTTGTGGAGGAGAGTGAAATAGAAATAGGATCAATGGAGATCTCATTTGAACAATTTTCATCCTCGCTTCCAAGTACCTCATTAAGAGATCTATCCTCTTGTATGAAAAAATCCTCATGAAAGTATTCAAAACAAAAATCATACATGTTGAACACAAAGTAACACTAGAAGCATGAAAATATAAATGTTTTTGTATTTTTAAAGAAAGTTTGCAATTTTTTTATTTTTTCGAAATATAAATGCAAGAGCATAAAAGAAATCTACTTTTATAAGCATGTAAGATCTAACAAAAAATAAAGTTGATATGAAAATACCTATTTTCTGGTGTCTATGCTGAGTTTCAGGAAATTCTGCAATCGGATTTGGGCTGGACACACAAAGACAGAGAAAACCGAGAAACCTTTTTATTTTCTAAGAAAGGTTGACCTTGACCTAAATACAGGGGCACGATCTTGCCCCGGGACACAATCTTACCCCTTTATGTCAACCTTGACCTGCACTTCTTTGATAGAAAATTTGTTTGCGGATCTTGAAAGTTTGCAGAAAAGGGTAGTCATATTTGGTTGGCAATTCCTGAAATAGCGACTGTAGATATCTGAAAATGGTGTTTTGGGGTGGCTATATAAGGATTTGCCTTAGTCAAACCCCTATTTTGGTAATCTCCACCTCCACAAATAGCTGAATGTAATAGAATATGTGTGTGTATAGAATGTGCAATGTTGAGATCTATTCCTCTAGATTGAAACCCTAGCATGAATTGATATGATAAAGTAAAGCATAGATTTGAATATGATAAAGAAAGCATACCAAACCCCCAAGGCTAAAGTACTCCTACAAACTCACAATCTATAATTGCTACCCCATGATTGTATCTTTAAATGCTTGAATGTTGAAAATGATGGATCAAGGAAAAACAAATCTTTCTTTCTCCAAAGGTATGTCAACAAAAATGATTGATCTTCTATATCATCCTCTTCCAATCTTGCATCATCACTTGCTTGCTTGAAGTTGCTTGATGAATACTTGGTGTGTGTAAATGAAGGCAAAAGAGAGTCCTTATATAGAGATTTCAAGGCAAGGCTCCTCAGGAAATGTAAAGGCCCATAATTCAAATTTCACCTCGAACTATGGTCCAATCACAATACCCAACTAAGGAGGGAAAATAATTAAATGAATTTTAAATTAAAACCCTTCCTGCATTCAATTCCGAAGGCCCAACATTGATTTCGGGGCCCGCTATGACCTTAATTTGAAAAGGGGGGACCAAAACTTGATAGGGGTCAAGGTCAACCTTGACCTAGACCCAAAGGTTCAGGTCTAGTCAACTTTGAAAATAGGATGTCCTGGAGTTGGCCAAAGACTTGGAATGGCGAGAAAATAGGGAAGATTACTGAAAAAGGGCACAGAGACCTAGAATGAATGTGATGAGGGCTAGGAGGACCAATACCTATATCGTAACTATGAAATAGATCCATAAAGAAGGAAAATCAAGGAGAATCATTGGGATCCTAACCCTAATTTTACCTAGAAATGAAGAACCAAGTGTAAATGCATCCTAAATGCAAATCTATCTTGAAAAATGCACTAAATGAGGTTGCTAAACCTATAAAGATGGAAGTGCTTCCATTTTAAAATGATACACCTCCATCACCAATATCTTCTCACCTTGGAGGGCAATGACAGTGTCATAAAGAAGAAGGTTGAGTGGAAACCACTAAAAAGTCTTGAGGAGTGCGAACCCACATAGAAAAGGAGCCACTCTAAGCCACAATTTTCTTGTAAACCTCTGGGTTTGAAAACCCAAAGTCATCTTATTTCTTTGTTGTTAGCTTAAACAAAGCCCTTTCTTGTAATTTTGATTGTGAAACAACCACATTTAACTACTTCTGGGTAAAAGCCAAGATATGTTTTCTTTTGCAAACCACCTTTGTCCATCCTTCATCTATTTTAGTATCCTTCAAAGATCAAAGAGGATTTGTTTCTTTCTGTGGAGACTTTATCCTAGGAGAAGCAAGAGGAGAACCCTTGATCTTATACTCAGAGAATTTACATCGATAGTAGGTGTTGGAAAAACTCAAATAAATCACTTGTTGAGAAAAATATTGATTGTCCACCTAAATATCAATTGTCTCTTTGAGGTCATAACATAAATAGACTTTAACACAAACCCGTTTTTAGTGACAATCATGAAAAAAATGGCATGGCTCCATGCAAATTGTCGTACTAAGGGTTTGGGCAATAATTTGTAGGAAGGACCAATACTGCAATTGTAAAACTAAAATATATCCAAAGAGGGAATTTAAGCTTTTCTCAACTGAGATAGTAAAGTCTCATGACCATGGCTAGAATACCAACAAAGAAGAGTGGACAAACTATCAGCCATTTTTAGGATACCCTCAACATAGGACATGTTGGAAAAGTTGAACACAAATAAATCCTTTGTGAGATTCTAGATGTCATCAAGTCAGATCTCATGAGTGGCCTAGGCTTTGACAACCCATTGATGAAACATTCTTTTAGGTGGAACCCACCCCACAAATTATTCAATCGAATTATACTTTTCTAGCTAGTCACAAGTGTTATCAAAATCTTGTAAATTGAAAATAACACTAGAAGTATTTAAGGTGGTACATTGTGAAACACCTTTGGAATAAATTTTCAAGGTCATTATTTGAAGGTGCCATGATTTCCTATTTACAAAACTCCCATAGAGACATAAACTTCTAGGCTAAAGTTGGCCAGAGCCATTATAAAACTAAAAATACCATAGTAAATGAAGTATGACAGACCAAGATGCAAGATTTTAATAGTACAACAACCAAAGTCTTTTATATAATTTTTAAATTGGACCACTTTGTTTATGAATGATTAGAGTTATCAATTATTAAAATATCTTTGGAGGCCTTTTTGAACTCACTTTCAGAAAAAATCTTGAAAATTTTCCCCTCGATTTTTTCCCCCTTTTTGTAAGGATTCTCTCTAGCAAAAAACCTTTGTTGCATCGGAAGTATTCACCCCTTACATATTTTTGGCAATGCAGTCTTAGAAACTAAACCAATCCACACATTCCTAAAGGAGCTACAACAAATATAGAAATTGAACATGACTAAATACCCATAAAAACTTGTTATTAATTATGCACTAACAAATATGTTTTTTAGAGACCGAAGTACCCATGAATTAGATGCAATGCATAATCTCCTATAGTTTCAAACATGACACTTATGTTTGAGCTTTATGACTCACACCTCAAACGGTTTCTGAAACCATTTCCCTTGTAACTCTTTGCACATGAACAATTGTAAGAAACTGGCAATAAATTGGCAAACCTTGGTGTTATTGGTCAAAATCTTAAAAAGTATGGTACTATTTAAAAAGACTACTGTGGAGGTTATGCCTGTGCAATCTGTACCATTCAAGTAACCATTGCCTTCATACCCACGATGACATTTTCTTATCTGCCCCTCACCAAAAGGGCAGTCAACACATTCCTACACATATCCTTATCTTTGTTTTAACTATAATTAGCATTTTTAGGTTGCTTTGTACTCTCAAGTTTCCCGTTTTGTTTTGTAAATGTCATTTTTGAATCAAAGATGGCTGGTCTTATAAGGTGAGTAATTTAGTGGTAGAGTCCAATGTTCAAGTACCAACAACTAGTCTATTAAAACTTAATATGTTATTAAAGCCAAGTTAGATAAGGAACCCTATTAAAATGGAAATAAGGACTGGTCTTATAAGGACCAACAATTCAGTGCTAGAACACTATAACAACAAATAGACTGTACATTCATTCATAATCCAAATATAGTGCCCTAAAAGTTGGTGTTGAAAATTTTTCTTCTACTTATTTTAGATAGGGTGTTCAATCTGAACAATGTCTCCAATAATGTATTCATTTATCCATAATGAATAGCTTCCCCTTTGATTTGAACACTTGAACCAAATTATCAATTTTTACCTGTAATTACTCTTTCAAGATAATGAAATCACCTTTTTATCTTTTTGTGAAAAAATTCACGTCTCCCTTTCTGAAGCCAAGAGGCATAGAAAAATAGAGAAATGAAACAAAGAATAGAACAGTGAATAAAAATAGCTGATATAAAAGAAAGATCAACCCAAAATGTTATGCATTTATATATATTTCCAAAGCATAGGAGATTTAATATTATAAGACAGAGCTATCGCTCTTTGTCGTATTCAGAAAGCTAAGAAACAGAGATCCACTGATCGTGTCCCTACTTCAAACTGTTGCTACAACAAGATTGACACCTGCTCTCTTTTTTTAAAGGTTCTTTTGAGTTCTAGATAATATCAGTATAGTTGACATAAGATTTTGTAGGAACTAGATGACTAACAGAGGCTACGGGAGCCATGCCTTCCCATGGATTTAGAACAAATAGAAACAACATCAACATCACTGTTATAATATTTAATTTTGCATCCTAGAATATGGTATACTTGCTAATGGAACGGTTATAATGCAATGTCAAAGATGTGCAGCTGAACGTTTAATCTATTACAAGCTCTATAATATTTAGTCATACCTACCAGACTGCAGTTTATTAAAATAGATTAGAATTGCTCTTCTTTGAACTTACTACTTCAGACTTGGTCGACATCTCGATCAGTGCAGTGGATGGTTCTTTGGATGCATCCTCAACTGAAGATCCAAAAGTGTAACTCCTCAAATTGTATGTGACTTGTGATGCTTTGCTGGAAATTCTAATCTTCTCAGATATTGCATCGTCACATTTTACACTGTCATGGGCTTTATTCTTTCTTCTGCCGCTTCTTACCCACAAAAGTTCCTCCGTGACTTCTTTCATCGACGGTCTTTTCCTCCTTTCAAAATGAAGACATTCTCTTGCAATCTTCCAATATCTTCCATCTGTTGTAGGTTTTCCTCCTCCAATACCTTGATATCTAAGATTTCCTTGAGGTGGTTGTGGTTGATTTTGTTCAGAAAAAGATTAGATAAGCTCCACTCCTCGCTTATCCTTTCTGTACTAAGTGGTTCTAGACCTGTTATAAGCTCAACCAGGACAACACCAAAACTGTACACATCACTTTTGTCAGTGAGTTGATACGTCTGGAAATACTCAGGATATAAGTAACCCCTTGTGCCCATTATATTTGTGGTGAGATGCGTATTATTGGAGGCAGCGATGAGATGAAAAATTTTGAAGTCTGAAACTTTGGGAGAAAATGTCTCATTCAGAAGAATATTAGATGATTTCACATCATGATGAAAAATGGGCTGCGATGCTCCAGAATGTAGATATGCGAAAGCCTTTGCCATCTCGATTGCAATCTGTAGATGTGAAACCCAAGGAAAACACCATTCCTTCGATTGTAAATGTTGAAATAGTGTTCCATTCGGAAGGAATTCAGATACCAACAATTGGAATTTAGTTTGGATGCAACAAACTATGTTTCTGTGATTGATTTGAGAGAGAATTGTAACTTCATTAAGAAGGTCATGGCCTGTTGGAATGTTTTCCGTTGTGCCAAAAGTTCAAACTCTCAACGAATGTCACAAACACTAGATTTACCTAGATCCATGGTAACCCCAAAGGAGGTGCTGACCACCAAGTCAACAATCTCCCCCTCAGTATCGACTGAGGGTTCCGCACCAATGGAATGAAGGAGACTCTCTCCCCCTCAGCATCGACCGAGGGTTCCACACCAACAGAATAAAGGAGACCTCTTGGGATTCAAACCCGTGACCCAAGGCTCTGATACCAATTATTGGAATGTTTGTCGTTGTGCCAAAAGCTCAAACTCTCAATGAACATCACAAACACTAGATTTACCCAGATCCATGGTAACCCCAAAGGAGGTGCTAACCACCAAGTCAACATGGCCATCCTCTAGATTGAAAGCTTGCTTGGACTTTTTAATGGCTACAAAAGTACCGTCTAATAGAATGCCTTTGAACACTGTTCCAAATCCACCACTCCCCAATACCATTTCTTTTGAATAATTATTAGAAGCTCTTTCCAATTCTTTGGCAGAAAACATTCTGAGACTTTTTCGCCCCACTCTAGAAACTATGTATTGCTACAGCTGTTGAAAATATTTGGACTCCAGAAGTTTGAAATGGCATTTCTTTAGCCGCCAAAAAAAAATGGATGCTGCTAAAGAAACAACCACAAACAAAGATACGAATTCTGCGTATTTTACCAGACCAATGTTGACGTAAAATTTTTGTAATCTTATGCCTATTATGAACAATCTCTAAAGCAAACAAATTAAGATGATACAAACAGAAACATAAATCTAATATTTTGTTACCTACTATTGCCTGAAAGACAAGGTGATTTGAATTTGTGCATAGGCATTTTGCCCCATTCTGAAGGCCATCTCCCCTATATCCCTTTTCAACTGAACAATTGTACGAACCTGCCAAATTATGGCATACACCTCACTTCGATCATTCCACGCACTCATTCAAGGTTTTATTACTACATTCGTTAACGTCTGCAAATCATCAAAGCTTATGGAGAGGTGACTTAAAAAGATAAATTATTACACTAAACAAAACATATAATTGAAGACCCATGATGCCCAGATTAACAAGAAGACTGGAGATTTTTAAATTCACTTTTTTTAAATTTTATTTAAAAAGAAAGGTCCCTAAACCGACTAAAATGAGCAATAAAATGAGAAGCCATGGTACTAATATAGCTTATAATTAAGAAGAATTGGGAGGCTACACCCATGCAATGGAGAGGCCAAATAATTTGCGTTGGTGGAGCAATTGTAAGGCGGAGACCATAATAAGCGGTCGTGACTTCTGCCCAAGAGAAGTCTATTTTATTGTTGAGAAGCCAGAAATTCCATCTTTCACAACTTCGCCTTCGGACCTGAAATCTATCACATAATTATTATCTGGAACGAAGATTTCACAACAGCCATAGCAATAGTATGGTGGATCAATTTCGGAGTAACATGAACATAAACATCTTGCTTCTCCTTGTCCTTCTCCGTATGTGAAATTACCAGTTGTATTGCAACCGACAACAACAAATTTATCAGACATGGAAAAATAAAAAGACCCAAGTAGCAAAAACTGCTTGAATGCATCTACATCTTGACTTCACCCACATGAAGAGGCTTTAAGAGAACTCGCACTAATGACAATAGAACCAGAATAATCCATTTCCCAAACCTTATAATAAGCTGTTGTTAAATCGCTCTTAGAATCTTCCCAGTATCTTCATCTTTGGCAAAATTGAGATTGAAACCACGACGTCCACAATCGTGATTGTTAATATAGAACTCACATTCACAGAACATACACAAATTAACAAAGCAAATCAACACAACCCAATTGTTAATATAGAAGCGGTAAAGCCCACCATATAGACACAAATTACAAAGCGAATCAACACTCCGCAATCCAAGTCTTAAAGCGGACAAGTCTTCAAGATTATTTTACTTAGTGAAAACATACCTCTATTGCTTTCATATAAAATTACTACAAATTAGTCAAAATTAATGATAAATAATTGTTTTATTCACAGTTTGAAAAATATGAATGAGAGCCACCTGGCCAACGATGTATCATGGAAAATGAATCCCTTCACAGACCTGCAATGATCAGGTTTCACGCGGAACCATACAAAGTTTAATTGTAGTTTTCATATTGAAAAGGTAATTTTTAAATTTTATATTAATCTAATGAAAATAGTACAATAGATAATTTAGTTTTTTATATTAATAATAAAATTGTGTCATAATACTTTAAAAGAAAATTGAGATGTTACTCTTCATCAAACCAGCGGTAGAAAAGATAGCTCTGCAATGAATTGGAAGCATAATGGAGTCTAGGATAGTCATTTTGCACACCAGAGTGAAGCGCCAAATGGATTTATGAGGAGTAGTTAAACTAGAAAGATGGAATATCATTTTCAAACCCTTAACAGATACAGTTCGGAGGGCTTTGGTGAAAGGGCTTGGTGAAGAACACATTGACAATGAGTACACAATTCAAGTTAATGGGCAAGTAATCGGTCTTTTCATAGCATTATCAATCTTTAATGGGATATCTAAGGATAGAATCATTAGGGTGGCAAAGGAAATTTTTAAGGGAGAGTACTTATTAGGTTTAGAGAGAGCGGTTCATAGCATTGATAAGAACCTTACTATTCCTTTCCCTGAACTTTATATGAAAATGAATATGAATGCCCTCCTGTCCATTCCTAAGTCCCAGCAGCTTCCTATTCTTCTTGTCAAAGATGAAGCAAAGTTTAATGCAGTTTGGCCAGCAATGTGAACAAATTTAGATTTCCTCATTGCAGCAATGCTTAAGGAGGTAGTGGACCTTGATGAGGTCCTGGACTATTGGAGGGTAGAGGGTTTTGAGGTACCTTTGGAAATGGACATGATGGATCCAAACAACATTAGGGTAGTGTCTCCACAGGTCAAGAAATCTTCCAAGGAGTACAAAGCTAAGAAAGAGGAGATTGTCATTGTTCATAAGAAAGATGCAGGTTGGTACTGTAAAGTCATTCACAAAAAGGAGTAGGCCTTGATAAGAATGGATTCCCTTTATGAACTACAACACTTTAAACTTTAAGTCGATGATTTTGATATGTGATATATTTCCTTTGAACTTAAGTACATTAATCCTTTAAGATGGTAAGATAGAAAAACAATATTAAGAATGGACATCTTGTGGATATTTCGTAGATCTTTAATATAACTCTCATATAGTAATTATTATATATTTGCATCTTGTCTCTTCAGTAGTAGGTTAATCTTGTATGAATTTCTGGATCTCTCAGGAAAAGCATCTTTACACATATCCTGTAAATTTTAATTTTTAAATAGTACTTTTCATTTTGTAATATTTAGAATTGATTATTTCAGGCTAAGTTGAAAAATAAATTTGGTTTAATCCTAATTTTAGAATACCTTAAGATTGATAATTATTATCAACAAAGGTTACGATCAGTTTTAAGTACAATTATTATTAGAAAATTCAAAGAAGGATATGAAGGGTTTCTTACCGCCAAACCACCAGTGGGTTACCTTCATCTTCGATTTACAACTTCTAGCATATTTATATATAGAGATGAAACTCCCATATTTCAACATAGCATCTACGCATTCAAATGGTGACACCAATCAAACCGAGATGCTTAGGAAGACAAATAGCCTTTGAAGGGAGTATTTTGAAGAGAAGAATCAGAAAAATGTTAATGATTAAATACAATATTGTTGTTAAGTTAGTTTCAGTTATCCTAGGTGAGGAGTTCCTAGGAAATACTAGTAGACATAGGGTTAATTCTGATATCTCAGCTATGTTTATAGCTTCATCTCTACAAGTTGATCCAGATGTTAGAGGCATTGGTAATCTATGCAGAAGAATTTTTAAGAAAAAGTACGTGCTGGAGCTGGCAAAGGTTATCAAAAGTATCAGAATAGACTTAACCATTCCAAACCCCTGTGATTACATGAAAAGGATAAACAACCGGAACCATGTATCCATAGTCTCAATACTGGAGATGATAGACTGGGATAGATATCTGGAAGAAACCCCATCTATTAGAAGGAACTTAGATCTCCTTTTTTATATTACACATATAAGATCCCCTCCTGAGAAATATTGGATGATTGAGTTTATTTCTAAAGATGACATTAGACTGAAACTAGTCAAGGAAGATAAAGACTCAACAACATCATCAGATTCTTGAGATGAGAACTAACAAGCTTCCCTCCATAACGTAAGAAGCCTCAAAAAAAATGTTTTGTATTCAAGGGATATATCCGTGGTATTTGGTTTATCATCAGATTCGATGAGGGTATGGGTTATAATGCTATCTGAACCCAAAATAACTTGATATATCCTCTAGTGTAAAAAAAATTTATGGAAAATTGATTATCAGGAACTTTTAACCTAAAATGCCAAGCACATATTTAATTTGAGAAGGCATGAATGATTATGTGACTTCCAGGTTTCTTGTTTTCTTTTTGACCTAGGTATCTACTTTAATTATAGTGAAAATTTTATATATTTTGGATTCATGTTGATAAATTAGAAGGAAAGGAATTTGATGCAGGAGCATCTTGGGTGTAAGAGCAATCTTGCATCACCAAAAATATTTCTATTTTTGTATTCAATAAGGGCTATCTTGTGCAGAGTTGCTATTTATGGAAACTTGCTATTTTTAGTAAGTTGGTCTGACGATCTCAGAATGTCTGATTTTACATATGGAGGTTCATCTCAGTCATATCAGCCTACCAACAAATTTTTATGTCTAGATCAGGTGTAGTTTTGAAGATATTGAAGATTTTCGGTATTGGCAGCAGGGTACTAAAACTTCAAACTCAGTTTTGAAGGCTTTAGAGGCCCCGGATGAGGTTGAAAATTTGGGTGATGGGTCTTTTGTATGAGTCAAGCCTGTAGAGCGCTTCGTGGCATTTCCAGAATGGGGTTATAATAGCCAATCGGGTCAACGGGTGATGACTTATGGTCTTCAAAAGTTGGGTCACCTGAAATGGTGAAAAATAATTTTTCTTTAAAATTTATGTTTGGGTTTCGAAACTCATTTTGAGCCGACTTTGATGTAATAAATTATAAAATAAAATAATTCTAAGTTTGGTCGGCCCTAAGGGCTAAATTTCTAGAACCTTCTCGAGCGGTGGAAATTGCTTATATAAAGAAGGCCCGTAGTGTTGTCTAGAGCAATTCTGGGTAGTAGATCTGGGTATTGATTCAAGGCTTTATCCTACAGAATATTGTAAGGGAATGCCCATGTGGCTTTGCATATTGTAATTCTAAAAGTTTGTAATTCCACATTTGTGGAGATAATAAGAAGTCAATTTTCTGTTATTGCATATTATTGTTTTTGTTTCTCTATTTCTCTTATGTGTTTGTGGTATTAAGGGGAGCACCCTTCATCAAGTGGTATCAGAGCAAGAATTCCTGAGTTTGTAAATAGATCACCGACTGTGCAGTAGTTTACACCAGGATCGTGGTTAGGGTTTCAGCGCGCATCATGAAAATGCCTCCACGAAGAGAAAGTGGCGGAAGAGCTGGTGCTGTGACACTTGAGGTTAGAGAGCTGCAGAGACAAGTGTGAGCATTGCAGTAAGAGATTCACAGAGGAATGAATCTTAATGTCAGAGATGAAAGCGATGATGAAGCTGAAGAAGAATATCAAGAAGGTGAAGCCAAAGCAGCCAGTAGCAGCCAGAATCAGAGAGGAAACAATTCCAATTGTTTCCAAGATCAGAATAATAGAGATCAAAGATGAAGAGGAAGAGGACAAGGTTCAGGAAGAGGAGGCTTCTGTGGAACATGTTTTCACTATGGAGAAGAAGGTCATAGGGAATTTGAATGTCCTTAGTGCCAAGGCAGAATAGATAGGAGAAATGAAGGCCAGGCCAGAGTTGCACATGTAGATGAAGATGCTAGATCATCAAATTCTGAAGATGCTGAAAGAGGAGAAACACTGATTAATAGAAGAGTCCTATTGACTGGTGAGAATGAACCTAAACAAAGGAGTAGCCTCTTTCACACTAGATGCAAGTGTGAGGGTAAATGCTATGATGTGATTATCGATAGTGGAAGCACTGACAATTTGGTGTCAAAAGAGATGGTGACAAAGTTGAAGCTCAAGAGACAGAAACACCCACATCCATATCAGATTGCCTGGGTGCCGGATGACCACAAGGTCATGGTCAGTGAACAGTGCCTGGTAAAGTTCAAGATCGGTGGGTACCAAGATGAGGTACTATGTGATATAATATCTTTGGATGCATGTCATATGTTGTTAGATAGACCGTGGCAGCTTGACAGATGTGCTGTACACGATGGTCGTGCGAATACCTATTCCCTAACAAAGGATGGAGTGTGACATAAGCTAAAGCCATTGAAGGAGACTGAAGAAAAAGTATGTGGTAATGCAAGAATAACTTTTGTTGATGGAAGAAAATTCCTAGATGGTATGAGGCATGAGCATGTGTATTTTTCTTTAATTCCAAAAACTAGTAAAGAAGAAGTAGAGGATGTACTTGTAGAGGTTAGAGATTTGTTAAATGAGCTTCAGGATATTGTATTTGATAATGTACCTGATGTATTACCACCAATAAAGAAGATCATTCATTAGATAGATTTGATTCCAGGAGCCAGTTTGCCAAACAAGGCAGCACACAGAATGACGCCAATAGAAAGTGAAGAGTTGAACAAACAAGTACATGAGTTCTTATAGAAGGGATTGATTCGGGAGAGCTTGAGTGTATGTGTTGTACCAGTAGTATTAGCACCAAAGAAGAATGGAGAATAGAGGATGTGTATAGATTCTAGAGCAATAAACAAGATCATAATCAAGTATAGGTTTCTATTGCCATGAATGGATGATATTATGGACTGTTTGAGTGGAGTTGTGATTTTCTCAAAGATAGATCTGAAGAGTGGATATCACCAGATTCAGATTAGAGAAGGAGATGAATGGAAGACTGCCTTCAAGACAAAGGAAGGACTATATGAGTGGTTAGTCATCCCTTTTGGGTTAACCAATGCACCGAGCACTTTCATGCGGCTCATGAACGAGGTTCTGAAAGAATTTCCAAGTAAGTTTGTTATTGTTTGCCTAGATGATATTTTGATCTTTAGCAAGACATTGGGGGAGCATATGATGCATATTCGTATGGTGTTTGGGAAACTGAGAGATGAGAAATTATTAATTAACTTGAAGAAGTGCAGTTTTGTGAAGAAAGAGTTAGTGTATTTGAGATTTGTAGTTTCAGCAGAAGGTCTAAAAATGGACCCAGAGAAGGTACATGCTATCCTTGAATGGCCTACTCCAAGGAGTGCTACTGAGGTAAGATCTTTTCATGGTTTGGCTAGCTTTTATAGAAATTTTATCAAAAATTTTAGCAGAATTTGTGGACCCTTGACTGAAACAATGAGAGGGGATAGAAAATAGTTTAAGTGGACTAATGGGGCAGAAAAGAGTTTTCAATTGTTGAAATATAAAGTTACAGAACAACCTATTTTAGCACTTCCAGATTTTAATAAGGTATTTCAAGTAGATTGTGATGCTAGTGGTACTACAATAGGAGCTGTTATTAGCCAAGAAGGTAAACCTATTGCTTATTTTAGTGAGAAGTTAAATGATGCCAAGAGAAAATATTCTATCTATGATCAAGAATTTTATGCTATAGTTCAGGCATTAAAGAAGTGGAGATATTATCTGCTTCCTAAGGAGTTTGTTTTGTATATTGATTATCAAGTTTTGCAATATTCGAATAGTCAAGGAAAGATGAATAAGAGGCATTTGAAATGGGTTGAGTTTTTGTAGAGTTATACATTTGTTCTGAAACACAGGAGTGGAAAGTCTAATAGAGTTGTGGATGCTCTTAGTAGAAGGCAACTATTGCTAATAGAGATGCAGATTGAAGTGGTCGGGTTCAAGGAACTCAAGAATTTATATCTAGAGGATCCTGATTTTGGTGAAGGTTGGAAAGCTTGTACAAAACCTGTTACTCTAGACAGGACGAAATGGCTGGATTTCATAATCCAGGATGATATGCTATTTAGAGGGAGTCAGTTGTGCTGAACATTTTGGTCATGATAAAACTCTTTCTTTGGTTGGTGAGAATTATTATTGGCCACAATTGCCGCAAGATGTCAAAAAGTTTGTACAGAGTTGTAGAGTATGTCAGATGGCAAAAGGAGTGAAGAAGAATACAGGGTTATATCAGCCATTACCTATACCAAAAAAGCCTTGGGAGGATATTAGTATGGACTTTGTTCTTGGTTTACCAAGGACACAACGGGGACATGATTCAATTTTTGTAGTAGTTGACAGATTTTTGAAGATGGCACATTTCATTCCCTGCAAGAAGACTAATGATGTTGTTCATGTAGCAGAATTGTTTTTCAGAGAAGTGGTGAGACTACATGGCTTGCCAAAGACCATAGTTTCAGATCGAGATACTAAATTTGTTGGATATTTCTGGCAGACATTGTGGAAAAAGTTGAAGATAGATTTGAAGTTCAGTTCATCACATCATCCACAGACTGATGGACAGATAGAGGCGGTGAATAGAAGTTTGAGAAATTTACTAAGATGTTTGGTTGGAGATAAGCCAACGGGATGAGATTTGATTTTACCACAGGTAGAATTTGCATAGAATAATTCTGTCAACAAGAGCACTAGTAAATCACCATTCCAGATTGTATATGGAAGTACTCCAAGAAATGCATCTGAATTGAGAAAGATAGATAAAGAAGAAATAAGTAGTGCTGAAGCTGAGGATTTTGCAAAATACTTGAAGAACATGCATGAGGAGGTGAGGAAGCATATTACCAAGATGAATGCATATTATAAGGCTAACGTAGATGAGGAAAGGAGGCATAATGAATTTTAGGTTGGAGATGAAGTCATGGTTCATTTGCAGAAGGAGTGATTTTTGGTTGGTACATATAAAAAATTAAAAATGAAGAAGTTTGGGCAATGTAACATACTGAAGAAGCATGATTCAGAAAATGCATATGAGGTAGAATTGCCTACTGAGCTGAATATTTCACTAGTGTTTACCATTTCAGATTTGACAGAGTATCATGAAGGAGGTGTTCAAGATGAGGTTGCAGCAGCACAGGGGAGTATTCCAGCAACCAGTTCAGATATCAAGGAGATTGAAGACATACTAGACAGTCGTGTTGGTAGAAGCACAAGGCACAAGACATATGAAGTGTATTTTGTCAAATGGAAAGGATGACCTGTTGAAGATTCATCATGGTTAACAAAGGAGGAGGTTAACCGTCTTGGTTTTCCTTTGCACACCTAAGTCATGACATAATCACTTCTCAAATTACCCTGGGTGTCTGATGCAGGAGCATCCTGGGTGTAAGAGCAATCTTGCATCACCCAAAAATATTTCTATTTTTTTATTCAATAAGGGCTATCTTGTGTAGAGTTTCTATTTATGGAAACTTGCTATTTTTAGTAAGTTGGTCTTACAATCTCAGAATGTCTGATTTTACATATGGAGGTTCATCTCAGTCATATTAGCTTACTAGCAAAGTTTCATGGCTAGATCAGGTGTAGTTTTGAAGATATTGAAGATTTTTGGTATTGGCAGCAGGGTACAGAAACTTCGAACTTAGTTTTGAAGGCTTTACAGGCCCTGGATGAGGTTGAAAGTTTGGGTGACAGGTGCTTTGCATAGGTCAAGCCTATAGAGCACTTCGTGGCATTTCCAAAATGGGGTTATAATTGCCAATCTGGTCAACGAGCGATGACTTATGGTCTTCAGAAGTTGGGTCACCTGAAATGGCAAAAAATAATTTTTCTTCAAAATTTCTGTTTGCGTTTCAAAACTCATTTTGAGCTGACTTTGATGTAATAAATTGTAAAATAAAATAATTCTAAGTTTGGTCGACCCTAAGGGTTAAATTTCTAGAACCTTCTCATGCGGTGGAAATTGCCTATATAAAGAAGGCCCGTAGTGTTGTCTAGGGCAGTTCTGGGTATTGATTCGAGGCTTTGTCCTATAGAATATTCTAAGGGAATGCCCATGTGGCTTTGCATATTGTAATTCTAAAAGTTTGTAATTCCACATTTGTGGAGATAATAAGAAACCAATTTTCTGTTCTTGCATATTATTGTTGTTGTTTCTCTATTTATGTTATGTGTTTATGGTATTAAGGGGAGCACACTTCATCAGAATTACATGAGGCCTATCTTAAGCTTACTCTATTTCTGACCAAGGTTAATATAGATAAATAAAGTTTATTTCTTTCAGAACAATTTCAAATATTACTATGCTTTCAAGTTTATTTGAGAATTATTCAGCCAAGGCATCTGACGAACATATCCTTATTAAGGGAGGAATATTAGCTGATGGAAGTTTGGTTAGATTGTATTATGGGATAAAGAATCTCTATACCCTAATTCCTGCCCACTGTCACAATTTGAATACTCCCCTGAAAAAGATTCATCAGAAGAAGTATCCTTAGCACTAGAAATGGATTGCTTTGGAATACAAATTTCATTCCCCTTTTGCTGACGGTCTCTTTGCAACCTTTTCCATTCATCATTATCAGAAAACTCCTCTAAAAACATCCACTTGAACTCAGCCAAAGAAGAAATGCATTTTGGGGGCAGGTTTAGATACTAATTAGATGCAACTCCCTTGAGGGATCTCCTAAAAAACATCATGCTCACATCCTCATCAAAAATATGATATTCTATAATGAATCTATAGAATGCTAGGACATGCCTAACTGCTGAATCACACTTACAATCAAAGGTAGAAATCTAACCCAAAAGCTTACTAGGAAAAGAGTGAGGGGACTTTGGAAGAGCATAGTCTAAAGGCCTATCCAACTTGAGGAAACCAAGCAGCCTAGACTAGCTTTTCCCCTAATTTTTCATTTGATTTAATGCAAGATGAGAGCCACTCATCTTATCTCAGTCTTCCATTGATATTTGCACTAAATACATGATAGGGAAACATTGTAATCATAAATATTTGGAATTTGCAGTAGAAAGCTTTGTTGACTGGAAGGCAGGGCAGACTTTGAGCTCACCATGGAACTCCATCAGCTTTTGCAATGTAGAGCTGCTCCCAACCAATACAAAACTCCAAGTAACTCGCTATTTATCAGAAGGAACACTGATCAAACAAAGACAAATCAGAGCCACCACTCACATCTAGGTGAGAAAAATTTGTAAATGCTAATTTTGTATCTGACTCTTTTCTAGACTCTCCCCAGTAGAGTCACCATCTTGTTGGTGTTCTTTTTCCCCAAAGGTCAGGTTGGCATCAAGATTGATAGGGCTAGTGTCACATTCACTCAACACTCCAAAATCTGACAGGAAATAGGACCAACTGACAAGGATCAAAGAGAGATCCTTCTACACTTTGAGCTTTACATCACTCAGGCGGGTGTACCTCATTTGTACACTCATACAATATGTGTCACACTACAGGCTTGCATTTAACTGACTGTGGAATGGTTCTCAAACTCCTAGGTATCTTGTACCTTAATGAAGCCAATATCTCATGCAATAGCCCTACTTGCATGGAGTGAGTATGAAAACCAGAGATCTATCCTAACAACATGAAAGGGAAAAGGAATTGATTTAAGGATGCAGGAAATAGCCCAAACCCATCAAACACTAAACTCAACTAAATGTACTATTCCTTGATCAGTGCCATTATCCATTGGGCAGCACTCAAAAACAAATATAGGACATGAACCAACTACTGTCAAAGATTCATAGCCATAAACACAACTATTTTAGCCCACCCACTACTTAAAGAATCCTTCTACAGACAAGTCAAATGAATCTATGCCCTATCCAAAGTATCTTTCACTTGATCCTAGATCAAGAACTAAGGACTAAAACACATACAGAGGCAACCGAATGCAATGGATCAAAAAATCCAAAACTCATAAGATTGACACCAAGGAGAGACTTTGAAACATGAAACAATTTTCTTAAGTTTGATGAATCATGTACATGTATATACCAGAAAATGAAAATACCACTTCAATAACTTGCAAACGATGCAAAGAAATTTTACTCAGTTTTCTACAATGTGACAGAACTCACTACTTCCCACAGGAACCAAAAGAATGGAACCTAGACATAGTTAAAATTTTCCTTACTTATACCACTGGTTACCTTGAAATCCTAAACCAGTAGGATGCAACAAGCTATGGGTAACCAAGGTTAGGATTACAACCGCTACACCAACAAAAAATTTCAAAATTTAAAAGCTCCTACAGAAAGCCTCGAGCCACAAAAAATTGCCTAGTCACCGCACGACAAAACACCCCTGCAAACACTCACGACATCCTAGACCACACTGCAAACCAATGGCTTCTCACCAAAGAGGGTCTTTTCTGCATTCAATTCCATAAAAATAGTACCCCCTATCGCTCAAAAAATCAAACACAAAATTTAACGGTCATCATGCAATTTGCAGGCTTCATATTCGTTAACCATTTGTCCCCAGTCGTGCAATTGCGTAGTCACAAAATTTATTGCCACAAAAAAATGATTCAATGTATGCTTGGTCGCATGATCACATAACCTAGAAATGGGTTATGTGAACATCCGACACCCGCTATCTACTTGCCCTCTGCATAATCACTGAGAAACCCCCACCTGGGCCTGCCTTCAAATTCACCATCTCCCCAGCACGGTCCAACTAGAAACTGCCATGACACCACCTGCCAGCTCGCCCACCAAACAGTTGTAAATGGGCCCCAGGACATGTGGCACCCTGTCGCATGATTGCATAGCCCAGAGAAAGGCTATGCGAACATGCGACCACCCGTAGACCGCAACCGCCACTGCAAGGGGTCAACAAGAAATGTCAGTCGCATGATCGCATAGCCTGGAAATGGGCTATGCGAACATGTGACCACCCACCAACCTTAGCCAACGTAACCACCACTACAATTGCAAGCGGTACCGCAACTGCCACCACACTGCCATGGACACGTGTCGACTGGTTGCATGATCGTATAGCTAAAAAATGAGCTATGCGATCATGCGACAACCAACCCAAAGCTGCCACATGTCACCAAACTACAACCAGCACCAAACTGCAACTAGCACCACACAGCCAATGGGCCCCAGGGACATGTGGCAAGCGGTCGCATGATCACATAGCCAAAATTTGGGCTATGCGACCATATGATAGCCTATCATAGGCTACCACATGTCCACCTCCGGGACCACCAAACAGCAACCACCATCGCACCCCATGCACAAGGAAGGAGCAGGTCGCATGGTCGCATGTTAGAAAACTCTGACATGTGATCATGTAACAACCAATAGGAACACGCACCTTTACCTCCCCTCTGACATCAGGCCCACCACACATCGTACTTGTGCACTAAGGCAAAGTAGATCGCAAGCCGCTGAATAGGACCGGGAGTCACATGGCTAGGTGGCAAGCAGTCACATGATCGCATGTCAAAAAAATATGACATGCAGCCATGCGATAGCCAATAGGGAAGAAGCTGGATCCACCACATGGTCAGACATGCATATTTAAGACATAGTTGAAAATACACAAAGTTTTCGTCACCAAGGCAAGTGCACCAAGCTTGAAGGCAAAGGGTCGAAAACAAAGCATGTTTTTGGCAAAAGATCAAAAACACATAGGAATTTTCAACATGACACGATGGTAAACAAGGAAGCCAAAAATAGTGAGGGTTTTTATGCAGGCCAAAAAGGTCGAAAAAAACGTGGATTTTCTAAAACACTGTGGGTTTTCGACACTGTGGCAAAATTTTGACAATTTTTTGCAGACTTTGAAATTCGAATAACTTTCTGGATTTTGCACTTCAGCACGTGCAAATTGGACTGGAGCTTGGTGACAATACAAGGAACATAGGAAAAGACACAAACCATGAAACATTTGCAGGGAGGAGGCCATTTTCAAAAGATTGTTGCATGACAAAAAAAAGGCCTAACAAAGTGATTTATGATAAGCCTTTATGTGTTCCAAAGCATTTATTCATTGTTCATCTAACATTCCCAATTCTTGTAATCATTGTTCTCAAAATGTATCCTTGTCGATTATCCATGAAATGAAACTCGTAAAGAAGGTATTTCTAACTCCAAAGGCATAATAGCATCAGTACCGTAGACAAGATTTTAAGGAGAGGGTAAGTGCAAGATCATGGTATGCCAAACTAGGCCCTTAAGTGGCAATGAAAATTTTAAAAATTAGGTTTAGGCAAGTTGACATAAAAAATTGAACAAGTTATAAATATTATATCAAAACTATGTAAGAAGAGAATCTATAGAAAATTTAATTTAGTTTCTAAGATAATAGGTGTTTCTTGAAAAAAAATTATTCTACATGTTGAAAATTTCAAACTTCAATGTAGTAGTAAGAGAATTTCAAGAAAAAATAAGAACTAGGTGTATGTCTGACCAACTTAAACACAATCAAATGATACCTTTTTTTTACAATATTCTAGATATAAGTAGTAGACTAATGTCTAGATGTGACACATATTTTTTTTTTAATTTATTTCTAAGTAAATAATTAATTATGATTTTTCTTCTACAACTTTTCCAGAATATAAAAAATCTCGTGTTTGACTGCGTTAACTTAGTCTAAAATTTAGATCAAATTATAAACTTTTTTAATTTTTCTTGTAGTAGGAAAATCATAGAATGTGACACATATTTTGAATTTCAAAAATGTTATACAATTTGAAAGTTATAGCTATTTTTCAATAAGTCTATCAATCAGGACTAGAAACATAACAAGTAGGTGTATGTTTGACCACATTAAACAAAATCAAATGATAATATTTTTTAATAAGATTCTAGAAAAAATTAGTAGACTCGTGTCTGGATGTGATGTATATTTTTTTTATTTTTTTCCAAGTAAATAATTAATTATTATTTTTTTGCTACAAATTTTCTTGAATATAAAAACTCTCGTGTCTGAACACCTTAGTCTAAACTTCATCAAATTGAAAGAATTGTTTATTATTATTGTACTAGGGAAAACATAGAATGTGATTTATATTTCATATTTCAAAAATATTATATTATTTGAAAGTTATAGTTGTTTTTCAAAGAGTGTATCAATCAAGACTTCTTTTTCACATCGCTATGTTTTGGCATACCATGATCCTGCACATACCTGAGAAGTACCCGTGACAGTATGAACACTAATCCTATAAGTCCATAAAGCATAGGTAAGTTGGGTATGCCAATCTTCCGCATGATTATTAACCATTTTTCTCAAAAAAAATTCAATGATTTTATTCGATGCTTCGGCGTGACCATTAGATTGAGGATAGGAAGGAGTCAAGAATCTATGTTGAATCCAATATTTCTCCAAGAATTTTGTGACTTCTTTGTTCTTGAAAGAGGTACCATTATCTGAAACTATCGTCAAAGGAATACCAAAGCATGTTATAATATTGTTAAGGATGAAATCAAAAATAACATCCACAGTTGTTGAACGAAGAGGGATAGCTTCCACCCACTTTGTAAAGTAATCTGTAGTAGTCAAGATATACATATGTCCTTGAGAAGAAGCTGGTGAGATTTTTCCAATAAGATCAAAACCCCAAATACTAAAAGGCCATGGAGAAACCTAATTATGAAGCTCACGAGCAGGAGCATGAATTAAATTACTATGTTGTTGACATTGAGGACACTTCTTAACAAATGTGAAAGAATCTTGTTCCATTATTTTCCAATAATATCCCATTCTAAGAAGTTTATTGACTAGAGATTTTCCACCAAAATGTGCCCCCCAAGAACCAAAATGAGATTCTGCCAAAGCTACCGGAATGTTGGTTCTACCGAGACATCTTAATAGTAAACCCTCATAAGAGAATTTGTAAAGTGTGTCTCCTAGAATGATGTAACGCACAACAAGTCTCCTAATATGATTACACATGTTCCTTGTTGCTGATTTAGGAAAAGTACCATCTTTCAAAAAATGAAAGATATGAGAATACCATTCATCCAAATGCAAATTGAAACAATGAGAGGTGACTTTATTAGAAATTGTAGGGTTTTTAAGAATTTTTATAGTAAATTGAAAATTTTCAGCATTATTCTCAAGACAAACCAAATAAGTTTCTCTTGCCATGGTGTGTGTTGATTATCCTTCGTAGGAAAAGTTTAAGAGCCAAATCTCTATTTTGTGGTATTTTATCATTTTTAGTCTCATAGCCTCCTTTAATCTGTTGTACAATCAATTGTGAATCTCCAAAAATTTGCAAGTGTTTAATGTAAAGGGATGAAGCTTCTCATAAGCCAACTATAAGAGCTTCATACTCCACAATTTATTATTAGTACAAGGAAAAGTCAATTTATATGATAGAGGGATCCATTTTTTCATAGGAGGGATCAAGATAATAAAAACACTAGAACCTGTCTTACATTTAAATCCATCAAAAAATAACTCCCAAACATTATCATCCTGTTTAATAGCTAGAATGTTTTCATCGGGGAATTCTACTGCAGTAACGCATGTATCAGAATCAGGAAAAGGACCTTGGGCCAAATAATATGTTAAAGCTTGTCCTTTTATTGACTTTTGAGAAATGAAATTAAGATCAAATTCTATAAGTAACATCACCACTTTTCCAAACGGCCAGAGAAATCAATTTTTGAGAAAAGATGTTTCAAAGGATCAAATTTAAAAATCACATTGACTTCAACATTTAAGAGATAATGCCTCATTTTTTGACAAGCATAAACTACAACTAAGCATTTTCTTTCAAAATTTGTGTATCTTGTTTTTTAATCAAGTCAAGTCTGACTAATGTAGTACACGGGTCTTTCCTTACCTTCACTATCATAATGACCTAACAACGCACTTACCACTTTCAAAGTGGTTGAAGTATACAAATAAAAGGGTTTATCAAATTGAGTGGGTTGCAAAATAGGAGGATTTGCGAGATACTTCATAAATTTCTAAAAGGATTTTTTACATTCATCATTCCAAGAGAAAGTGGTATCCTTTCTAAGAAAGGAAGTAAAAGGAACAACTCTATTGATCAGCTAAGTTGGAAACAAAATGATGAATAGCTTGGATTTTTCCTTGTAAACTTCGTAACTGAGAAATATTCTTAGGAGGAGGCATATTAACAATAGCTTCAATCTTTTTAGTATCTACCTCTATGCCTCGCTTAGAGATTATAAACCCTAATAATTTACTGGAATCAACTCCGAAGACACATTTCTTAGGATTCAATCTCATATTGTAACTTCTAATCCTTTCAAATATCTATCATAAAATAGTAACATGATCTTCTCTTTGTAGAGATTTTGCCAAGATATCATCCACATAATCCTCAAGGATCTTATGAATGTAATTATGACAAATCAAGGTCATAGCCCGTTGATAAGTTTCTCCCATGTTTGTTAATACAAAAGGCATCATGACCCAACAAAATGTTCCCCAAGGTGTTATAAATGCAATTTTGAATTGATCTTCAGGAGGAATAAAATTTGATTATAGCCATAAAATTTATCCACAAAAGATAATAAAGGATGACCCACTGTCAAATCCACAATCATATTAATATTAGGTAACAGGAAATCATCTTGTAAGGATGCTTTATTTAAATATCTATAGTTAGTACATATTCTTATCTTATTTTCTCCTTTTGAAATGGGCACAATATTTGAAATCCAGTCTAAGTAATAAATAGAGCGGATGAATCCAACATCCAATAATCTTTCAATTTCAACCTTAACTAATAATGCAATTCATGGATTCATATTTCGAATTTCCTACTTCACAGGTTTAGCATTCAGTTTGAGGACAATATTGTGAGTAACAATCTTAGAATCTATACCTGGAATATTCGAATATGTCCAAGAAAAAATGCCCTTAAATTCAAGTAAAAGGGAAACCAATTGATCATGTTCATCCCAATTCAAGCATTTCCCAAATTTTATCATCTTCTCAGAATCATTTTCATCCATTTGAACCTCAATAGTCTCAGTTATTAGTAAATCACTTTGTATTAGACAATCCATTGGGAAAGAAGAAATATTATGTTCATCATGATCTCCAAAATAAGCTTTTGTACTTAAATAGTAAGGCTTTCGTTGTCTATGATGAAACGTAGGTAAATCCTCGTAAACCCCTAAAAAATCCGCTAAGGCTTCATCTTCAGGAAACACATCCAAGGTAGGTCTTTGATTAATATCAAGGATGAGCGGGTTAACCAACTTCAAATTTCCACCACATATATGATTAATATTCAGAGGAAAATCCAATGGTTGTTTGTAAGGGTTGAATCCCAATCCATATGTATAATCATAAATTTTGTTGTCCAAAGGTACTTGTATACCTTGCTTGTATTTACCACATCCTTTCCCATTAAATCTTGATTTCTTGACAAGATGATAACCAGAACCATATCCATCGACCATATCAGATGGAGTCCAAGGAGCAGCGTATATCACAATTGATGGAATATGGATGAAGTGACTGAGAGGGGGGGGGTGAATCAGTCAACCATAAAACACTTCACAATTAATTCTTTGCAGATCCTTTAAGATATCTTAACAATGTTGTCTATTTTAGCACTCGGTAAATAGATTGCAGTAACTTTGAAGATGCAGAAAGTATTAGAAATATTATCTTTAGATATTCATCAGTGCATGTAAATGATTGAGGAAGCAATTTAAGAACACAAGAGACACAAGATTTAATGTGGAAACCCAATATGGGAAAAACCACCAATGTATCTAAATACTGATTTTCACTTTTCTGAAGTGATGCCCGGTTAGAAGCCAACCCGGTAAAAGGTTACAAAACACACTGTTAGGTGTGACCTTGTTAGAGGATTTAAAACACCCTGCTAGGAGTGGCCTGGTAAGAGGTCTTGAAAACAATTCAATGGAATTGTCACCTTGTTAGAGGATTTATATTATGGCTGTTAAACCAACTCGGTTAAGAGATTTAGAATTCACTGTTACAATGATAAGAAGGTAACAATGAAAAAGTGACCTGTATAATAATGCAACTGTCTTGCTGATTACAGATCTCTGTTCTGCATAAGTTTGATCCTCTCTGATCGAATAAATCTCTGCTGCTCCTCAAGGATATCTGAACATCCTTCACAAATTTGCATATACCTTTCCTTCTTCTCTTCTGTAAATCTTCTGCTATGTTCTTATTTTTCACATTTGACCTTTTATTTATATGATCTTGGATTAGTCAAATCGACATTATTTAGTATAACAGTCGGCTGAATTAAGTAAACTCTATTTGCAAAAATCCTTCAAGGGCCGACAGTGCTCGGTAACCATATCTTTTTATAATTTTTCGGAGATCGGGGGAACTCGGTAAACACCAACAATCCTTCACCTTTGATAACTGACTGAACTCGGTAAATACTAACTTTCTTCGGCAACCGAGTGAACTCGGTAAACACTAGACTTTCTTCAGCAACCGAGTGAACTCGGTAAACACTAGACTTTCTTCGGCAACCGAGTGGACTCGGTAAGCACTAATATCCCTGTCTGGCAGACCGACTGAGCTCGGTAGAAGCAGATTGCTGTGAACTATGACATAGTGTGACATCAAAGACAATACATAATTGAGTAGCAATTTCCTTCAGACAATTGTTTCCAACAATCTCCCTCTTTGGCATTGATGGCAACACAATATGTCATAGCATAAGAAATTTGAAACAGTTAGCTCAGTTTGGATTCAAATCTTCTTCTGTCAGCAAACTTCCTGTATCCTGAAAATTCTTCCTTCTGACTATAAATTTCTTGAAAGCAATAGCAAAGACATAGCAAACACTCCCTCTTTGACAACACATGCCAAAGATAATTCACATATTACTGGTGAAAATTAATGTACCTCAAGTACTGATTCATATGCAATGAGTCCTTTAATATGCTGCATCAACAGGTTGATTTTCAATCATGTTCTGGTTGATGCATCACTAAAACTGTATTTAGTGAGCCTCGGATAGGGGAATGACCCCTAACTTACCTCTTAGATACATAAATGCATCCTTGGGTAATGGTTTGGTAAAAATGTCTGCAATCTGTTCTTTTGTATGAATATATTCTAATCTGATTTCCTTGTCCTGTACCAATTCTCTGACAAAGTGATATTTAATAGCAATGTGCTTGGTTTTGGAATGCATTACTGGATTTTTAGAAATGTTTATTGCACTGGTATTGTCACAAAATATAACAACTGGTTCTTTGATTTCAACCTTCATACCTTCTAATAGCTGTTTAAACCAAACAATATTTGAACAGTTTACTGCAGTAGCAACATATTCTGCTTCAGCTATGGATTGAGATGTGCAATTCTGCTTTTTACTAGTCCAGGATACCAGTCTTTTTCCAAGAAAAAATGCTCCACCACTTGTGCTTTTTCTGTCATCAATGTTTCCTGCCCAATCAGCATCAGTAAACACTTTCAAGTCAAGATTGCCTCCAAATTTATACCACAAACCATACTCTTCAGTTCCTTTTAAGTATCTTAAGATTCTTTTGATTGCCATCATGTGATTTTCCTTAGGTTTTGCTGAGAATCTAGCTACTATACCGACTGCTAAGGCAATATCAGGTCTTGTATGTACTACATACTACAATTTTCCAATCATAGATCGGTATAGGGTCTGATCAACTTCTTTTGAATCATCATTTTTGGTAAGTTTCAGTCCAGTGCACATGGGTGTACCAACTGGTTTTGAATCTTCCATTCCAAACTTCTTAAGTATCTCCTTAATATATTTGGATTGAGTAATGTATATACCATTCTTGCTTTGCTGAATTTGAAGACCAACAAAGAATTTTATTAAACCAAACATAGACATTTCAAATTCTCTGTTCATTTGTTCTGAAAATTCTTTGCACTGATCCTCATTCCCTGTAAATATAGTATCATCCACAAATATTTCTGCCAATACAATTTTGTCATCCGGTCCTTCTTTAATATACAGATTGCTGTTATCATTAGCTCTTTTGAAATTAATCTGGATCAAATAGTTATGGAGTCTTTCATACCATGCTCTAGGAGCTTGTTTTAAACCATACAATGCTTTGTGTAACCTGCAGACCATGTCCCTTTTGTCTGGATCAACAAAACCTTCAGGTTGTTCAATGTAGACTTCTTCATCAAGAATTCCATTGAGAAATGCAGATTTTATATCCATCTGATATACCTTAAATCCTTTGTGTGCTGCATAAGCAAGTAGAGTTCTTACACCTTCTAATCTTGCAACAGGAGCAAAAGTTTCTCCATAATCTATACCTTCTTCTTGAGAATAACCTTTACATACCAGTCTAGCTTTGTTCCTAGATACTTGACCATCTTCATTCAGTTTATTTCTGAATACCCATTTTGTTCCAATTACATTCTTATCTTTAGGTCTAGGTACAAGAGTCCAAGTTTTGTTCTATTGTATTTGTTCAAATTCTTCATTCATTGCTTCAATCCAACTTTCATTCTCTAATGCATCTTTGATATTTCTAAGTTCAAAATCAGTAAGTAGACATGTACCTTTTAGCTTGCTTCTTGTCATAGTACCATCTGATTTGTTTCCAATGATTTGATCTGGTGTATGATGTCTTCTGACATATTTGGCTAGTATAGGTTCCTTGCCTTTTGAATGATTCATGCTGTTGTCTTCTAGGATCTCTTCTTCAGGTTGCTCGGGCTCGGTAGATATTTGCTCGGTAACTTCAGGCTGAGACTCGGTCTGAATTTCTTCCTGTGACTCGGTTTGAACTTCTTCCTGTGACTCGGTAACTGTGCTCGGCTTGGTAGATATAGCTTCCTTGTTGATAGTTGTGTCTGTCAATGTTTCAGGTTCAATGTAAATGAATCTTTTGTAGTTCTTAGGTTCCCTTTTGCTTTCTTCCTCAGTCTTTTCTGCAAACTCATCAAATTTTACATGTATACTTTCTATGACTTTGTGAGTAGATAAGTTCAGACATTTGTATGCCTTGCTTTTGCTAGAATATCCTAGGAATATTCCTTCATCACTTTTCACATCAAATTTATTTCTTCTGGATTCTTTTAAGATATAACACTTGCTACCAAATATTTTCATGTAACTTACATTAGGTTTATAGCCATACCATAATTCATAAGGAGTTTTGAATGTGTCTTTCTTCAGTTGTACTCGGTTCAAGGTATGAACTGCAGTGCTGATAGCTTCCTTCCAGTACTTTATAGCAATGTTCTTTTCTATCATTAGAGTCCTTGCACAATCCATAATAGATCTGTTTCTTCTTTCTGCTATTCCATTCTGCTCAGGAGTTCTCGGAGCTGATACCTATCTTTTGATTCCTCTTTCAATGCAGAAGTTGTTAAAATCATGAGAGATGAATTCACCACCTTTGTCTGATCTTAAGCATTTCAATCTTTTCCCTGTTTCTTTTTCTACTCTTGCTAAGTACCATTTGAACTTTTCAAATGCCTCTGATTTTTCTCTTAAATACATAACAGTCATCATTCTAGAATAATCATCAACGAAAAGAATAAAGAATTTATCTCCAGTATAGCTTTGTATTCCAATAGGTCCACATAAATCAGTATGCACAATTTCCAAAATTTCTTTAGACTGATAGTTCTTACTCTTGAAACTAGTTTTACTCATTTTGCCAATCTGACAATTCTTACATAGACCAGTGTCAGGTTTCTTCAAAGTAGGAATGCCTCTAACCTTCTTGAATTTGCTTATTTTTATCATGTTATCAAAATTCACATGACATAACCTTTTGTGCCATAGCCAACTTTCTTCTATTTGAGCAATAAGGCATGAATATTCATTGAGATCAAGATAAAATAAGTTACCTTTTGTTTGTTTGCCTGATCCAATGAGTTTTCCTTTTCCATCCAGCAGTCTTGCTTGACCATTCATGAATTCAACCTTGAAACCAGTGTTGATTAGCTGTGCTACACTTAGAAGATTATGTTTTAGTCCTTCAACCCAGTAAGCATTATCACATATGAGTTCTTTGGTTAATGAGATTCTTCCTTTTCCTTTTATACAACAAGGTTCATTGTTTCCAAATCTTACATTACCATTGTCACAGTCTTCTAGATATTCAAATTTTGTCTTGTCACCAGTCATGTGGTGTGAACATCCGCTGTCTATTATCCATATATCATCTTTTCTTATATGAGAAATAAGTGCCATCTTATCTTCATCATCATCAAATTCATCTTTTATAGCAATAAAGACAATTTCTTCTTCACTATCATCAGAATCTTTAGCCATAAAACATGATTTCTTACCTTTATCCTTGTATGATTTGAAATTCTTTTTGCCATAGTACTTGTGACTTCTCTTTTCTTCCTTGACTTGCTTGTTTGGGCACCTAGCTGCAATATGTCCAAATTCTTCACATGAAAAACAGATTAAAGGAGTTTTAACTTTATATTTACCTTTCCCTCTAGAGTACTTCTTTGCAAGTAATGCTTCTACAATTTCAAGATCACTATCAAAACTTTCTTCTGATTCCTCTTCACTGTCTGTCTGAACTTCTTTAATTTTCTTGTTCTTCTTTAGTGAAACCTTGGCCTCAAATGCTGATTCAATATTTTTGGAACTAGGAACATAGTTGTCATAGTTGTCTAATTCAAAAGCTGTCAATCTTCCAACTAGAGCATCCAAGGTTATACTGTGGTTTGCTTCACATCTTCTTTCTTGAATAGCTGATACTCTTATTGTATAGATAGGGAGTAGTGTTCTGAGTACCTTGCTTATAACAGTCTCATCTGAGATTGTTCCTCCAGAAGCTCTGATTGCACTTACACTTGCTTTGATTCTTTCAACATATTTTGCAATGTTTTCATCTTCCTTCATATTCATCTTGTCAAACTGTCCTCTTAGGCTTTCTGCTTTGGCTCTCTTCACATTTGCATCACCACCATATATTTTCTTCAGTGCCACCCACATTTCATATGCAGTAGTGCAGTCTTTAATATCATCAAATTCTTCATAGCTGAGAGCAGATGCAATGTCTATCATCATGGTGTTGTGAGTCTTTTTATCTGCAATGTCTTCAACAGTTGATGCGCCATTAGGAATTGTATACTCTTCATCAATGTATTTGCATCCTGAATCACCAATGGAATCCAGATGAAGTCGCATGAGACCTTGCCATGCTGAAAAGTTATCTCTGTTAAGCTTTGGAATTTTCCTCTTGTAAGACATCCTGATCTTTAGCTTAGGTCTTTGAAACCCTTCCTGCAAGCACCAAAAGCTCTGATACCAATTGATGGAATATGGATGAAGTGACTGAGAGGGGGAGGGGTGAATCAGTCAACCATAAAACACTTCACAATTAATTCTTTGCAGATCCTTTAAGATATCTTAACAATGTTGTCTGTTTTAGCACTCGGTAAATAGATTGCAGTAACTTTGAAGATGCAGAAAGTATTAGAAATATTATCTTTAGATATTCATCAGTGCATGTAAATGATTGAGGAAGAAATTTAAGAACACAAGAGACACAAGATTTAACGTGGAAACCCAATATGGGAAAAACCACCAATGTATCTAGATACTGATTTTCACTTTTCTGAAGTGATGCCTGGTTAGAAGCCAACCCGGTAAAAGGTTACAAAACACACTGTTAGGTGTGACCTTGTTAGAGGATTTAAAACACCCTGCTAGGAGTGGCCTGGTAAGAGGTCTTGAAAACAATTCAATGGAATTGTCACCTTGTTAGAGGATTTATATTATGGCTGTTAAACCAACTCGGTTAAGAGATTTAGAATTCACTGTTACAATGATAAGAAGGTAACAATGAAAAAGTGACCTGTATAATAATGCAACTGTCTTGCTGATTACAGATCTCTGTTCTGCATAAGTCTGATCCTCTCTGATCGAATAAATCTCTGCTGCTCCTCAAGGATATCTGAACATCCTTCACAAATTCGCATATACCTTTCCTTCTTCTCTTCTGTAAATCTTCTGCTGTGTTCTTATTTTTCACATTTGACCTTTTATTTATATGATCTTGGATTAGTCAAATCGACATTATTTAGTATAACAGTCGGCTGAATTAAGTAAACTCTATTTGCAAAAATCCTTCAAGGGCCGACAGTGCTCGGTAACCATATCTTTTTATAATTTTTCGGAGACCGGGGGAACTCGGTAAACACCAACAATCCTTCACCTTTGATAACTGACTGAACTCGGTAAATACTAACTTTCTTCGGCAACCGAGTGAACTCGGTAAACACTAGACTTTCTTCGGCAACCGAGTGAACTCGGTAAACACTAGACTTTCTTCGGCAACCGAGTGGACTCGGTAAGCACTAATATCCCTGTCTGGTAGACCGACTGAGCTCGGTAGAAGCAGATTGCTGCGAACTATGACATAGTGTGACATCAAAGACAATACATAATTGAGTAGCAATTTCCTTCAGACAATTGTTTCCAACACACAATATCACAACAATCAGGTTTTATCATTTCAATTGTTTCTTCAATCTAGGCCACAACAAAGTTACTCTTTAATTCTTCAGAAAGCAGGGAAGGAGTAAAAACTTGTTTTTCAAATTCACTTTGTTGTTTCATGAATTCCAAATCAAAGACCTTATATTCTCCAATGAAAGTAGGATTAACATCTAATGTTCCCCAATCATCCTCAGTTAGAGAAGAAGATGGAGCTTAAGTTTGTTTAATCTCAGGTTGCTTTTCAGTCTCTTTTCTTCATTGGAGAGGCTCAGATACTTTAACATATTCTGCATTTAAGAAAGGATTTGGCACATCATCCGCATGTAATGTCTACATTAAGTTGTTATAAATTAACCTAACCTTGTGATGACATGTAGAAGGAACTGCATGCATAGTATGTAACCAAGGTCTACCTAAAAGAAGGTTACAATTGAGAGGTCCAGGCATGACATGAACAGGTGTTTTTAGAATAACCAAACCAACTTTAGCAGGTAACGTAATAATGCCCAAAGTTCTCTTTGCAATATTGTCAAATCCACGAATATGGACATTATCAGGTTGAATAGTTGTAGGATCAGCCCTAATTGCCTTGGACATATCCATGCTATAAACATTAAGCCCAGATCCATTGTCAATTAATGTTCTATGAATGATACTTTGATTAATAGAAACAACAACCATAAGAGCATCATATTGGTTCTGCTCCTCAATAGAAGGTAAATCATCATCAGTAAACACAATAGGAGGTATAGAAGGAAAAGTTTGCATTCACTCCAAAAATGAATTAATCTTCTCTTGATTAGGAGGCGAAGAAGGAAGGGTAGATAAAGCCTTTTGCAATGCCTCATGATATGTCAGGGAAGTTTGAAGCAATTCCCGTAAAGATATCTTAGCAGGAGTAGCATGTAATTGTTCTACTAAGTCATACTCCTTAAGGGCCCATTTGGTAGAGGGAATTAGGAAATGCTGGATTTGATCAAATGCTGGAAATGGTCAAATCATGGATTTTATAATCTGGTTTTTTATTTCTAGATTATGTTTGGACCGTTTGGTTCCACTTTTTGAAATTGGAATTGGAATTTGAGTATGATTTTTTAAAATTTTTGGTGAATTATTTTAATGTTTTTGAATTTAATAATTTATTTTTATTAATCGAATTGCAGACTGTTTTAGGTAGCCAAATTTGGTGGCAGGCAACCAAGTTATAATCACTAATTGCAACCAAAATTTGAAAAAAAAATTCGACAAAAAATTTGGAAAATAAATTCGAGAAAAAATTCAAAAAAAAAAAAATCAAATTTTTTTTTGAAATTTGAAAAAAAAATTCAACAAAAAAATTCGTCAAAAAACTTTGAAAAAAAATTTGATAAAAATTCAGCAAAAAATTTGAATTGTTTTTCAAAAAAAATTTGAATAACTAACAAAGTTACAAACCAACCAAACAAATAAAAAATAAATTAAATCCCTCCGCACACAAACAAAAGATTAAAAAATTAAGTGTAGACATGAAAAATATAAAAATTGCTCTGCCCCCAATTCCAATTCCAAGTGCAAATTCCAACTCCACCTTTTCAGATGGAAGATGTAAATGCTCATTTTGGGCAAAATGAGCATTTACATTTTCCTATTCTATTTTCATATTGCAATCCCAAACTGAGGATTCGATGAAATTGGAAATAGAAAATGCCAATTTCAACCTAATTCCTGCTACCAAACGGGCCCTAAATGTAGATAGAAACCTAGTAACTTGAGGAAGCATAGGTTGAGAAGGCGATAAAGAAACTGAAACAGTAGGCTGAGGGTTATTCCATGTGCGATAAGCATGTGATAAGAATATGTGTTATCAAAGAAATCCAAAGGATCTTTAGGTTTACCCTTAATTGTTATTTGAGGACATCCTTTTACCATCAACAAAGGTTTAGGATATATCATTTTAGGATTATCAATGTTGCAAATAGTGGAACATGAAGGTAACCATGCACACACCCTATGGTAAAGGTCAATTGAAGAGGTTGTGGAGGAGAGTGAAATAGAAATAGGATCAATGGAGATCTCATTTGAACAATTTTCATCCTCGCTTCCAAGTACCTCATTAAGGGATCAATCCTCTTGTATGATAAAAGCCTCATCAAAGTATTCAAAACAAAAATCATACATGTTGAACACAAAGTAACACTAGAAGCATGAAAATATAAACGTTTTTGTATTTTTAAAGAAAGTTTGCAATTTTTTTATATTTTTGAAATATAAATGCAAGAGCATAAAAGAAATCTACTTTTATAAGCATGTAAGATCTAACACAAAATAAATTTGATATGAAAATACCTATTTTCTGGTGTCTATGCTGAGTTTTGGCAAATTCTGCAACCAGATTTGGGCTGGACACACAAAGACAAAGAAAACCCAGAAACCTTTTTATTTTCTAAGAAAGGTTGACCTTGACCTAAATACAAGGGCATGATCTTGCCCCGAGACACAATCTTACCCCTTTATGTCGACCTTGACCTGCACTTCTTTCATGGAAAATTTGTTTGCGGATCTCAGAAGTTTGCTGAAAAGGGTACTCATATCTGCTTGGCAATTCCTGAAATAGCGACTATAGATATCTGAAAATGGTGTTTTGGGGTGGCTATATAGGGTTTTGCCTTAGTCAAACCCCTATTTGGTAATCTCCACCTCCACAAATAGCTGAATGTAATAGAATATGTGTGTGTATAGAATGTGCAATGTTATGATCTATTCCTCTAGATTGAAACCCTAGCATGAATTAATATGATAAAGTAAAGCATAGATTTGAATATGATAAAGAAAGCATACCAAACCCCCAAGGCTAAAGTACTCCTACAAAGCTCACAATCCGTAATTGCTACCCCATGATTGTATCTTTAAATGCTTGAATGTTGAAAATGATGGATCAAGGAAGAACAAATCTTTCTTTCTCCAAAGGTATGTCAACAAAAATGCTTGATATCAATAATGTCTTGATCTTCTATATCATCCTCTTCCAATCTTGCATCATCACTTTCTTGCTTGAAGTTGCTTGATGAATACTTGGTGTGTGTAAATGAAGGCAAAAGAGAGTCCTTATATAGAGATTTCAAAGCAAGGCTCCTCAGGAAATGTAAAGGTCCATATTTCAAATTTTACCTTGAACTATGGTCCAATCACAATAACCAACTAAGGAGGGAAAATAATTAAATGAATTTTAAATTAAAACCCTTCCTGCATTCAGATCTGAAGGCCCAACATTGATTTCGGGGCCCGCTGTGACCTTAATTTGAAAAGGGGGGACCAAAACCTGACAGGGGTCAAGGTCAACCTCGACCTAGACCCAAAGGTTCAGGTCTAGTCAACTTTGAAAATAGGATGTCCTGGAGTTGGCCAGAGACTTGGAATGGTGAGAAAATAGGGAAGATTACTAAAAAAGGGCACAGATACCTAGAATGAATGTGATGAGGGCTAGGAGGACCAATACCTATGTCATAGCTACGAAATAGATCCATAAAGATGGGAAATCAAGGAGAATCATTGAGATCCTAACCCTAATTTTTCCTAGAAATGAAGAACCAAGTGCAAATGCATCCTAAATGCAAATCTATCTTGAAAAATGCACTAAATGAGGTTGCTAAACCTATAAAGATGGAAGTGCTTCCATTTTAAGATCATACACCTCCATCACCAATATCTTCTCACCTTGGAGGGTAATGAGAGTGTCATAAAGAACAAGGTTGAGTGGAAACCACTAAAAAGTCTTGAGGAGTGCAAACCCACATAGAAAAGGAGCCACTCTAAGCCTAAATTTTCCTATAAACCTCTTGGTTTGAAAACCCAAAGTCATCTTGTTTCTTTGTTGTTAGCTTAAACAAAGAACTTTCTTGTAATTTCAATTGTGAAACAACCACATTTAACTACTTCTGGGTAAAAGCCAAGATATGTTTTCTTTTGCAAACCACCTTTGTCCATCCTTCATCTATTTTAGTATCCTTCAAAGATCAAGGAGGATTTGTTTCTTTTTGTGGAGACTTTATCCTAGGAGAAGCAAGAGGAGAACCCTTGATCTTATACTCAGAGAATTTACATCGATAGTAGGTGTTGGAAAAACTCAAATAGATCACTTGTTGAGAAAAATATTGATTGTCCACCTAAATATCAATTGTCTCTTTGAGATCATAAAATAAATAGACTTTAACACAAACCCATTTTTAGTGACAATCATGAAAAAAATGGCATGGCTCCATGCAAACCGCCCTACTAAGGGTTTGGGCAATAATTTGAAGGAAGGACCAATACTGCAAGTGTAAAACTAAAAATATATCCAAATAGGGAATTTAAGCTTTTCTCAACTAAGATAGTAAAGTCTCATGACCATGGCTAGAATACCAACAAAGAAGAGTGGACAAACTATCGCCCATTTTTTAGGATACCCTAAACATAGGACATGTTGGAGAAGTTGAACAAAAATAAATCCTTTGTGAGATTCTAGATGTCATCAAGTCAGACCTCATGAGTGGCCTAGGCTTTGACAACCCAATCATGAAACATTCTTTTAGGTGGAACCCACCCCACAAATTATTCAATCGAATTATACTTTTCTAGCTAGTCACAAGTGTTATCAAAATCTTGTAAATTGAAAATAACACTAGAAGTATTTAAGGTGGTACATTGTGAACCACCTTTGGATTGAATTTTCAAGGTCATTATTTGAAGGTGCCATGATTTCCTATTTACAAAACTCCAATAGAGACATAAAATTCTAGGCTAAAGTTGGCCAGAGCCATTATAAAACTAAAAATACCATAGTAAATGAAGTATGACAGACCAAGATGCAAGATTTCAATAGTACAACAACCAAAGTCTTTTATATAATTTTTAAATTGGACCACTTTGTTTATGAATGATTAGAGTTATCAATTATTACAATATCTTTGGAGGCCTTTTTGAACTCACTTTCAGAAAAAATCTTGAAAATTTTCCCCTTGATTTTTCCCCCTTTTTGTAAGGATTCTCTCTAGCAAAAAACCTTTGTTGCATCAGAAGTATTCACCCCTTACATATTTTTGGCAATGCATTCTCAGAAACTAAACCAATCCACACATTCCTAAAGAAGCTTCAACAAATATAGAAATTGAACATGACTAAATACCCATAAAAACTTGTTATTAATTATGCACTAACAAATATGTTTTTTAGAGACCGAAGCACCCATGAATTAGATGCAATGCATAATCTCCTATAGTTTCAAACATGACACTTTTGTTTCAGCTTTATGACTCACACCTCAAACGGTTTCTGAAACCATTTCCCTTGTAACTCTTTGCACATGAACAATTGTAAGAAACTAGCAATAAATTGGCAAACCTTGGTGTTATTGGTCAAAATCTTAGATTTAGAAATACCATATAGGGACTTGGCATTCCTCCCAAATGGTTAGAGGATATTTAATGTAAAAATAAGTATAACGTAATCAGACATGAAATGTGTTTATCATTAAGGATGTAATAGTAGGTCTCAAAGCAATATTATAATTTCAGTAGGATAAAGGAACCACATGTATGGAACAGAAATAATTTGAGGTGAATCAATTAGACCTAAAATATTTTTCATATTCTGGATGAATTAATAGAAAAAATGTTTGAAGGATGCCAGAAGGAGACATGACGATGGCTTGCTTATTTTATGTCAACAAATAAAATATGTAGACAAAGATGAAAAGAGGTGTCAATTTAAATTTGAGAAATCAAGGATCTATATTTGTGAAGGAACAAAAGTAAGCAATTTCTTAATGGGCAAAAAGAGCACCATCAAGATGTCTTTTAAAAATTGAAAGCATTTCTATGTATTTTTAACAAGTAGAGTTGTGGTCGGTGGAAAGTTTATTATTTTTGATAGAAGCATTTTTTAACAAAAATCCACATATGCAACTAGATACCCATTTCTATGTCGCAATAAATAAGTGACCAAAGGAGTTGTCAAGAAACAAGTATGGAGCATTTTAGCAAAGATTTAGTGGATAGTTGGGATTACAGTTAGTAGGATCCACTCTGATCCTTTCAAATAAATTTTCCCTGAGTTTTAACCCTTTTTGTTAGCAGAGTAGGCTATTTAAATTAGAAAGCATTTAATTCATGAAATAATTTCTCACACATTGAATGCAAATAAGTTGAGTCAGAAATAAGAGGGTCTCAGAAGATTCTCCAAAGGGTATTTCAAATTTAAATGCTATCTTTAAAAGACAATAGGTGACATCTTTTGGATTTAGTAAGACCAACTAAATTTAGTACAACAAGAAGCATGCAAAAAGTAATAAAAATGTAGTGATGCTTGTTTTTAGCAAAAAATAGTTGAGAAGATCGTATGATTAAAGTTTGTGAGGGAGAGTAGATTTGATGTTAATCCTCAATCATGTTTACGCTTTTTTTGAAATCCCTTCTTTTCATTCTTGCTTCATCTTTCTATGTATTGTTTGCTTAAACAAATAGCTAGACATTCATATGATTTTAGAAATCAAGTTGTAGAGAGGCAAAAGGTGAAGGATTCTGATAGCAATAAAGTTGTGAAAGGGTAAGGATTTTTTCATCATTTTATGCTTAGCAGATAGGCTAAAAGAAATTATTTATAGGGATTTTCGAGGGATAAGGAGTAGTTGATTTTATTCAAAACTGATAATAGAGTCTCTCATTCTCTTCAAGGTTGAGAAACCCAAACAAAAAGTAACTTTTCTAGGGGTAGTGACCCGTCAAAGGGTGCAATAAATCTTTGAAGAATTGCACATCATGCCAGTACAAATTATTCTAGATATTATAGAAAGGGACTTCATCACAATTGACCACAAATATAGAGTTAACCCTAATATCCGAATAGTTTTTTTAGTCATTATATTGCATGAGGGTTTGAACAAAGAAAGTGCCAAAAAACTTTGTTTTAGCGTATTTCATAAGGATTTCATAGAGAAAATAACAAGAATCCTTAAAAATATAGATGAGAACCTCATGATTCTTAGACAAAAATACTATAATATACCAATCATAAATAGTCATCCCCCGAAGAGATACTCAACTTTGGATATTAAATATCACAAAGTTTTCAAAAGTAGGAGATTTGGTATTAGAAAGAAGATTGACTTCTTGATGAAGCTTTATAAACTCAGACATAATGAATGACCAACTTGAATTAGTGATTTCCTCATAGAAGAGAGCATGGTGTCTAAGAATGAAGGGGAGTTGACACTACACAATATAGATGCTAGGCTTTTAAACATTTTTTATTCGTAGCGACCTCCACCTCAAGACATTGAAGATTGGGATTCAGATTAGATAGTATAAGAAGTTGCATTGAGAAGCCCAGATGAATTAAGAAGAATCATAGATTAAAGAGGTCAATCAAGAGTCCTCAATTAGAGGGTAATAGATGCTGGTGTGGGCAGATTGTGAAGAGGTCATGGTGGATGTAGCTCAGTAGATAGATTTTCATCAAGGAATCCAATATAGGAGAATTTTTTTAGGAGCCATAGTATTTATTCATATGTTGGGTAGTAGTTGCCCATTTTAGTTGTTTAGAACCTAGATTTATTAACTTGGATCCTTTTTGTTTTGAACTTTCTGATCACTCATTTTGATCTATGAGTGATTAGATCCTTTGGCTGCTTCTAATTTTTAGTTTTTAAATGGGCTTTTGATGTTTTTTTTAGATATTTGCTTATCTCAGATTTTCTGTTATAATCCTCATACTTATATTGTTATTTTTAGTTAGCTCTCTTATATATTTTTTGAATTCCTTATTTCTAATATATTATTCTAACAATAACCCTTTTATCGATAAAAATTTTTTTGGTAAGAACCTGCCAAATAAAAGCATTCACCTCCCTTGGATTGTTCAACACACTCAATCAAACTTTTATCACTTCATTTGTTAATGTCTACATATAATCAAATAATATAAATGATTATCCAAGAAAGAAAGATAATTATCGAATATCCATGTTGCCTAGATTAACAACATGATTGGAGATTTATGAATTTAATTTTCTTTTGCTTTAAACCTTTTTTTCCCAAACGGCTGAAACAAGATATGAAAAGAACAAATGTTGATAATAAGTATGGTAGTATTTAAAAAGACTACTGTGGAGGTTATGCCTGTGCAATCTGTGCCATTCAAGTAACCATTGCCTTCATACCCACGATGATATTTTCTTATCTGCCCCTCACCAAAAGGGTAGTCAACACATTCCTACACATATCCTCATCTTTGTTTTAAATATAATTAGCATTTTTAGGTTGCTTTGTATTCTCAGGTTGCCTTTTTTGTTTTGTAAATGTCATTTTCGAATCAAAGATGGCTGGTCTTATAAGGTGAGTAATTCAGTGGTAGAGTCTAATGTTCAAGTACCAACAACTAGTCTATTAAAACTTAATATGTTATTAAAGCCAAGTCAGATAAGGAACCCTATTAAAATGGAAATAAGGACTGGTCTTATAAGGACCAACAGTTCAGTGCTAGAACACTATAACAACAAATAGACTGTGCATTCATTCATAATCCAAATATAGTGCCCTAAAAGTTGGTGTTGAAAATTTGTCTTCTACTTATTTTAGATACGGTGTTCAATCTGAACAATGTCTCCAATAATGTATTCATTTATCCATAATGAATAGCTTCCCCTTTGATTTGAACACTTGAACCAAATTATCAATTTTTACCTGTAATTACTCTTTCGAGATAATGAAATCACCTTTTTATCTTTTTGTGAAAAAATTCACATGTCTTCCTTTCTGAAGCCAAGAGGCATAGAAAAATAGAGAAATGAAACAAAGAATAGAACAGTGAATAAAAATAGCTGATATAATAGAAATATCAACCCAAAATGTTATGCATTTATATATATTTCCAAAGCATAGGAGATTTAATATTATAAGACAGAGCTGTCACTCTTTGTCATATTCAGAAAGCTAAGAAACAGAGATCCACTGATCGTGTCCCTACTTCAAACTGTTGCTACAACAAGATTGACACCTGCTCTCTTTTTTTAAAGGTTCTTTTGAGTTCTAGATAATATCAGTATAGTTGACATAAGATTTTGTAGGAACTAGATGACTAATAGAGGCTACGGGAGCCATGCCTTCCCATGGATTTAGAACAAATAGAAACAACATCAACATCACTGTTATAATATTTAATCTTACATCCTAGAATATGGTATACTTGCTAATGGAATGGTTATAATGCAATGTCAAAGATGTGCAGCTGAATGTTTAATCTATTACAAGCTCTATAATATTTAGTCATACCTACCCGACTACAATTTATTAAAATAGATTAGAATTGCTCTTCTTTGAACTTACTACTTCAGACTTGGTCGACATCTCAATCAGTGCAGTGGATGGTTCTTCGGATGCATCCTCAACTGAAGATGCAAAAGTGTAACTCCTCAAATTGTATGTGACTTGTGATGCTTTGCTGGAAATTCTAATCTTATCAGATATTGCATCGTCACATTTTACACTATCATGGGCTTTATTCTTTCTTCCACCGCTTCTTACCCACAAAAGTTCCTCCATGACTTCTTTCATCGACGGTCTTTTCCTCCTTTCAAAATGAAGACATTCTCTTGCAATCTTCCAATATCTTCCATCTGTTGTAGGTTTTCCTCCTCCAATACCTTGATATCTAAGATTTCCCTGAGCCGGTTGTGGTTGATTGTGTTCAGAAAAAGATTAGATAAGCTCCACTCCTCACTTATCCTTTCTGTACTAAGTCATTCTAGACCTGTTATAAGCTCGACCAGGACAACACCAAAACTGTACACATCACTTTTGTTGATGAGTTGATACGTCTGGAAATACTCAGGATCTAAGTAACCCCTTGTGCTGAGAAATTCCGAAGTCTGCAACTTTGGGAGAAAATGTCTCATTTAGAAGAATATTAGATGATTTCACATCATGATGAAAAATGGGCTGTGATGCTCTAGAATGTAGATATGCGAAAGCCTCTGCCGTCTCGATTGCAATCTGCAGATGTGAAAGCCAAGGAAAATACCATTCCTTTGATTGTAAATGTTCAAATAGTGTTCCATTCGGAATGAATTCAGATACCAACAATGGGAATTTAGTTTGGATGCAGCAAACTATGTTTCTGTGATTGATTTGAGAGAGAATTGTAACTTCATTAAGAAGGTCATGGCCTATTCGAATGTTTGTCGTTGCGCCAAAAGCTCAAACTCTCAATGAATGTCACAAACACCAGATTTACCCAGATCCATGGTAACCCCAAAGGAGGTGCTGACCACCAAGTCAACAATCTCCCCCTCAGCACCGACTGAGGGTTCCGCACCAACAAAATGAAGGAGACTCTCTCCCCCTCAGCACTGACTGAGGGTTCTGCACCAATGGAATAAAGGAGACCTCTTGGGATTCGAACCTGTGACCCAAGGCTCTGATACCAATTGTTGGAATGTTTTCGATTGTGCCAAAAGCTTGAACTCTCAATGAACATCACAAACACCAGATTTACCGAGATCCATGGTAACCCTAAAGGAGGTGCTGACCACCAAGTCAACATGGCCATCCTCTAGATTGAAAGCTTGCTTGGACTTTTTAATGGCTACAAAAGTACCGTCTAATAGAATGCCTTTGAACACGGTTCCAAATCCACCACTTCCCAATACCATTTCTTTTGAATAATTATTAGAAGCTCTTTCCAATTCTTTGGTAGAAAACATTCTGAGACTTTCTCGCCCCACTCTAGAAACTATGTATTGTTGCAGCTATTGAAAATATTTGGACTCCAGAAGTTTGAAATGGCATTTCTTTAGCCGCCAAAAAAAAATGGACGCTGCTAAAGAAACAACCACAAACAAAGATACGGATCCTGCGTATTTTACCAGACCAATGTTGACATAAAATTATTGTAATCTTTTTCCTATTATGAACAATCTCTAAAGCAAACAAATTAAGATGATACAAACAGAAATAGAAATCTAATATTTCGTTACCTACTATTGCCTGAAAGACAAGGCAATTTGAATTTTTGGATAGACATTTTGCCCCATTCTGAAGGCCATCTCCCCTATATCCCTTTTCACATGAATAATTGTATGAACCTGCCAAATTATGGCATACACCTCCCTTCGATCATTCCACACACTCATTCAAGGTTTTATTACCGCATTCCTTAATGTCTGCAAATCATCAAAGCATATGGAGAGGTGACTTAAAAAAATAAATTATTACACTAAACAAAACATATAATTGACGACCCATGATGCCCGGATTAACAAGAAGATTGGAGATTCTTAAATTCACTTTTTTTTAATTTTAGTTAAAAAGAAAGCTCCCTAAACCGACTAAAATGAGCAATAAAATGAGAAGCCATGGTACTAATAAAGCTTATAATTAAGAAGATTTGGGAGGCTACACCCGTGCAATGGAGAGGCCAAACAAGTTGCGTTGGTGGAGCAATTGTAAGGCCAAGAGAAGTCTGTTTTATTGTTGAGAAGCCAGAAATTCCATCTTTCACAACTTCACCTTTGGACCTGAAATCTATCACAGAATTATTATCTGGAACGGAGATTTCGCAATAGCCATAGCGACAGTATGGTGGATCAATTTCGAAGTAACATGAACATAAACATCTTGCTTCTCCTTGTCCTTCTCCGTATGTGAAATTACCGGTTGTATTGCAACCGACAACAACAAATTTATCAGACATGGAAAAATAAAAAGACCCAGGTAGAAAAAACCGCTTGAATGCATCTACGTCTTGACTTCACCCACATGAAGACACTTTAAGAGAACTCGCACTAATGAAAATAGAACTAGAATAATCGATCTCCCAAACCTTATAATAAGTTGTTGTTAAATCGCTCTTAGTATCTTCCCAGTATCTTCATCTTTGGTAAAATTGAGATTGAAACCACGGCGTCCACAATCGTGATTGTTAATATAGAACTCACATTCACAGAACATACACAAATTAACAAAGCGAATCAACACTCCGCAATTGTTAATATAGAAGTGGTAAAGCCCACCATATAGACACAAATTACAAAGCGAATCAACACTCTGCAATCCAAGTCTTAAAGCGGACAAGTCTTCAAGATTATTTTACTTAGTGAAAACATACCTCTATTGCTTTCATATAAAATTACTACAAATTAGTCGAAATTAATGATAAACAATTGTTTTATTCACAGTTTGAAAAATATGAATGAGAGCCACCTGGCCAACGATGTATCATAGAAAATGAATCCCTTGACAGACGTGCAATGATCGGGTTTCACGCGGAACCATACAAAGTTTAATTATAGTTTTCATATTGAAAAGGTATTTTTAAAATTTTATATTAATCTAATGAAAATAGTACAATAGATAATTTATTTTTTTATATTAATAATAAAATTGTGTCATAATACTTTAAAAGAAAACTGAGATGTTACTCTTCATCAAACTAGTGGTAGAAAGGATAGCTCTGCAACAAATTGGAAGCATAATGGAGTCTAGGATAGTCATTTTGCACACCAAAGTGAAGCGCCAAATGGCTTTTCGAGGAGTAGTTAAACTAGAAAGATGGAATATCATTTTAAAACCCTTAACAGATATAGGTTAGAGGGCTTTGGTGAAAGGGCTTGGTGAAGAACACTTTGACAATGAGTACACAGTTCAAGTTAACGGGCAGGTAATCGGTCTTTTCATAGCATTATCAATCTTTAATGGGATATCTAAGGATAGAATCATCAGGGTCGCAAAGGAAATTTTTAAGGGAGACTACTTATTAGGTTTAGAGAGAGCGGTTCATAGCATTGATAAGAACCTTACTATTCCTTTCCCTGAACTTTATATGAAAATGAATATGAATTCCCTCCTGTCCATTCCTAACTCCCAGCAGCTTCCTATTCTTCTTGTCAAAGATGAAGGAAAGTTTAATGCAGTTTGGCCAACAATGTGAAAAAATTTAGATTTCCTCATTGCAGTGATGCTTAAGGAGGTAGTGGACCTTTGTAACCGCTGAGAAACCCCCACCTGGGCCCGCATTCAAATTCACCATCCCACCAGCATGGTCCAATCAGAAACTGCCATGACACCATCTACCAGCTCACCCACCAAACAGCCGCAAATGGGCCCCAGGACACGTGGCACCCTGTCGCATGATTGCATAGCCCAGAGACAGGCTATGCAAACATGCGACCACCCGTAGACTGCAACCACCACTACAAGGGGTCAACAAGAAATGTCAGTCACATGATCGCATAGCCTAGAAATGGGCTATGCGAACATGTGACCACCTGCCAACCTTAGCCAATGTAACTGTCACTACAAGTGCAAGGGGTACCGCAACTGCCACCACACTACCATGGACAGGTGTTGACTAGTCGCATGATTGTATAGCCAAAAATTGGGCTATGCGATCATGCGATAGCCAACCCAAAGCCGCCACATGTCACCAAACTACAACCAGCACCGAACTGCAACCAGCACCACACAGCCGATGGGCCCCAGGGACACATGGCAAGCAGTCGCATGATCACATAGCCAAAAATTGGGCTATGCAACCATATGATAGCCTACCATAGGTTGCCACATGTCCACCTCCAGGACCACCAGACAGCAACCACCATCGGGCCCCATGCGCAACGAACGAGCAGGTCACATGGTCGCATGTCAGAAAACTCTGACATGCGATCATGCAACAACCAATAGGAACACGCGCCTTTGCCTCCCCTCTGACATCGGGCCCACCACACATCGTGCTTGTGCACTAAGGCAAAGTAGATCGCAAGCCGCTGAATAGGACCGGGAGCTGCACGGCTAGGTGGCAAGCGGTCACATGATCACATGTGAGAAAAATTTGACATGCGGCCATGCGACAGCCAATAGGGAAGAAGTTGGACCCACCACATGGTCAGACATGCGCAGTTAAGACATAGTCAAAAATACACAAAGTTTTTGGCACCAAAAGGCAAGTGCACTAAGCTTGAAGGCAAAGGGTCGAAAACAAAGCATGTTTTCGGAAAAAGATCGAAAACACACAGGAATTTTCAACATGACACGATGGTAAGCAAGGAAGCTGAAAATAGTGAGGATTTTTATGCAGGCCAAAAACACTGTGGGTTTTCGACACTGTGGCAAAATTTTGACAATTTCTTGTAGAGCTTGAAATTCGAATAACTTTCTGGGTTTTGCACTTCAGCACGTGCGGATTGGACTGGAGCTAGGTGACAACACAAGGAACATAGGGCAAGACACAAACCATGAAACATTTGTAGGGAGGAGACGATTTTCAAAGGATTTTTGCATGACAAAAAAAAGGCCTAACAAAGTGATTTATGATAAGCCTTTATGTGTTCCAAAGCATTTATTCATTGTTCATCTAACATTCCCAATTCTTGTAATCATTGTTCTCAAAATGTATCCTTGTCGATTATCCATGAAATGAAACACCTAAAGAAGGTATTTCTAACTCCATAGGCATAATAGCATCAGTACCGTAGACAAGATTTTAAGGAGAGGGTAAGTGCAAGATCATGGTATGCCAAACTAGGCCCTTAAGTGGCAATGAAAATTTTAAAAATCAGGTTTAGGCAAGTTGACATAAAAAATTGAACAAGTTATAAATATTATATCAAAAATATGTAAGAAGAGAATCTATAGAAAATTTAATTTAGTTTCTAAGATAATAGGTGTTTCTTGGAAAAAAATTATTCTACATGTTGAAAATTTCAAACTTCAATGTAGTAGTAAGAGAATTTCAAGAAAAAATAAGAACTAGGTGTATGTCTGACCACCTTAAACACAATCAAATGATACTTTTTTTTTTACAATATTCTAGATATAAGTAGTAGACTAATGTCCAGATGTGACACATATTTTTTTTGTAATTTATTTCCAAGTAAATAATTAATTATGATTTTTTTTCTACAACTTTTCCATAATACAAAAAATCTCATGTCTGACTGCGTTAACTTAGTCTAAAATTTAGATCAAATTATAAACTTTTTATATTTTTCTTGTAGTAGGAAAATCATAGAATGTGACACATGTTTTGGATTTCAAAAATGTTATACAATTTGAAAGTTATAGCTATTTTTCAATAAGTCTATCAATCAGGACTAGAGACATAACAAGTAGGTGTATGTCTGACGACATTAACCAAAATCAAATGATAATATTTTTTAATAAGATTCTAGAAAAAAGTAGTAGACTCGTGTCCAGATGTGATGTATATTTTTTTTATTTTTTTCCAAGTAAATAATTAATTATTATTTTTTTGCTACAAATTTTCTTGAATATAAAAACTCTCGTGTCTGAACACCTTAGTCTAAACTTCATCAAATTGAAAGAATTGTTTATTATTATTGTACTAGGGAAAACATAGAATGTGATTTATATTTCATATTTCAAAAATATTATATTATTTGAAATTTATAGTTGTTTTTCAAAGAGTGTATCAATCAGGACTTCTTTTTCACATCGCTATGTTTTGGCATACCATGATCCTGCACATACCCGAGAAGTACCCGTGATAGTATGAACACTAGTCCTATAAGCCCATAAAGCATAGGTAAGTTGGGTATGCCAATCTTCCGCATGCTTATTAACCATTTTTCTCAAAAAAAATTCAATGATTTTATTCGATGCTTCGGCGTGACCATTAGATTGAGGATAGTAAGGAATCAAGAATCTATGTTGAATCCAATATTTCTCCAAGAATTTTGTGACTTCTTTGTTCTTGAAAGAGGTACCATTATCCAAGACTATCGTCGAAGGAATACCAAATCATGTTATAATATTGTTAAGGATCAAATCACAAATAACATCCACAGTTGTTGAACGAAGAGGGATAGCTTCCACCCACTTTGTAAAGTAGTCTTTAGCAGTCAAGATATACATATGTCCTTGAGAAGAAGCTGGTGAGATTTTTCCAATAAGATCAAAACCCCAAATACTAAAAGGCCATGGAGAAACCTAATTATGAAGCTCACGAGCAGGAGCATGAATTAAATTACTATGTTGTTGACATTGAGGACACTTCTTAACAAATGTGAAAGAATCTTGTTCCATTATTTTCCAATAATATCCCATTCTAAGAAGTTTATTGACTAGAGATTTTCGACCAAAATGTGCCCCCCAAGAACCAAAATGAGATTCTGCCAAAGCTACCGGAATGTTGGTTCTATCGAGACATCTTAATAGTAAACCCTCATAAGAGCGTTTGTAAAGCGTGTCTCCTAGAATGATGTAACACACAACAAGTCTCCTAATATGATTACACATGTTCCTTGTTGCTGATTCAGGAAAAGTACCATCTTTCAAAAAATGAAAGATATGAGAATACCATTCATCCAAATGCAAATTGAAACAATGAGAGGTAACTTTATTAGAAATTGCAGGGTTTTTAAGAATTTGTATAGTAAATTGAAAGTTTTCAGCATTATTCTCAAGACAAACCAAATCATTTTTTCTTGCCATGGTGTGTGTCGATTATCTTTCCTGGGAAAAGTTTGAACCGTATAAGAAGAGAATTGTGAAACCACATCAAGAACCAAATCTCTATTTTGTGTCATTTTATCATTCTTAGTCTCATAGCCTGCTTTAATCTATTCTACAATCAATTGTGAATCTCCAAAAAATTGCAAGTGTTTAATGTAAAGGGATGAAGCTTCTCATAAGCCAACTATAAGAGCTTCATACTCCACAATTTATTATTAGTACAAGGAAAAGTCAATTTATATGATAGAGGGATCCATTTTTTCATAGGAGGGATCAAGATAATACAAACACTAGAACCTGTCTTACATTTAAATCCATCAAAATATAACTCCCAAACATTATCATCCTGTTTAATAGCTAGAATGTTTTCATCGGGGAATTCTACTGCAGTAACGCATGTATCAGAATGAGGAAAAGGACCTTGGGCCAAATAATATGTTAAATCTTGTCCTTTTATTGACTTTTGAGAAATGAAATTAAGATCAAATTCTATAAGTAACATCACCCACTTTTCCAAACGGCCAGAGAAATCAATTTTTGAGAAAAGATGTTTCAAAGGATAAAATTTAACAATCACATTGACTTCAACATTTAAGAAATAATGCCTCAATTTTTGACCAGCAGAAACTACAACTAAGCATTTTCTTTCAAAATTTGTGTATCTTGTTTTTTAATCAAGTCAAGTCTGACTAATGTAGTACACGGGTCTTTCCTTACATTCACTATCATAATGACCTAACAACACACTTACCACTTTCGAAGTGGCTGAAGTATACAGATAAAAGGGTTTATCAAATTGAGTGGGTTGCAAAATAGGAGGATTTGCGAGATACTCCTTAAATTTCTCAAAGGATTTTTTACATTCATCATTCCAAGAGAAAGTGGTATCCTTTCTAAGCAAGGAAGTAAAAGGAACAACTCTATTGATCGGCTAAGTTGGAAAAAAAATGACGAATAGCTTGGATTTTTCCTTGTAAACTTCGTAACTGAGAAATATGCTTAGGAGGAGGCATATTAACAATAGCTTCAATCTTTTCAATATCTACCTCTATGCCTCGCTTAGAGATTATAAACCCTAATAATTTACTGGAATCAACTCCGAAGACACATTTCTTAGGATTCAATCTCATATTGTAACTTCTAATCATTTCAAATATCTATTGTAAAATAGTAACATGATCTTCTCTTTGTATAGATTTTGCCAAGATATCATCCATATAATCCTCAAGGATCTTATGAATGTAATCATGAAAAATCAAGGTCATAGCCCGTTGATAAGTTTCTCCCATGTTTGTTAATACAAAAGGCATCATGACCCAACAAAATGTTCCCCAAGGTGTTATAAATGTAGTTTTGAATTGATCTTCATGAGGAATAAAATTTGATTATAACCATAAAATTTATCCACAAAAGATAATAAAGGATGACCCGCTGTCAAATCCACAATCATATTAATATTAGGTAATAGGAAATCATCTTGTAAGGATGTTTTATTTAAATATCTATAGTCAGTACACATTCTTATCTTATTTTCTCCTTTTGAAATGGGCACAATATTTGAAATCCAGTCTAAGTAATAAATAGAGCAGATGAATCCAACATCCAATAATCTTTCAATTTCAACCTTAACTAATAATGCAATTCATGGATTCATATTTCGAATTTCCTACTTCACAGGTTTAACATTCAGTTTGAGGACAATATTGTGAGTAACAATCTTAGAATCTAAACCTGGAATATTTGAATATGTCCAAGAAAAAATGTCCTTAAATTCAAGTAAAAGGGAAACCAATTGATCATGTTCATCCCGATTCAAGCATTTCCCAAATTTTATCATCTTCTCAGAATCATTTTCATCCATTTGAACCTCAATAGTCTCAATTATTAGTAAATCACTTTGTATCAAAGAATCCATTGGGAAACAAGAAATATTATGTTCATCATGATCTCCAAAATAAACTTTTGTACTTAAATAGTAAGGCTTTCGTTGTCTATGATGAAGCGTAGGTAAATCCTCATAAACCCCTAAAAAATCCACTAAGGCTTCATCTTCAGGAAACACATCCAAGGTAGGTCTTTGATTAATATCAAGGAGGAGCGGGTTAACCAACTTCAAATTTCCACCACATATATGATTAATATTCAGAGGAAAATACAATGGTTGTTTGTAAGGATTGAATCCCAATCCATATGTATAATCATAAATTTTGTTGTCCAAAGGTACTTGTATACCTTGCTTGTATTTACCACATCCTTTCCCATTAAATCCTGATTTCTTGACAAAATGATAACCAGAACCATATCATTCGACCATATCAGATGGAGTCCAAGGAGCAGCGTATATCACAATATCACAACAATCAGGTTTTATCATTTCAATTGTTTCTTCAATCAAGGTCGCAAAAAAGTTACTCTTTAATTCCTCAGAAAGCGGGGAAGGAGTAAAAACTTTTTTTTCAAATTCACTTTGTTGTTTCATGAATTCCAAATCAAAGACCTTATATTCTCCAATGAAAGTAGGATTAACATCTAATGTTCCCCAATCATCCTTAGTTAGAGAAGAAGATGTAGCTTAAGTTTGTTTAATCTCAGGTTGCTTTTCAGTCTCTTTTCTACATTGGAGAGGCTCAGATACTTTAACATATTCTACATTTAAGCAAGGATTTGGCACATCATCCGCATGTAATGTATACATTAAGTTGTTATAAATTAACCTAACCTTGTGATGACGAGTAGAAGGAACTGCATGCATAGTATGTAACCAAGGTCTACCTAAAAGAAGGTTACAATTGAGAGGTCCAGGCATGACATGAACAGGTGTTTTTAGAATAACCAAACCAACTTTAGCAGGGAAGGTAATAATACCCAAAGTTCTCTTTGCAATATTGTCAAATCCATGAATAGGGAAATTATCAAGTTGAATAGTTGTAGGATCATCCCTAATTGCCTTGAACATATCCGTGCTACAAACATTAAGCCCAGATCCATTGTCAATTAATGTTCTATGAATGATACTTTGATTAATAGAAACAACAACCATAAGAGCATCATATTGGTTCTGCTCCTCAATAGAAGGTAAATCATCATCAGTAAACACAATAGGAGGTATAGAAGGAAAAGTTTGCATCCACTCAAAAAATGAATTAATGTTCTCTTGATTAGGAGGTGAAGAAGGAAGGGTAGATAAAGCCTTTTGCAATGCCTCATGATATGTCAGGGAAGTTTGAAGCAATTCCCGTAAAGATATCTTAACAGGAGTAGCATGTAATTGTTCTACTAAGTCATACTCGTTAAGCGCCCATTTGGTAGAGGGAACTAGGAAATGCTAGATTTGATCAAATGCTGGAAATGGTCAAATCGTGGATTTTATAATCCGGTTTTTTATTTCTAGATTATGTTTGGACCGTTTGGTTCCACTTTTTGAAATTGGAATTGGAATTTGAGTATGATTTTTTAAAATTTTTTGTGAATTGTTTTAATGTTTTTGAATTTAATAATTCATTTTTATTAATGGAATTGCAGACTGTTTTAGGTAGCCAAAGTTGGTGGCAGGCAACCAAGTTATAATCACTAATTGCAACCAAAATTTGAAAAAAAAATTCGACAAAAAATTTGGAAAATAAATTCGAGAAAAAAGTCAAAAAAAAAAATCAAATTTTTTTTTGAAATTTGAAAAAAAAATTCAACAAAAAAATTCGTCAAAAAACTTTGAAAAAAAATTTGATAAAAATTTGGCAAAATATTTGAATTGTTTTTCAAAAAGAATTTGAATAACTAACAAAGTTACAAACCACCCAAACAAATAAAAAATAAATTAAATCCCTCCCCACACAAACAAAAAATTAAAAAATTAAGTGTAGACATGAAAAATTTAAAAATTGCTTTGCCGCCAATTCCAATTCCAAGTGCAAATTCCAATTCCACCTTTTCAGATGGAAGATGTAAATGCTCATTTTGGGCAAAATGGACATTTACATTTTCCTATTCTATTTTCATATTGCAATCCCAAACTAAGGATTCGACGAAATCGGAAATAGAAAATGCCAATTCCAACCTAATTCCTACTACCAAACGGGCCCTAAATGTAGATAGAAACCTAGTAGTTTGAGGAAGCATAGGTTGAGAAGGTGGTAAAGAAACCGAAACAGTAGGCTGAGAGTTATGTTGGAAATAATTGTCTGAAGGAAATTGCTACTCAAATTATGTATTGTCTTTGATGTCACACTATGTCATAGTCCGCAACATTCAGTACCTACCAAGCTCAGTCGGTCTGCCAGGCAATAAAATTAGTGCTTACCGAGTCCACTCAGTTATCAAAGAAAATTCAGTGTTTACTTAGTTCAGTCGGTTATCGAAGAAAAGATAGCATTTACCGAGTTCAGTCGGTTATCGAAGAAAAGATAGCATCTACCGAGTTCAGTCGATTTTCGAAGAAAAAGGATTATCAGTGTTTACCGAGTTCCCTCAGTCTCCGAAAGATTGTAGAAAGTTATGGTCACCGAGCACTATCAGCCCTTGAAGGATTTTTGCAAATAAAGTTTCCTTAATTCAGCCAACTGTTATACTAAGTAATGTCGATTTTACAAATCTAAAATCATATAAATAAAAGGTCAAATGTGAAAAATAAATAAATAATACACAACAGAAGATATATAGAAGAGAGACAAGAAAGGTGTGTGCGAATTTGTGAAGGATGATCAGATATCCTTGAGGAGCAGCAGAGATATATTCGATCAGGAAGGATCACACTTATGCAGAACAGAGATCTGTAATCAGCAAGGCAGTTGCATTATTATACAGGTCATTTTCATTGTTACCTTCTTATCATTGTAACAGTGAATTGTAAATCTCTTAACTGAGTTGGTTTAACAACCATATTGTAAATCCTCTAACAAGGTGATGATTGCATTGAATTGTTTTCAAGTCCTCTTACCAGGCCACTCCTAGCAGGGTGATTAAATCCTCTAACAAGGTCACACCTAACAGTGTGTTTTGTAACCTTTTACCGGGTTGGCTTCTAACCGGGCATCACTTTAGAAAAGTGAAAATCAGTATCTAGATACATTGGTGGTTTTTCCCATATTGGGTTTCCACATTAAATCTTGTGTCTCTTGTGTTCTTAATTGTTATCTTAATCATATACAAGTGGTGATAAATATCTAAAGATAATTTACTAATACTTTCTGCATCTTCAAAGTTACTGCAATCTATTTACCGAGTGTTAAATAGATAATATTCATTAAGATATCCTAAGGGATCTAGAAAGAAATTATAGTGAAGTGTTTTATGGTTGATTTATTCACCCCCCCCCCCCCTCTCAGTCACTTCATCCATATTTCATCAATTGGTATCGAAGCCTGTGGTGCTTGCAGGAAGGGTTTCAAGGACCTAAGCTAAAGATCAAGATGTCTTACAAGAGGGAAATTCCAAAGCTCAACAGAGATAACTTTTCAGCATGGCAAGGTCTCATGCGACTTCATCTAGCTTCCATTGGTGATTTAGGATGCAAATACATTGATGAAGAATACACAGTTCCTACTGGCGCATTAACTGTTGAAGACATTACAGAGAAAAAGACTCATAACACCATGATTATAGACATTGCATCTGCTCTCAGCTATGAAGAATTTGATGATATTAAAGAATGTACTACTGCATATGAAATGTGGATTGCACTGAAGAAAATATATGGTGGTGATGCAAATGTGAAAAGAGCCAAAGCAAAAAGCCTAAGAGGACAGTTTGACAAGATGAATATGAAAGAAGATGAAAACATTGCAAAATATGTTGAAAGAATCAAAGCAAGTGTCAGTGCAATTAGAGCTTCTGGAGGAACAATCTCAGATGAAACTATTATAAGTAAGGTACTTAGAACATTACTCCCTATCTATGCAATTAGAGTATCAGCTATTCAAGAAAGAAGATGTGAAACAAACCACAATATAACTTTGGATGCTTTAGTTGGAAGATTGACAGCCTTTGAATTAGACAACTATGACAACTATGTTCCAAATTCCAAAAATATTGAGTCAGCATTTGAGGCAAAGGTTTCACTAAAGAAGAACAAGAAAATTAAAGAAATTCAATCAGAAAGTGAAGAAGTATCAGAAGAAAGTTTTGATAGTGATCTTGAAATTGTAGAAGCATTACTTGCAAAGAAGTACTCTAAAGGGAAAGGTAAATATAAAGGTAAAACTCCTTTAATCTATTTTTCATGTGAATAAATTGGACATATCGCAGCTAGGTGCCCAAACAAGTAGGAAAAGGAAGAGAAGAGAGGTCACAAGTACTATGGCAAAAAGAATTTCAAATCATTCAAGGATAAAGGTAAGAAAATATGTTTTATGGCTAAAGATTTTGATGATAGTGAAGAAGAAATTATCTTTATTGCTATAAAAGATGAATCTGATGATGATGAAGATAAGATGGCACTTATTTCTCATATAAGCAAAGATGATATATGGATAATAGACAGTGGATGTTCACACCACATGACTGGTGACAAGACAAAATTTGAATACCTAGAAGACTGTGATAGTGGCAATGTAACATTTGGAAACAATGAACCTTGTTGTATAAAAGGAAAAGAAAGAATCTCATTAACCAAAGAACTCATATGTGATAATGCCTATTGGGTTGAAGGACTAAAACATAATCTTCTAAGTGTAGCATAGCTAATCAATACTGGTTTCAAGGTTGAATTCATGAATGGTCAAGCAAGACTGTTGGATGAAAAAGGAAAACTCATTGGATCAGGCAAACAAACAAAAGGTAACTTATTTTATCTTGATCTCAATGAATATTCATGTTTTATTGCTCAAATTGAAGAAAGTTGGCTATGGCACAAAAGGTTATGTCATGTGAATTTTGATAACATGATAAAGATAAGCAAATTCAAGAAGGTAAGAGGCATTCCTACTTTGAAGAAACCTGATACTGGTCTATGTAAGAATTGTCAGATTGGCAAAATGAGTAAAACTAGTTTTAAGAGTAAGAACTATCAGTCTACAGAAATTTTGGAAATTGTGCATACTGATTTATGTGGACCTATTGGAATACAAAGCTATACTGGAGATAAATTATTTATTCTTTTCGTTGATGATTATTCTAGAATGATGCCTGTTATGTATTTAAGAGAAAAATCAGAAGCATTTGAAAAGTTCAAATGGTACTTGGCAACAGTGGAAAAGGAAACATGGAAAAGATTGAAATGCTTAAGATCAGACAGAGGTGGTGAATTCATCTCCCATGATTTTAACAACTTTTGCATTGAAAGAGGAATCAAAAGGCAGGTATCAGCTCCTAGAACTCCTGAACAGAATGGAATAGCAGAAAGAAGAAACAAATCTATTATGGATTGTGCAAGGACTCTAATGATAGAAAAGAACATCGCTATAAAGTACTGGAAGGAAGCTATCAGCATTGCAGTTCATACCTTGAACCGAGTACAATTGAAGAAAGACACATTCAAAACTCCTTATGAATTATGGTATGGCTATAAACCCAATGTAAGTTACATGAAAGTATTTGGAAGCAAATGTTATATCTTAAAAGAATCCAGAAGAAATAAATTTGATGTGAAAAGTGATGAAGGAATATTCCTAAGATATTCTAGCAAAAGCAAGGCATACAAATGTCTGATTTTGTCTACTCACAAAGTCATAGAAAGTATACATGTAAAATTTGATGAGTTTGCAGAAAAGATTGAAGAAGAAAGCAAAAGGGAACCTGAAAACTACAAAAGATTCATTTACATTGAACCTGAAACATTGGCAGACACAACTATCAATGAGGAAACTATATCTACCGAGCTGAGCACAGTTACCGAGTCACAGGAAGAAGTTCAAACCAAGTCTCAGCCTGAAGCTACCGAGAAAATATCTACCGAGCTCGAGCAACCTGAAGAAGAGATCCTAGAAGACAACAACATGACACATTCAAAAAGAAAAGAACCTATACTAGCCAAATATGTCAGAAGACATCATACACCAGATCAAATTATTAGAAACAAATCAGATGGTACTATGACAAGAAGCAAGCTAAAAGGTACATGTCTACTTACTGATTTTGAACCTAGAAATATCAAAGATGCATTGAATAATGAAAGTTAGATTGAAGCAATGAATGAAGAATTAGAACAAATACAAAAGAACAAAACATGGACTCTTGTACCTAGACCTAAAGATAAGAATGTAATTGGAACAAAATGGGTATTCAGGAATAAGCTGAATGAAGACGGTCAAGTATCTAGAAACAAAGCTAGATTGGTATGTAAAGGTTATTCTCAAGAAGAAGGTATAGATTATGGTGAAACTTTTGCTCCTATTGTAAGATTATGTGTAAGGACTCTACTTGCTTATGCAGCACATAAAGGATTTAAGGTATATTAGATGGATATAAAATCTACATTTCTCAATGGAATTCTTGATGAAGAAGTCTACATTGAACAACCTGAAGGTTTTGTTGATCCAGATAAAAAGAACATGGTCTGCAGGTTACACAAAGCATTGTATGGATTGAAACAAGCTCCTAGAGCATGGTATGAAAGACTCCATAACTATTTGATTCAGATTAATTTCAAAAGAGCCAATGATAACAACAATCTGTATATTAAAGAAGGACCGGATGACAAAATTGTATTGGCAGAAATATTTGTAGATGATACTATATTTACAGGGAATGAGGATCAGTGCAAAGAATTTTCAGAGCAAATGAACAAAGAATTTGAAATGTCTATGTTTGGTTTAATAAAATTCTTTGTTGGTCTTCAAATTCAGCAAAGCAAGAATGGTATATACATTACTCAATCTAAATACATTAAGGAAATACTTAAGAAGTTTGGTATGGAAGATTCAAAACCAGTTGGTACACCCATGTGTACTAGACTGAAACTTACCAAAAATGATGATTCAAAAGATGTAGATCAGACCTTATACCGATCTATGATTGGAAAATTGCAGTATGTAGTACACACAAGACCTGATATTGCCTTAGCAGTCGGTATAGTGGCAAGATTCTCAGCAAAACCTAAGGAAAATCATATGATGGTAATCAAAAGAATCTTAAGATACTTAAGAGGAACTGAAGAATATGGTTTGTGGTATAAATTTGGAGGCAATCTAGACTTAAAAGTATTTACTGATGCTGATTGGGTAGGGAACATTGATGACAAAAAAAGTACAAGTGGTGGAGCATTTTTTCTTGGAAAAAGACCGGTATCCTGGACCAGTAAAAAGCAAAATTGCACATCTCAATCCACAGCTGAAGCAGAATATGTTGCTGCTACAGTAAATTGTTGAAATATTGTTTGGTTTAAACAGTTATTACAAGGTATGAAGGTTGAAATTAAAGAGCCAGTTGTTATATTTTGTGACAATACTAGTGCAATAAACATTTTGAAGAATCCAGTGATGCATTCCAAGACCAAGCACATTGCTATTAAATATCACTTTGTCAGAGAATTGGTGCAGGACAAGGAAATCAGATTAGAATATATTCATACAAAAGAGCAGATTGCAGACATTTTCACCAAACCATTACCTAAGGATGCATTTGTGTATCTAAGAGGTAAGTTAGGGGTCATTCCCCTATCCGAGGCTCACTAAATACAGTTTTAGTGATGCATCAACTAGAACATGATTGAAAATCAACCAGTTGATGCAGCATATTCAAGGAATCATTGCATATGAATCAATACTTGAGGTACATTAGTTTACACCGGTAATATGTGAATTGTCTTTGGCATGTGTTGTCAAAGAGGGAGTGTTTGCTATGTCTTTGCTATTACTTCAAGAAATTTTCAATAGTCAGAAGGAAGAAAAAGGAAGTTTGCTAACAGAGGGAGATTTGAATCTGAACCAAGCTAATTCTTTCAAATTTCTTATGCTATGACATATTGTGTTGCCATCAATCCCAAAGAGGGAGATTGTTGGAAACAATTGTCTGAAGGAAATTGCTACTCAAATTATGTATTATCTTTGATGTCACACTATGTCATAGTCCGCAACATTCAGTACCTACCGAGCTCAGTTAGTCTGCCAGGTAGTAAAATTAGTGCTTACCAAGTCCACTCGGTTATCAAAGAAAATTCAATGTTTACCGAGTTCAGTCGGTTATCGAAGAAAAGATAGCATTTACTGAGTTCAGTCGGTTATCGAAGAAAAGATAGCATCTACCGAGTTCAGTCAGTTTTCGAAGAAAAAGGATTATCAGTGTTTACCAAGTTCCCTCGGTCTCCAAAAGATTGTAGAAAGTTATGGTCACCGAGCACTGTCAGCCCTTGAAGGATTTTTGCAAATAAAGTTTTCTTAATTCAGCCGACTGTTATACTAAGTATTGTCGATTTGACAAATCTAAAATCATATAAATAAAAGGTCAAATGTGAAAAATAAATAAATAATACACAGCAGAAGATATATAGAAGAGATACAGGAAAGGTGTGTGCGAATTTGTGAAGGATGATCAGATATCCTTGAGGAGTAGCAGAGATATATTCGATCAGGAAGGATCACACTTATGTAGAACAGAGATCTGTAATCAGCAAGCCAATTGCATTATTATACAAGTCATTTTCATTGTTACCTTCTTATCATTGGAATAGTGAATTGTAAATCTCTTAACCGAGTTGGTTTAACAACCATATTGTAAATCCTCTAACAAGGTGACAATTCCATTGAATTGTTTTCAAGTCCTCTTACCAGGCCACTCCTAGCAGGGTGATTAAATCCTCTAACAAGGTCACACCTAATAGTGTGTTTTGTAACCTTTTACCGGGTTGGCTTCTAACCGGGCATCACTTCAGAAAAGTGAAAATCAGTATCTAGATACATTGGTGGTTTTTCCCATATTGGGTTTCCACGTTAAATCTTGTGTCTCTTGTGTTCTTAATTGTTATCTTAATCATATACAAGTGGTGATAAATATCTAAAGATAATTTACTAATACTTTCTGCATCTTCAAAGTTACTACAATCTATTTACCGAGTGTTAAACAGATAATATTCATTAAGATATCCTAAGGGATCTGGAAAGAAATTATAGTGAAGTGTTTTATGGTTGACTGATTCACCCCCCCCCCACCTCTCAGTCCATTCATCCATATTTCATCAGGTTATTCCATGTGCGATAAGCATGTGATAAGAATATGTGTTATCAAAGAAATCCAAAGTATCTTTAGGTTTACCCTTAATTGTTATTTGAGGACATCCTTTTACCATCAACAAAGGTTTAGGATATATCATTTTAGGATTATCAATGTTGCAAATAGTGGAACATGAAGGTAACCATGCACACACCCTATGGTAAAGGTCAATTGAAGAGGTTGTGGAGGAGAGTGAAATAGAAATAGGATCAATGGAGATCTCATTTGAACAATTTTCATCCTCGCTTCCAAGTACCTCATTAAGGAATCTATCCTCTTGTATGATAAAAGCCTCATCAAAGTATTCAAAACAAAAATCATACATGTTGAACACAAAGTAACACTAGAAGCATGAAAATATAAATGTTTTTGTATTTTTAAAGAAAGTTTGCAATTTTTTTATTTTTTTGAAATATAAATGCAAGAGCATAAAAGAAATCTACTTTTATAAGCATGTAAGATCTAACACAAAATAAAGTTGATATGAAAATACCTATTTTCTGGTGTCTATGCTGAATTTTGGGAAATTCTGCAACCCGATTTGGGCTGGACACACAAAGATAGAGAAAACCTAGAAACCTTTTTATTTTCTAAGAAAGGTTGACCTTGACCTAAATACAAGGGCACGATCTTGCCCTGGGACACAATCTTACCCCTTTATGTCGACCTTGACCTGCACTTCTTTCATAGAAAGTTTGTTTGCAGATCTCAGAAGTTTGCAGAAAAGGGTACTCATATCTGCTCAGCAATTCCTGAAATATCGACTATAGATATCTGAAAATGGTGTTTTGGGGTGGCTATATAAGGTTTTTCCTTAGTCAAAGCCCTATTTTGGTAATCTACACCTCCACAAATAGCTGAATGTAATAGAATATGTGTGTGTATAGAATGTGCAATGTTGAGATCTATTCCTCTAGATTGAAACCCTAGCATGAATTGATATGATAAAGTAAAGCATAGATTTGAATATGATAAAGAAAGCATACCAAACCCCCAAGGCTAAAGTACTCCTACAAAACTCACAATCCATAATTGCTACCCCATGATTGTATCTTTAAATGCTTGAATGTTGAAAATGATGGATCAAGGAAGAATAGATCTTTCTTTATCCTAAGGTATGTCCACAAAAATGCTTGATATCAACAATGACTTGATCTTCTATATCATCTTCTTCCAATCTTGCATCATCACTTGCTTGCTTGAAGTTGCTTGATGAATACGTGGTGTGTGTAAATGAAGGCAAAAGAGAGTCCTTATATAGAGATTTCAAGGCAAGGCTCCTCGGGAAATGTAAAGGCCCATAATTCAAATTTCACCACAAACTATGGTCCAATCACAATAACCAACTAAGGAGGGAAAATAATTAAATGAATTTTAAATTAAAACCCTTCCTGCATTTAGATCCAGAGGCCCAACATTGATTTCGGGGCCCGCTGTGACCTTAATTTGAAAAGGGGGGACCAAAACCTGATAGGGGTCAAGGTCGACCTTGACCTAGACCCAAAGGTTTAGGTCTAGTCAACTTTGAAAACAAGATGTCCTAGAGTTGGCCAGAGACTTGGAATGGCGAGAAAATAGGGAAGATTACTGAAAAATGGCACAGAGACCTAGAATGAATGTGATGAGGGCTAGGAGGACCAATACCTATATCGTAACTATGAAATAGATCCATAAAGAAGGGAAATCAAGGAGAATCATTGGGATCCTAACCCTAATTTTACCTAGAAATGAAGAACCAAGTGCAAATGCATCCTAAATGCAAATCTATCTTGAAAAATGCACTAAATGAGGTTTCTAAACCTATAAAGATGGAAGTTCTTCCATTTTAAGATGATACACTTCAATCACCAATATCTTCTCACCTTGGAGGGCAATGAGAGTGTCATAAAGAAGAAGGTTGAGTGGAAACCACTAAAAAGTCTTGAGGAGTCCGAACCCACATAGAAAAGGAGCCACTCTAAGCCACAATTTTCCTATAAACCTCTGGGTTTGAAAACCCAAAGTCATCTTGTTTCTTTGTTGTTAGCTTAAACAAAGCCCTTTCTTGTAATTCTGATTGTGAAGAAACCACATTTCACTACTTCTGGGAAAAGCCAAGATATGTTTTCTTTTGCAAACCACCTTTGTCCATCCTTCATCTATTTTAGTATCCTTCAAAGATCAAGGAGGATTTGTTTCTTTTTGTGGAGACTTTATCCTAGGAGAAGCAAGAGGAGAACCCTTGATCTTATACTCAGAGAATTTACATCGATAGTAGGTGTTCGAAAAACTCAAATAAATCACTTGTTGAGAAAAATATTGATTGTCCACCTAAATATCAATTGTCTCTTTGAGGTCATAAAATAAATAGACTTTAACACAAACCCGTTTTTAGTGACAATCATGAAAAAAATGGCATGGCTCCATGCAAACCGCCCTACTAAGGGTTTGGGCAATAATTTGTAGGAAGGACCTGTTGGCATTAAGCAGTATTGCCACTAGTGACAACACTTATTAGCATTCTGGGTGTAAACCGAGAAGACAGTGCAAACCGAGCAGACAGTGTAAACCGAGCAGACAGTGCAAACCGAGAAGACAGTGCAAACCGAGCAGACAGTGCAAACCGAGCAGACAGTGCAAACCGAGCAGACAGTGCAAACCGAGCAGACAGTATAAACCGAGCAGACAGTGCAAACCGAGCAAGTTAGTACAAACCGATCAGGACAATGAAAACCGAGTAACATCTTGTCTACCGAGTCACCAATGCTTACCGAGTTCAATACCTACCGAGTGATCAGTATGAACCGTGCCTTCACTTCTACCGAGTGCATGACGATGCCGAGTAATGCAGTGGACGCCGAGTATCAGAAAGTCACCGAGTCAGTGTGAAGGAACCGAGTAACCATATTTGGGCCGACTTAGTAGCACTTGTGTTTATTTGTCAAGCCGACTGTGCAATTGTAATTGTAATTAATTGTTTGAAACCTGTATATAAACAATGATGTAGAAATAAAAGAAAAATACACAAGTAATGAAATATATGATATAGAATATATAAAAGAATAAGCGAATTGCAGAAGGCTTCAGAAGTATAAGATACAGAAAAGACAAATTCATCACAGAAGGTGATCAGTACATCAGCGAATCTCATTCAGCAATCCAGTTGCAAAGCAGAGATCTACTGTTTCATTCTAACAAGTGAATTAGTACTAAATCCTTTAACCGGGTAGACTTAACAGTCTTTGTATAAATCTCTTTACCGAGTGCATACTTCACTGTATGTTTGTAAATCCTTTAACAGGGTGGATTTAGCAATCCTTATTGCTCCTAACAGGGCAGATCATCGAAAGTGATCAAATTGTAAGCCTTAACCGGCCAACTTTATTCTGCAGTATTAAAGCTTTGTGGCTTTCATCCCCACCCCAGTTTTACTTTCTTTTGGAAGGTTTCTGGGTAACCAAATCCATGTGTCTTTATTGTGAATGCTTTTAAGTTTCATGCTTTCTGTATGCAAAGGTTAAAAGTAAAATACATGTTAAAATTAGAAGAGAATTTGGAGTTACTGATTCACCCCTCCCCTCTCAGTAACTTGGTTAATTCCTGAATATTTCCAACAATTGGTATCAGAGCTACATTGGTTCTCAAGACAAAGCTTAACTAGCTTGAGCAAAGATCCAGGACAATGGAGGTATTCAAACTGAACAAGGTGATTGAAAATGAAAAGCTAGATCTGGAAATGGCCATAGCTAAACTCAAAGAAGCAAAAGAACATCTTTCCCAATCCCTAAGAAGAAGGAAGGAACTTGTAAATCAGATGAATGATCAGAATTACATTGAAGAAAAGATTGAAGATCTTCTTCCCTCAAATAACTCAGATGAAGCAAACAATGCTATCAAAGAACTCCTAGAAAAGAATGGGTCTCTGCAGGAAGAAGTGAGAAAATTGAAAAGAGAACAAGAACTACACTCTACAAGATTCTGTGAGATCTTGGAACAGAAAAACAAGTTGAAAGATGAATTAGATGAAAGAAACATTGAAGTCCAAAACAAAACCCTTCAGCTAGAAAACCTAATTGATCAGATCTCTCATACAAATGAAGAAATTCTTAATCTAAGTTCAGAAATAGAAAACACAAAAGAAGAACTAAGATCTGAAAAGGAAATCAATCTAAGATTGATGGATGACCTAAATGCTGAAAAACAAATCAATGAAGGAATGCTGAAAAGTCAAGAAGACTTGAATCAGCTGTATGAATGAAATCTTCATAGGCAAAAAGGAAAAGCAGGACTTGGATACAAAGAAGAAGGCGAATCCTCTAAGCAAGGTACTAAAAGAAATCAAAAACCTACTTGTAATCATTGTGGTAAAATAGGACATACTTCAAATAAATGTTGGAACAATGAAAAAGCAGAATTCAATGGAAAATGTTATAGCTGCAATCAACCTGGTCATAAAGCAAATGAATGCAGGGAAAAACCTAGATTCAGAGGTAATTGTCACAAGTGCAACAAACAAGGTCACAAGGCATCCGAGTGCAGATCCAAGATATTTAATCCAGCAGAACAAATTGTGAAAGCAATGTTTGGATGGGACTACAACACCTGGTGTAGATGTCATTACTGTGGAGAATATGGACACATTGGCATGAATTGCATAAAACATCATCTAAGGAAAAGAGATACTACCATAAGATGTTTCAAATGCACTAAACTCGGTCACATAGCCAGAAACTGCATGAATGCCAGTGAAATTGAAGAAGGAAAGAAGAATGAAGCAACTAAGGTCAGGAAACAGGTCAGACAAAAATGGATTCCTAAAGCTACCGAGCAATCCAGTCCAAGTATTGGAATGGATGGCTCTACCGACTCAGACTAAATTTCCAAGGAAGCACTGGAACTGTACTCTCATAGATCAATCTCAAACAGTTCCAGAACCGAAATTAAAAGAAAAGTCTAAATCCGCATGCAAGATGCAGTGAAATCTCAGCGAGGTCGGTATAGTCTTCACCGAGCGAGGTCGGTATAGTCTTCACCGAGCGAGGTCGGTATAGTCTTCACCGAGCGAGGTCGGAGCATTATGAATTCTCGAGTTCACCGAGTTGCGAAGTCTTTTCCGAGCAATTAATTCTTGGTGGGTGACAGTCTGTCAGAATTCCTACCCTAATTTGAAATGAGCATTAATGACAGAATTTCAAACAAAAAGCAAGTAATCGAACTCATTCTTCACCGCGAATCTTTAAGCACTTTGAGAGCAGAAAACTTCAAGGGCAACCCGGCGATTTAATACTCTTGCGAAAGGAATTTTCTGTGAGCTACCATGGCATCATCCAGCACCTCAGCGAAGAAAGAATCAGACATGTTAGTCCAAGGGGAGTGGAAAGCACCAGATTTTAAGATCGTGCCCGCAGTTGCAGCCGCCCTAGATCCGAACGGAGCTCAATCTCAGATTCCTCCTAAGGTACTGCTTATCAACGATATCCGTAATCATTTTAACTGTTCTATTCAAGAAATGGGAAACATAGAACTAGACATTGTGCGTGAGGAACTATGTGTGGATGGTACTTTGAAACCCGAGCACAAACATCTGGAAGATAAGGGTTTAGTCCACATTGCACATCTTCCTTGAAACTTTCGAGATAAATGGGTTAGGTACATTCTCAGTCGAGTACACGATGGCAAGATTTGGCTTGAGCAACCTATTGAGATCACAAGGAAAATGATTCATCATGTTACCGGTCTTCCCATGTTGAACAAAGCGAAAACTACCAAAACCCTAGGTCGGACGGAACTAGAAAAGAAAACCCTAGCCGAGTGGGATGGTAGAGGCATGAAGGTTAGCAGCATTACAGACGCCGAACTGAAGTTTGGTACACATATCATTGCACACAAGATTTACAGTTCTAGTCGACAGAACAGTGTCTCATGTGAAGCTGTTGACCTAGCATACAAAGTGGTCAAAAACAACTTGACATTTGACCTAGCAGACTTATTGTTGAAACAGTTCAACAAGAACATGGAAAGCATCAAAACTTCCAAAAACAATCCATGTAAGTTTGGATCTTTGATAGTCTGTTTATTCTTCTATGTTCAGAAATTCTTCCCCTCAAAAGGAAAAGTTGTATGGAGAAAAGATGTGCCTGTACTTTATGAAATTAATGAATACATCGCAGAAATGGGTGAAAACTTTGAAAGCATCATGGATAATTATTTTGAGTCTTTCAAAGAGAAAATGAATGACAGATTCCGGATTCCACAGAAGTTGGTGGAAGATTACAAAGATGATATCTGTTTTATGGTAGATTGTGATAATGTGTATATTCAAGCAGTTAAACCAAGAACTGTGTATGCAAAACCTCTTCCTTATGAGGTAAATATTGATGAAACCAAGAACATTATTGAAGCACTTCTAAATCAGCCTGTAAATCCCAAAGCCCCATATTTTGGAACATATGATGAAGCTAAGATGAGAATTGAACTAAGCATAAAGCTTCCACAGGCGGTAAACAAAGGAAAGAAAAGAATAGCTAAAATGCAAATGATAACCGAGGAGAAAGAAGAAATAGGTGAAAAAGAAGAGGAAAAGGATGAGAAAAAAGAGGAACCAGAACCTACAAAGAAGAAAGGAAAATTTTTTATCACTAAGGCATCTGTGCCTCCCACTGCTGTGTTCACAAGGAGAAATACAAGAGGAAAGGCAGAAAAGGCAGATAAGGACATAGTATTCAAAAGGCCTCCTCTAACCTTTCAAGAAAAGCTCAAACTCTTCAGAGATGGATCAGGATCTGGAGTTAGTAACATAAAATCCTTGAGATATGAAACCAGATCGGAAGCAGAGCAGAAGGAAATAGAAGATGCTGTTGTTGAGAAGATGGGACAGTGGAAATACTCTCCTGAAGAAATTACCCCACAGGTTCCTGCAGTTCTATTGAATCCGATAAGAATGAGATGGAGCAATGCAAGGCAAACTGTAATAGACATATTTGATCAAAACCTAAGACAGTTGATGCCGAGCCTGAACAATGATGAAGTGAAGAAGGCACTAAAAGAGAATGAAAACAAGATGACACTGAAGTTCAATACTTGTTTGATTTTGATCAACAATATTGAATCGGTTGTGAAGGCTGCAAAAGCCACATGGAAGAACATTTACCACCTTCACCAACCGAGCATTGAAACTGTAATTATAAAGGATATTGAAGATGACAGCGATGAGCAAGAAGAAGACACCGAGGTAGATGATACTGTAAGGATAGCAGCAGAAGTCATTGCATCCCTTCCTACCTCTCCAGTGAAAGTCTCTTCATCCAGCCCAGAGACACCTTCAAGCATGGTTGTGACAACTTCCACATTTGTCCAATCATCCCTAGCAACATCAGAGGCAGCTACCATTTCTTCTACCGAGCTGCAGTCTCCTGTACCAGTAAGTTTTCCAGCTTTTGAATCATCAAGTGTAAATATTGTAAGTTCTCCAGTAGAAAGTATACCAGTATCAATAGCCAGCCCTATTTTATCTACTATCACTACTACAAGAGCATTAAGTACAGATAAGCCTAAGGCTCTACCGAGTATAAAATTTTTGGGTAAAAATATAGTTGAGGATATAGACCTAGACGAAGAGATAGAGATTCCTACTCTAGATTTTGCAAATCTCTCAGCAGACCAGATGCAGAATATAGGTGAGATCCTCCAAAGGAAAGCAAAACAAAAGAAGCTTAAGGAGGAGAGAGACAAGGAGTATCAAATCATTAAGGATGCTAAGGACATTTTGTCTGATGCATTAGGCATTAAAGTAGACTCCTCCCAGCATGTTTTGTTACAATTGGCAGAAGCAATTGAGAAATACAATGAGGACTCATCCGGGACAGAAAAGTTAGTTGAAAGAGCCGAAAAGAAACTCAACAATAAAGTGCTTGAGCACATTGCTCAGCACATAGCTATTAACCAAGTGGAATTGTCTTCAGTTTTGTCTAACACAGAGTCCATTTATTCGAATGCTACCTCTCTTTTGGCCAGACTATGCAATTTTGCCGAGTTCACAAAGGATGTCAAAAATAAAATGAATAAAATGGATGAGGATATGAAGATTAGCATACAGAAGCTGCAACTTGAACCAAGTTCAAGCTCTGCTCATCACATGAAAATTTCACATCTATCCAATATGCAGTCTGATCTATTGAAAGAAGACTCAAGGATCCGGTCCACACTGCTAGACATCCAACACATGATCCTTCCCATCATGAATACAATGTATAAGCACATTGAACATTCCAGAACATTGATTCATGACAATCAGTTCTCCATAGCAGATCACATGATTGAACTCTCTGCAGAAATCCAAATTGCCATACAAACATGTAAGATTCTGCAAGAAAGTTGGGACAGAACCCTGGCACTAATAATGAAGGTACATTCTGATTTCTTATCAAATTTTGGATTCTCTCTGTAAATAAATTGTATATGCACCTTTGGCATTATCGTCAAAAAGGGGGAGATATGTATAGAAGGAGAGAGATGTATACTGTATAGATTTGTATAAGAAACAGTTAGCACATTGAAAGGGGGAGATAATGTATATAGCCCTATAACAAAGACAAATTTTGAAAAATCAAAATAAAACTCAGCATGATTCGGTGTATATAAATTTTGGCCAATAAGTGTTTTTGTCACTAATGCCAAAGGGGGAGATTGTTGGCATTAAGCAGTATTGCCACTAGTGACAACACTTATTAGCATTCTGGGTGTAAACCGAGAAGACAGTGCAAATCAAGCAGACAGTGTAAACCGAGCAGACAGTGCAAACCGAGAAGACAGTGCAAACCGAGCAGACAGTGCAAACCGAGCAGACAGTGCAAACCGAGCAGATAGTGCAAATCGAGCAGACAGTATAAACCGAGCAGACAGTGCAAACTGAGCAAGTTAGTACAAACCGATCAGGACAATGAAAACCGAGTAACATCTTGTCTACCGAGTCACCAATGCTTACCGAGTTCAATACCTACCGAGTGATCAGTATGAACCGTGCCTTCACTTCTACCGAGTGCATGATGATGCCGAGTAATGCAGTGGACGCCGAGTATCAAAAAGTCACCGAGTCAGTGTGAAGGAACCGAGTAACCATATTTGGGCCGACTTAGTAGCACTTGTGTTTATTTGTCAAGCCGACTGTGCAATTGTAATTGTAATTAATTGTTTGAAACCTGTATATAAACAATGATGTAGAAATAAAAGAAAAATACACAAGTAATGAAATATATGATATAGAATATATAAAAGAATAAGCGAATTGCAGACTTCAGAAGTATAAGATACAGAAAAGACAAATTCATCACAGAAGGTGATCAGTACATCAGCGAATCTCATTCAGCAATCCAGTTGCAAAGCAGAGATCTACTGTTTCATTCTAACAAGTGAATCAGTACTAAATCCTTTAACCGGGTAGACTTAACAGTCTTTGTATAAATCTCTTTACCGAGTGCATACTTCACTGTATGTTTGTAAATCCTTTAACAGGGTGGATTTAGCAATCCTTATTGCTCCTAACAGGGCAGATCATCGGAAGTGATCAAATTGTAAGCCTTAACCGGCCAACTTTATTCTGCAGTATTAAAGCTTTGTGGGTTCCATCCCCACCCCAGTTTTACTTTCTTTTGGAAGGTTTCTGGGTAACCAAATCCATGTGTCTTTATTGTGAATGCTTTTAAGTTTCATGCTTTCTGTATGCAAAGGTTAAAAGTAAAATACATATTAAAATTAGAAGAGAATTTGGAGTTACTGATTCACCCCTCCCCTCTCAGTAACTTGGTTAATTCCTGAATATTTCCAACAGGACCAATACTGCAAGTGTAAAACTAAAAATATATCCAAACAGGGAATTTAAGCTTTTCTCAACTGAGATAGTAAAGTCTCATGACCATGGCTAGAATACCAACAAAGAAGAGTGGACAAACTATCGCCCATTTTTTAGTATACTCTCAACATAGGACATGTTTGAAAAGTTGAACAGAAATAAATCCTTTGTGAGATTCTAGATGTCATCAAGTTAGACCTCATGAGTGGCCTAGGCTTTGAAAACCCAATCATGAAACATTCTTTTAGGTGGAACCCACACCACAAATTATTCAACCGAATTATACTTTTCTAGCTAGTCACAAGTGTTATCATAATCTTGTAAATTGAAAATAACACTAGAAGTATTTAAGGTGGTACATTGTGAAACACCTTTGGAATGAATTTTCAAGGTCATTATTTGAAGGTGCCATGATTTCCTATTTACAAAACTCCAATAGAGACATAAACTTCTAGGCTAAAGTTGGCCAGAGCCATTATAAAACTAAAAATACCATAGTAAATGAAGTATGACAGACCAAGATGCAAGATTTCAATAGTACAACAACCAAAGTCTTTTATATAATTTTTAAATTGGACCACTTTGTTTGTGAATGATTAGAGTTATCAATTGTTACAATATCTTTGGAGGCCTTTTTGAACTCACTTTCAAAAAAAAAATCATGAAAATTTTCCCCTCGATTTTTTCCCCCTTTTTGTAAGGATTCTCTCTAGCAAAAAACCTTTGTTGCATCGGAAGTATTCACCCCTTACATATTTTTGGCAATGCATTCTCAGAAACTAAACCAATCCACACATTCCTAAAGGAGCTTCAACAAATATGGAAATTGAACATGACTAAATACCCATAAAAACTTGTTATTAATTATGCACTAACAAATATGTGTTTTAGAGACCGAAGTACCCATGAATTAGATGCAATGCATAATATCCTATAGTTTCAAACATGACACTTTAGTTTGAGCTTTATGACTCACACCTCGAATGGTTTCTGAAACCATTTCCCTTGTAACTCTTTGCACATGAACAATTGTAAGAAACTAGCAATAAATTGGCAAACCTTGGTGTTATTGGTCAAAATTTTAGATTTAGAAATACCATATAGGGACTTGGCATTCCTCCCAAATGGTTAGAGGATATTTAATGTCAAAATAAGTATAATGTAATCAGACATGAAATGTGTTTATCATTAAGGATGTAATATTAGGTCTCAAAGCAATATTATAATTTCAGTAGGATAAAGGAACCACGTGTATGGAACAGAAATAATTTGAGGTGAATAAATTAGACCTAAAATATTTTTCATATTCTGGATGAATTAATAGAAAAAATGTTTGAAGGATCCATCAATACAAATTCCAAGTTGGGATTAAATTAAATTAGAAAATAAGAGAATAATGAGCTCATTAGAAGGATTATTGACGGGTTATTGAGTTGAAGGAAGTCGATTCCAGAAGGAGACATGATGATGGCTTGCTTATTTTATGTCAACAAATAAAATATGTAGACAAAGATGAAAAGAGGTGTCAATTTAAATTTGAAAAATCAATGATCTATATTTGTGAAGGAACAAAAGTAAGCAATTTCTTAATGGGCAAAAAGAGCACCATCAAGATGTCTTTTAAAAATTGAAAGCATTTCTATGTATTTTTAACAAGCAGAGTTGTGGTCGATGGAAAGTTTATTATTTTTGACAGAAGCATTTTTTAACAAAAATCCACATATGCAACTAGATACCCATTTCTATGTCACAATAAATAAGTGACGAAAGGAGTTGTCAAGAAACAAGTATGGAGCATTTTAGCAAAGATTTAGTGGATAGTTGGGATTATAGTTAGTAGGATCCACTCTGATCCTTTCAAATAAATTTGCCAAGAGTTTTAACCATTTTTGTTAGCAAACTAGGATATTTAAATTAGAAAGCATTTAATTCATGAAATAATTTCTCACACATTGAATGCAAAGAAGTTGAGTGAGAAATAAGAGGGTCTCAGAAGATTCTCCAAAGGGTATTTCAAATTTAAATGCTATCCTTAAAAGACAATAGGTGACATCTTTTGGATTTAGTAAGACCAACTAAATTTAGTACAACAAGATGCATGCAAAAAGTAATAGAAATGTAGTGATGCTTGTTTTTAGCAAAAAATAGTTGAGAAGATCGTATAATTATAGTTTGTGAGGGAGAGTAGATTTGATGTTAATCCTCAATCATGTTTATGCTTTTTTTGAAATCCCTTCTTTTCATTCTCGCTTCATCTTTCTATGTATTGTTTGCTTAAACAAATAGCTAGACATTCATATGATTTTAGAAATCAAGTTGTAGAGAGGCAAAAGGTGAAGGATTCTGATAGCAATTAAGTTGTGAAAGGGGAAGGATTTTTTCATCATTTTATGCTTAGTAGATAGGCTAAAAGAAATGATTTATAGGGATTTTCGAGGGATAAGGAGCAGTTGATTTTATTCAAAACTGATAATGGAGTCTCTCATTCTCTTCAAGGTTGAGAAACCCAAACAAAAAGTAACTTTTCTAGGGGTAGTGACCCGTCAAAGGGTGCAATAAATCTTTGAAGAATTGCACATCATGCCAGTACAAATTATTCTAGATATTCTAGAAACGGACTTCATCACAATTGACCACAAATATAGAGTTAACCCTAATATCCCAATAGTTATTTTAGTCATTATATTGCATGAGGGTTTGAACAAAGAAAGTGCAGAAAAACTTTGTTTTAGCGTATTTCATAAGGATTTCATAGAGGAAATAACAAGAATCCTTAAAAATATAGATGAGAACCTCATCATTCTTAGACGAAAATACTATAATATACCAATCATAAATAGTCATCCCCTGAAGAGATACTCAACTCTAGATATTAAAGATCACAAAGTTTTCAAAAGTAGGAGATTTGGTATTAGAAAGAAGATTGACTTCTTGATGAAGCTTTATAAACTCAGACATAATGAACGGCCAACTTGAATTAGTGATTTCCTCATAGAAGAGAGCATGGTGTCTGAGAATGAAGGGGAGTTGACACTGTGCAATATAGATGCTAGGCTTTTAAACATTTTTTATTCATAGCGACCTCCACCTCAAGACATTGAAGATTGGGATTCAGATTAGATAGTAGAAGAAGTTGCATTGAGAAGCCCAGATGAATTAAGAAGAATCCTAGATTAAAGAGGTCAATCAAGAGTCTTCAATTAGAGGGCAATAGATGCTGGTGTGGGCAGAGTGTGAAGAGGTCATGGTGGATGTAGCTCAGCAACTAGATTTTCATCAAGGAATCCAAGATAGGAGAATTTTTTTAGGAGCCATAGTATTTATTCATATGTTGGGTAGTAGTTGCCCCTTTTAGTTGTTTAGAACCTAGATTTATAAACTTGGATCCTTTTTGTTTTGAACTTTCTGATCACTCATTTTGATCTATGAGTGATTAGATCCTTTGGTTGCTTCTAATTTTTAGTTTTTAAATGGACTTTTCATGTTTTTTTTTAGATATTTGCTTATCTCAGATTTTTTGTTATAATCCTCATACTTATATTGTTATTTTTAGTTAGCTCTCTTATATATTTTTTGAATTCCTTATTTCTAATATATTATTCTAACAATAACCCTTTTATCGATAAAATTTGTTTTGGTAAGAACCTCCCAAATAAAAGCATTCACCTCCCTTGGATTGTTCAACACACTCAATCAAACTTTTATCACTGCATTCATTAATGTCTGCATATAATAAAATAATATAAATGATTATCCAAGAAAGAAAGATAATTATCGAATATCCATGTTTCCTAGATTAACAACATGATTGGAGATTTATGAATTTAATTTTCTTTTGCTTTAAACCTTTTTTTCCCAAACGGCTGAAACAAGATATGAAAAGAACAAATGTTGATAATAAGTATGGTAGTATTTAAAAAGACTACTGTGGAGGTTATGCCTGTGCAATCTGTGCCATTCAAGTAACCATTGCCTTCATACCCACGATGACATTTGCTTATCTGCCCTTCACCAAAAGGGCAGTCAACACATTCCTACACATATCCTCATCTTTGTTTTAAATATAATTAGCATTTTCAGGTTGCTTTGTATCCTCAGGTTGCCTTTTTTGTTTTTTAAATGTCATTTTCGAATCAAAGATGGCTGGTCTTATAAGGCAAGTAACTTAGTGGTAGAGTCCAATGTTCAAGTACCAACAACTAGTCTATTAAAACTTAATATGTTATTAAAGCCAAGTCAGATAAGGAACCCTATTAAAATGGAAATAAGGATTGGTCTTATAAGGACCAACAGTTCAATGCTAGAACACTATAACAACAAATAGACTGTACATTTATTCATAATCCAAATATAGTGCCCTAAAAGTTGGTGTTGAAAATTTTTCTTCTACTTATTTTAGATATGGTGTTCAATCTGAACAGTGTCTCCCATAATGTATTCATTTATCCATAATGAATATCTTCCCTGTGCCAGTTGTGGTTGATTCTGTTCAGAAAAAGATTAGATAAGCTCCACTCCTCGCTTATCCTTTCTGTACTAAGTGGTTCTAGACCTATTACAATCTCAACCAGGACAACACCAAAACTGTACACATCACTTTTGTCGGTGAGTTGATACGTCTGGAAATACTCAGGATCTAAGTAACCCCTTGTGCCCTTTATATTTGTGGTGAGATGCGTATTACTGGAGGCAGCGATGAGACAAGAAATTCTGAAGTCTACAACTTTGGGAGAAAAAGTCTCATTCAGAAGAATATTAGATGATTTCACATCATGATGAAAAATGGGCTGCGATGCTCCAGAATGTAGATATGCGAAAGCCTCTGCCGTCTCAATTGCAATCTGTAGACGTGAAACCCAAGGCAAACACCATTTCTTCGATTGTAAATGTTCAAATAGTGTTCCATTCGGAATGAATTCAGATACCAACAATGGGAATTTAGTTTGGATGCAGCAAACTATGTTTCTGTGATTGATTTGAGAGAGAATTTTAACTTCATTAAGAAGGTCATGGCCATCCTCTAGATTGAAAGCTTGCTTGGACTTTTTAATGGCTACAAAAGTACCATATAATAGAATGCCTTTGAACACGGTGCCAAATCCACCGCTTCCCAATACCATTTCTTTTGAATAATTATTAGAAGCTCTTTCCAATTCTTTGGCAGAAAACATTCTGAGACTTTCTTGCCCCACTCTAGAAACTATGTACTGCTGTAGCTATTGAAAATATTTGGACTCCAGAAGTTTGAAATGGTGTTTCTTTAGCGCCAAAAAAAAATTGACGCTGCTAAAGAAACAACCACAAACAAAGATACGGATCCTGCACATTTTACCAAACCAATGTTGACGTAAAATTATTGTAATCTTATGCCTATTATGAACAATGTCTAAAGCAAACAAGTGGAAATCTAATATTTCGTTACCTACTATTGCCTGAAAGACAAGGCGATTTGAATTTGTGGATAGACCATTTTCCCCATTCTAAAGGCCATCTTCCCAATATCTTCATCTTTGGTAAAATTGAAATTCAAACCACGGTGTCCACAATCGCGATTGTTAATATAGAACTCACATTCATAGAATAGACACAAATTAACAAAGTGAATCAACACTCCGCAATTGTTAATATAGAAGCGGTAAAGCCCACCATACAGACACAAATTACAAAGGGAATCAACACTCCACAATCCAAGTCTTAAAGTGGACAAGTCTTCAAGATTATTTTACTTAGTGAAAACATACCTCTATTGCTTTCATATAAAATTACTACAAATTAGTCAAAATTAATGATAAACAATTGTTTTATTCACAGTTTGAAAAATATGAATGAGAGCCGCCTGGCCAACGATGTATCATGGAAAATGAATCCCTTCATAGACGTGCAATGATCGGGTTTCACGTGGAACCATACAAAGTTTAATTGTAGTTTTCATATTGAAAAGGTTATTTTTAAATTTTATATTAATCTAATGAAAATAGTACAATAGATAATTTATTTTTTTATATTAATAATAAAATTGTGTCATAATACTTTAAAAGAAAATTGAGATGTTACTCTTCATCAAACCAGCGGTAGAAAAGATAGCTCTGCAATGAATTGGAAGCATAATGGAGTCTAGGATAGTCATTTTGCACACGAGAGTGAAGCGCCAAATGGCTTTCTGAGGAGTAGTTAAACTAGAAAGATGGAATATCATTTTCAAACCCTTAATAGATACAGTTCGAAGGGCTTTGGTGAAAGGGCTTGGTGAAGAACACTTTGACAATGAGTACACAGTTCGAGTTAACGGGCAGGTAATCAATGTTTTCATAGCATTATCAATCTTTAATGGGATATCTAAGGATAGAATCATCAGGGTGGGAAAGGAAATTTTTAAGGGAGAGTACTTATTAACTTTAGAGATAGTGGTTCATAGCATTGATAAGAACCTTACTATTCCTTTCCCTGAACTTTATATGAAAATGAATATGAATGCCCTCCTGTCCATTCCTAAGTCCCAGCAGCTTCCTATTCTTCTTGTCAAAGATGAAGCAAAGTTTAATGCAGCTTGGCCGGCAATGTGAAAAAATTTAGATTTCCTCATTGCAGTGGTGCTTAAGGAGGTAGTGGACCTTGATGAGGTCCTGGCCTATTGGAGGGCAGAGGGTTTTGAGGTACCTTTGGAAATGGACATGATGGATCCAAACAACATCAGGGTAGTGTCTCCATAGGTCAAGAAATCTTCCAAGGAGTACAAAGCTAAGAAAGAGGAGATTGTCATTGTTCATAAGAAAGATGTAGACTGGTACTGTAAAGTGATTCCCAAAAAGGAGTAGGCCTTGATAAGAATGGATTCCCTTTATGAACTACAACACTTTAAAATTTAAGTCGATGATTTTGATATGTGATATATTTCCTTTGAACTTAAGTACATTAATCCTTTAAGATGGTAAGATAGAAAAACAATATTAAGAATGGACATCTTGTGGATATTTCGTAGATCTTTAATATAACTCTCATACAGTAATTATTTTATATTTGCATCTTGTGTCTTCAGTAGTAGGTTAATCTTGTATGAATTTTTGGATCTCTCAGGCAAAGCATCTTTACACATATCCTGTAAATTTTAATTTTTAAATAGTACTTTTCATTTTGTAATATTTAGAATTGATTATTTCAAGCTAAGTTGAAAAATAAATTTGGTTTAATCCTAATTTTAGACTACCTTAAGATTGATAATTATTATCAACAAAGGTTACGATCAGTTTTAAGTACAATTATTATTAGAAAATTCAAAGAAGGATATGAAGGGTTTCTTACCGCCAAACCACCAACGGTTCACTTTCATCTTCGATTTACAACTTCTAGCATATTTATACATAGAGATGAAACTCCCATATTTCAACATAGCATCTACACATTCAAATGGCGACACCAATCAAATTGAGATGCTCAGGAAGGCAAATAGCCTTTGAAGGGAGTATTTTGAAGAGAAGAATCTGAAAAATGTTAATGATTAAATACAATATTGTTGTTAAGGTAGTTTCAGTTATCCTAGGTGAGGAATTCCTAGGAAATACTAGTAGACATAGGGTTAATTCCGATATGTCAGCTATGTTTATAGCTTCATCTCTAAAAGTTGATCCAGATGTTAGAGGCATTGGTAATCTATGCAGACTTCCAGGTTTCTTGTTTTCTTTCTGACCTAGGTATCTACTTTAATTATAGTGAGAATTTTATATATTTTGGATTCATGTTGATAAATTAGAAGGAAAGGAATTTGATGCAAGAGCATCCTGGGTGTAAGAGAAATCTTGCATCACCCAAAAATATTTCTATTTTTGTATTCAATAAGGGCTATCTTATGCAGAGTTGCTATTTATGGAAACTTGCTATTTTTAGTAAGTTGGTCTTACGATCTCGGAATGCCTGATTTTACATATGGAGGTTCATCTCAGTCATATCAGCCTGCCAGCAAAGTTTCATGGCTAGATCAGGTGTAGTTTTGAAGATATTGAAGATTTTTGGTATTGGCAGTAGGGTACATAAACTTCGAACTCAGTTTTGAAGGCTTTAGAGGCCTCGGATGAGGTTGAAAATTTGGGTGATGAGCACTTTGCATGGGTCAAGCCTATAGAGCACTTCCTGGCATTTTCAGAATGGGGTTATAATAGCCAATCGGGTCAACAGGTGATGACTTATGGTCTTCGGAAGTTGGGTCACCTAAAATGGCAAAAAATAATTTTTCTTCAAAATTTCTATTTGGGTTTCAAAACTCATTTTGAGCCGACTTTGATGTAATAAATTGTAAAATAAAATAATTCTAAGTTTGGTCGGCCCTAAGGGCTAAATTTCTAGAACCTTCTCGAGCGGTGGAAATTGCCTATATAAAGAAGGCCTGTAGTGTTGTCTAGGGCAGTTCTGGGTAGTAGATCTGGGTATTGATTCGAGGCTTTGTCCTACAGAATATTGTAAGGGAATGCCCATGTGGCTTTGCATATTGTAATTCTGAAAGTTTCTAATTCCACATTTGTGGAGATAATAAGAAGCCAATTTTCTATTCTTGCATATTATTGTTGTTGTTTCTCTATTTTTGTTGTGTTTGTGGTATTAAGGGGAGCACCCTTCATCAAGTGGTATCAGAGCAGAAATTCTTGAGTGTGTAAATAGATTGCCGATTGTGAGGCAGTTTGCACCAGGATCGTGGTTAGGGTTTTAGCGCGCATCGTGAAAATGCCTCCATGAAGAGAACATGGCGGAAGAGCTGGTGTTGTGACACCTGAGGTTAGAGAGCTACAAAGACAAGTGTGAGCATTGCAAGAAGAGATTCATAGAGGAATGAATCTTAATGTCAGAGATGAAAGCGAGGATGAAGCCAAAGAAGAATATCAAGAAGGAGAAGCCGAAGTTGTGAACCAAGAGGAAGAAAGATTTTTTTGGGTGATTTCCAAGAATGGGAAAAGACCTAAGATTGAGGTTCCTACATTTTCTAGAAATCTTAACCCAGAGGAATTGATTGACTGGATCAATGAATGTGAGAAATATTTTGAGTATGAAGATGTTGAGGATCCTGATAGGGTCAAATTTACGAAGGCCAAACTGAAAGGTCATGCGAAAATTTGGTGGCAAGAGATTTAATTGGAGTGAAATAGAAGAGGGAAAGATAAAATCACAAGATGGGATCGGATGTTGGATAAATTGAAGCGACAGCTCATTCCTGTTGATTATGAGCTTGACCTACTAAAGAAAATGTAAAGTTTGAAGCAAGCAGGAAGATCTTTTCAGGAGTATACAGAGGAGTTTTATCGACTCCTCATTAGAATAGGCCATGCAGAAGCTGATAAGGAGAAAGTTGCCCGATACCTTAATGGGTTAAGGCCAAGCATTCAGGAGGAGTTGAATCTGGTTCGAATGAAGAGTATTGAGGAGGCATACCAGTTTGCCCTAAAAGTAGAGGAAAAGCTGAAGAAGAAGTTTGAGAGTAGACAAAATGGAAGAGGTCATGGTGGAAGATCTGGTGGATGGTCATATGGTGGTCGAAATGAAGATCTGAAAAAGAAGGATGAGGCCAGTAGCATCCAGAATCAAAGAGGAAACAATTCCAATCGTTTCCAATATCAGAATAATAGAGATCAGTGAGGAAGAGGAAGAGGACAAAGTTCAGGAAGAGGAGGCTTTTGTGGAACGTGTTTTCACTATGGAGAAGAAGGTCATAGGGCATTTGAATGTCCTGAGTTCCAAGGTAGAACAGATAGGTGAAATGAAGGCTAGGCCAGAGTTGCACATGTAGATGAAGATGCTAGATCATCAAATTCTAAAGATGCTGAAAGAGGAAAAAAACTGATTAACAAAAGAGTCATGTTGAGTGGTGAGAATGAACCTGAACAAACGAGAAGCCTGTTTCGCACTAGATGCAAGTTTGAGGGTAAATGTTGTGATGTGATTATCGATAGTGGAAGCACTGATAATTTGGTGTCAGAAGAGATGGTGACAAAGTTGAAGCTCAAGAGATAGAAACACCCACATCCATATCGGATTGCCTGGGTCCAGGATGACCATAAGGTCATGGTCAGTGAACAGTGCCTGGTAAAGTTCAAGATCAGTGGGTACCAAGATGAGGTACTATGTGATATAATATCTATGGATGCATGTCATATGTTGTTGGGTAGACCATGGCAGTTTGACAGATGTGTTGGACACGATGGTCATGTGAATACTTATTCCCTAACAAAGGATGGAGTGTGACATAAGCTAAAGCCATTGAAGGAGACCGAAGAAAAGGTATGTGGTAATGCAAAAATAACTTTTGTTGATGGAAGAAAATTCCTAGATAGTATGAGGCATGAGCATGTGTGTTTTGCTTTAATTCCAAAAACTAGTAAAGAAGAAGTAGAGGATGTACCTGTAGAGTTTGCAGATTTGTTGAATGAGTTTCAGGATATTGTATCTGATAATGTACCTGATGGATTACCACTGGTAAGGAAGATCAGTCATCAAATGGATTTGATTCCAGGAGCCAGTTTGCCAAACAAGGCAGCACATAGAATGACACCGGCAGAAAGTGAAGAGTTGAGTAGATAAGTACATGAGTTGTTACAGAAGGGATTGATTCAGGAGAGCCTGAGTCCATGTGCTATACCAGTAGTATTAGCACCAAATAAGAATGGAGAATGGAGGATGTGTACAGATTCCAGAGCAATAAACAAGATCACAATCAAGTATAGGTTTCCATTGCCACGAATGGATGATATTATGGATTGTTTGAGTGGAGCTATGTATTTCTCAAAGATAGATCTAAAGAGTGGATATCACCAGATTCAGATCAGAGAAGGAGATGAATGGAAGACTGCTTTCAAGACAAAGGAAGGACTGTATGAGTGGTTAGTCATGCCTTTTAGGTTAACCAATGCACCGAGCACTTTCATGCGGCTCATGAACGAGGTTCTGAAAGAATTTCTGGGTAAGTTTGTCATTGTTTACCTAGATGATATTTTGATCTTTAGCAAGACATTGGAGGAGCATATGATGCATATTCGTATGGTGTTTGGGAAACTAAGAGATGAGAAATTATTAATTAACTTGAAGAAGTGCAATTTTGTGAAGAAAGAGTTAGTGTATTTTGGATTTGTAGTTTCAGCAGAAGGTCTAAAAATGGACCCAGAGAAGGTACAGGCTATCCTTGAATGGCCTACTCCAAGGAGTGCTACTGAGGTAAGATCTTTTCATGGTTTGGCTAGCTTTTAAAGAAAGTTTATCAAAAATTTTAACAGAATTTGTGGACCCTTGACTGAAACAATGAGAGGGGATAGAAAAGTGTTTAAGTGGACTAATGGGGTAGAAAAGAGTTTTCAATTGTTGAAACAAAAAGTTACAGAACATCCTGTTTTAGCACTTTCAGATTTTAATAAGGTGTTTCAAGTAGATTGTGATGCTAGTGATACTGCAATAGGAGCTGTTATGAGCCAAGAAGGTAAACCTGTTGCTTATTTCAGTGAGAAGTTAAATGATGCCAAGAGAAAATATTCTGTCTATGATCAGGAATTTTATGCTATAGTTTAGGAATTAAAGAAGTTGAGATATTATCTGCTTCCTAAGAAGTTTGTTTTGTATATTGATCATCAAGCTTTGCAATATTTGAATAGTCAAGGAAAGTTGAATCAGAGGCATTTGAAATGGGTTGAGTTTTTGCAGAGTTATACATTTATTTTGAAACACAAGAGTGGAAAGTCTAATAGGGTTGTAGATGCTCTTAGCAGAAGGAAACTATTGCTGATAGAGATGCAGATTGAAGTGGTTGGGTTCAAGGAACTCAAGAATTTGTATCCAAAGGATCCTAATTTTGGTGAAGCTTGGAAAGCTTGTACAGAACCTGTTACTCTAGACAGGATGAAATGGTTGGATTTCATCATTTAGGATGATATGCTATTTAGATGGAGTCAGTTGTGCATTCCAAGAAGTTTTATGAGGGAGAATCTCATCAAAGAGAAGCATAGTGGAGGATTGGCTAGACATTTTGGTCATGATAAAATTTTTTCTTTGGTTGGTGAGAATTATTATTGGCCACAGTTGCAGCAAGATGTGAAGAAGTTTGTACAGAGTTTTAGAGTATGTCAGATGGCGAATGGAGTGAAGCAGAATACAGGGTTATATCAGCCATTACCTATACCAAAAAAGCCTTGGGAGGATATCAGTATGGACTTTGTTCTTGGTTTACTGAGGACACAGTAGGGACATGATTCAATTTTTGTAGTAGTTGACAGATTTTCGAAGATGGCACATTTCATTCCCTGCAAGAAGACTAATGATGTTGTTCATGTAGCAAAATTGTTTTTCAGAGAAGTGGTGAGACTGCATAGTTTGCCAAAGACCATAGTTTCAGATCGAGATATTAAATTTGTTGGATATTTCTGGCAGACATTGTGGAAAAAGTTGAAGATAGATTTGAAGTTCAGTTCATCACATCATCCACAGACTAATGGACAGACAGAGGTGGTGAATAGAAGTTTGGGAAATCTGCTGAGATGTTTGGTTGGAGATAAGCCAATAGGATGGGATTTGATTTTACCATAGGCAAAATTTGCATAGAATAATTTTGTCAACAGGAGCACTAGTAAATCACCATTCCAGATTGTATATGGAAGTAGTCCAAGAAATGCATCTGAATTGAGAAAGATAGATAAAGAAGAAATAAGTAGTGCTGAAGCTGAGGATTTTGCAAAACACTTGAAGAACATCCATGAGGAGGTGAGGAAGTATATTACCAAGATGAATGCATAGTATAAGGCTAAGGCAGATGAGAAAAGGAGGCATAAGGAATTTCAGGTTGCAGATGAAGTCATGGTTCATTTGCGGAGGGAGCGATTTCTGGTTGGTACATATAACAAGTTGAAAATGAAGAAGTTTGGGTCATGTAAGATACTTAAGAAGCATGATTCAGGAAATGAATATGAGGTAGAATTACCTACTGAGCTGAATATTTCACCAGTGTTTAACATTTCAGATTTGATAGAGTATCATGAAGGAGGTGTTCAATATGAGGTTGCAGCAGCACAGTGGAGTATTCCAGCAACCTGTTCAGATATCAAGGAGATTGAAGACATACTGGACAGTCGTGTTGGCAGAAGCACAAGGCACAGGACATATGAAGAGTATTTGGTCAAATGGAAAGGATGACCTATTGAAGATTCATCATGGCTAACGAAGGAGGAGGTTAACCATCTTGGTTTTCCTCTGCACACCTAAGTCGTGACAGGATCACTTCTCAAATTACCCCAGGTGTCTGATGTAGGAGCATCCTGGGTGTAAGAGCAATCTTGCATCACCCAAAAATATTTCTATTTTTGTATTCAATAAGGGCTATCTTGTGCAGAGTTGCTATTTATGGAAACTTGTTATTTTTAGTAAGTTGGTCTTACGATCTCGGAATATTTGATTTTACATATGGAGGTTCATCTCAGTCATATCAGCCTGCTAGCAAAGTTTCGTGGCTAGATCAAGTGTAGTTTTGAAGATATTGAAGATTTTCGGTATTGGCAGCAAGGTACAGAAACTTCGAACTCAGTTTTGAAGGCTTTAGAGGCCCCGAATGAGGTTGAAAATTTGGGTGACGGACGCTTTGCATGAATTAAGCCTATAGAGGGCTTCGTGGCGTTTCCAGAATGGGGTTATAATAGCCAATCGGGTCAACGGGCGATGACTTATGGTCTTCGAAAGTTGGGTCACCTGAAATGGCGAAAAATAATTTTTCTTCAAAATTTTTGTTTGGGTTTCAAAACTCATTTTGAGCCGACTTTGATGTAATAAATTTTAAAATAAAATAATTCTAAGTTTAGTTGGCCCTAAGGGCTAAATTTCTAGAAACTTCTCAGGCGGTGGAAATTGCCTATATAAAGAAGGCCCATAGTGTTGTCTAGGGCAGTTCTGGGTAGTAGATCTGGGTATTGATTCAAGGCTTTGTCCTACAGAATATTGTAAGGGAATGCCCATGTGGCTTTGCATATTGTAATTGTGAAAGTTTCTAATTCCAAATTTGTGGAGATAATAAGAAGCCAATTTTCTGTTCTTGCATATTATTGTTGTTGTTTCTCTATTTCTATTATGTGTTTGTGGTATTAAGGGGAGCACCCTTCATCAGAATTACATGAGGCCTATCTTAAGCTTACTCTCTTTCTGACCAAGGTTAATACAGATAAATAAAGTTTATTTCTTTCAGAACAATTTCAAATATTATTATGCTATCAAGTTTATTTGAGAATTATTCAGCAAAGGCATCTGACGAACATATCCTTATTAAGGGAGGAATATTAGCTGATGGAAGTTTGGTTAGACTGTATTATGGGATAAAGAATCTCTATTTCTAGTAAAATGTCTACATCATCCTACACTCTCAGAATGGGGTGTACACCTAGAGCTTATTGTTAATCCTGCACTATTTTTGAGCAAGGCTAGTTTTTAGGCCTTGACATGTGTCTTTCACTAATTATTCAACTATGTAGCCGTTCATAGTAGATTTTTTGATTCCCTTCAGCCCTAGTTTGCTCTTATGGCTTATTGTTGAGAGAATTACTAATCTTGTAATAGCTTCATATGCGTGGGATGAAATTTTAAATTAGCAGGATAGTCACTAATCTAGAAGTCAATATATTCTAGATATATTGACCTCAGATTAGTGATTATCATGTTATCCTTTCTTTTTTGATGGATCAAGCTTGGCAGGAATCTAAAGTATGGTATTGAAAGCTAGTTTCTTTTTTTGTGAAGTCTTTAACTAATGAGTTGCAGTTTTCTTCGGTAGCACTTGTGAGAAGGTCTACACTCTTTTGGGAGTTTTGCATGACTGGCTAATCATTAATGTTGAAGCCAATAGAGAACTAAATATTGACTTCAAATTAATGTTTAGCCAAGCATTCTCCAAAACTTTTTCTAGATATTTATTTTGACTATTTGAGCAATCTGGGGTTCATATGACTATTTTTTGGTTAAAAATGAAGTGTGTGTGTGTGTGTGTGTGTATGTATATATGTATGTATGTATGTATGTATGTACATACATACATACATACATACATACATACATACATACATACATACATACATACATACATACATACATACATACATACATACATACATACATACATACATACATACATATATATATATATATATATATATATATATATATATATATATATATATATATATATATATATATATATATATATATATATTCATCCCACAATAGTGGGTTACACTTTTTGGCTTGAATTGACACTGACCTTCCAATTTTCAAAAAAACTTCGACATTCCAATGCATATTGCCGTTCAACCGTTCGAAATCAGAAAATGATGTAAACTAGAGTCCTTTCAGATTTTCTGTGTAGAATCTAAATATATTTTTTATTTTTTTAAAAAAATTAATTTAAATCAAAATTTCTTTCTCCCACAAAAACTAGTATGTTACTGAAAATGGCATTTTCAAAGAGTTACCATGATTGCATAATGTATAACTTTTTTTCTATAAAAGATATCAATGCGATTCTTTCGAATATAGTTTGGTAACATCCATAATGAGGGCATCCAATTGGTTTCAAGACATTATCACATTTTTTGCATATTTTATGTATGCTCAAAGTTGACCAAGCTAGTTTTTTGACCTACTTTCACTGCGTAACGCATAACTTCTTTTGTATATATCAGATTTCAATTTTATTTTATTTTGGTAGAAAGAAGAATCTAAGATGAAGGGCACTGATATTTTTCAAAAATTTTATTATATTTTCTACTATTTTCTATTGAACGTCAAAGTCATATGTTTGAATTGGCCAAAAAACTAACATTCATTTCACGTCAAACAACATACACCTAATGAATTCAAAACTGGTCAAGAGTATAGTTGTTAGAAAGCTGACTCAGAGCACTTTTGCATGGAGTCAAGGTCATTTTTTGAATGTTTCATTTGACCCTAGCGCTTCAACCATGAAACTCAGAAATGTGCTATTTTCTGTTGGCTTTTGACAAAAAGTTCTAGAAAGGAAGTTTCGAATGAAACTAGTTTCGAAAGAAACTAGTTTCGAATGAAACTAGTTTCGAATGAAACTAGTTTCATTCAAAACTTCTTACTTTCATTTGAAACTAAAACTACTAACCCCAGGTTGACATCTGTGTCAACATCCGGGTCAAGAGAGTTTCGAATGAAAGCTAACTGGTTTCGAATGAAAGTTAAATTTAACTTTCATTTTAAACTCATGTTGGCCAATTTGGTATTTTTTCATGATAGCGACGATCACATATAAATATAAGAGCCCTTTTCTCAATATTTTAATTCAGAGCTGCAAAATAATTCATATTTTATATATAAAAAAGACATTTGAAGGTGTATTTTCCTACATTTTGTGATATTTTATTGGAATAATCATGCAAAAGTGATGGGGAATCAGAAAAGAAGGCAAAATAAGAGTGCTCGACATTACTCACCAGAAAATAAAGAGAGATTACGAAGAGAAGCTCGTGAAAGGTATCATCGTGTGAGACAAGGTGTGACCCTATCTCTCTCTTTCTCTTTGTGACTATATATCATAATTGATGATTAGGACATATGTCAATGAAGTTCATGTAAGGACATGATATTGCAATTTCTAATTAGACTTAGAATATATTCAATAAAGAGCATGTCTTATTAATAGCTACATATATTAGGACTTGAATAATATGTACATGTATACACTTGTATTAGTCAACTTAATCAGGCCTATTAGAGGTCTATTAGATCTATTAGGGCCTAATTAAGTTAGATTGGCATATTAGTACCGACATAGATGCAACTAGACCTATAACCCAAGTAGCTTAGATGCAATTAGATCAATTGGACCTGGTACCTAATTAGACCTATTACTTGACAAAAGGGCATATTAGACATGTATTAAGACCTAGTCAAACCTATTAGGACATGTATCAAGACCTAAAGACCTATTAAGACCTATTAGACCTATTAGGACCTATTAGAAACCTATTATGTACCTATTCTAGGACATATTAGATGTACTTATACTATTATACATCTATTAAGACCTATTAGAGGTCTATTAGACCTATTAGACATGTGTGTATTAATACCTATCAAACCTATTAGAACATCCATGAATACGTATTTATCTACCTATTAAGCCCTATTAGACCTATATTAGGACCTACTAGGAACCTATTATACATGTTCTAGGACATATTAGATGTACTTGCAGTATCATATACATGTATTGAGACCTATTAGACCCATTAGACCTATTAGGACCTATTAGAGGTCTATTAGACCTATTAGACATGCGTATTAAGACCTATTAGACATGTATTAAAATCTATCACACCTATTAGGGCATGTATCAAGACCTAAAGACCTATTATGACCTATTAGACCTATTACCTAACCTATTAGGAAAGTTAGTTTCATTATTCTAGGACATATTAGATGTACTTGTATAGTATTATACATGTATTAAGGCCTATTAGACCTATTAGGACCTATTAGAGGCCTATTAGACCTATTAGGACCTATTAGAGGCCTATTATCTACCTATTAGATATGTATCAAGACCTATTAGATAGGTATTAGGACAAAAAGACCTATTAGACATGTACTAAGACCTATGAGACCTATTAGGACATGTGTGAAGACCTATTAAGACTTATTATACCTATTAGGATGCATTAGTAACCTATTATACCCATTATAGGATGTATATTAGATGTACTTATAGTATTGTACATGTATTAAGACCTATTAGACCTATTAAGACCTATTAGACCTATTAGGACCTATTAGATGTCTATTAGACCTTTTAGACATGTATTAAGACCTATTAGACATATATTAGGATAAAAAGACCTATTAGACATGTATTAAGACCTATTAGACATATATTAGGACAAAGAGACCTATTAGACATGTATTAAGACCTATGAGACCTATTAGGACATGTATGAGACCTATTAGGACATGTATGAAGACCTATTAAGACATGTATGATACCTATTAGGACATGTATGAGACCTATTAGGACATGTATGAAGACCTAATAGACATGTATTAAGACCTAGTCAAACCTATTAGGACATGTATCAAGACCTAGTCAGACAAGTATTAAGACCTACTAGATGTCTATTAGACCTTTTAGACATGTATTAAGACCTATTAGATAGATATTAGGACAAAAAGACCTATTAGGACATGTACTTTTATAGTATTATACATGTATTAAGGCCTATTAGACCTATTAGGACCTATTAGAGGTCTATTAGACCTATCAGGACCTATTAGGAACTAAACTTACACATGTCTACTTTAATATCTTTAATAGATCTACACATGTCTACTTTAATATCTAGTAAGTATTAAACTTACTAACTGTATCTCCATTTGCAGAAGAAGGGTCATCACAAGCTCAACAAGACCAACCTGTAGAAGCTGGAGAAGGGGCATCTCAAGCTCAACAAGACCAACCTGTAGACGCTAGGGAGGGGACATCTCAAGCTCAAAAAGACCATTCTATAGATGCTATAGAAGGGTCATCACAAGCTCAACAAGAACATCCTTTACAATCTCAAACAAGTACACATAGATCTCTATCTCTCTCTCTATCTCTCTCTTTATTTAAGTTACATACCATTGTCTTGATTTAGTCTAGATTTGAATGATTATAATACACTATGAGCTTATACATAAATAATCACTTGTTCTCCTTGAGATGAGCTATCCTAAGATATTTTTAAATATTTTGTTTGCAGTTGAATTACAAGAAACACATGACAATGTCAGCCTAGCCCAACAGTTGAAAAGAAAAATTAATCATAAAAGCATTGATCATTTAATTAAAATGGATGTGAACAAATTGAGAGAGTATGCCAAACAACCCACAAATACTACGAAGAGGACATTGAATAAAAAGTCTAAGGATATAATTGCACAGTTTGAAAATCTTGATACACTTGAGAAAACTCAACTATTATCAATCACACTTCTTAAATATGAGTTAAAGGAGCCATTGAAACTATTGGGTGTAGATGCAAGTTCAAAAAAGAGAAAATTGGATGACCTAGGAAAAAATGTTGTTGAAAGTGTCAAGGAAGGTTTGCAATCCATTGGGAAAACATCTAGAGTTACAGATAGGTCCATTTCTAGAAGAGTGACATTGACATCAATTTTAAATAAAAACATGTATCATAAAAGACAGATTTCCTCACTTTCATCTCATCTCGGGTATAGTAGGAAGACAATGTCGCATTAATTGAAAAGGAGAAACATTTTGGATGATACTACATTGGAAGGTAATTGGGCACTAATGTGTTGAGCTCCTCACTCTGAAAAGATTAATGAAACAGTCAAGAACTTAGTTATAACATTTTGGATTGATCATACTCATCCTTCATCAAATAGGAGAGATGTCATGAAAAAGAGGACAGGGCCTAAGGAATATTTGCAGCACACAAAACATTGGCTGGACACCACACAACATGAATTGTATCTCTCATTTTGCAATTCAAATCCTAACATCAAGATTGGACAAATGATGTTCGAAAGATTGAAACCATATTTTGTAAAGATAAATAAAACTTTTGAGACTTGTTTTTGTCAATGTCATGTTGAATTCGATCTCTTCTTTCAAGGGTTTAGAAAGATGATAGAAGAAAGTGGTGGCTCTCAGAATGATTTTCCTAAACGACCAAGCCAATTCATAACATCGATCTTATGTGAAAAGACAATTGATAGTGAGATACATGACATAAAATGCATAAGAGGCACATGTGAAACATGTGGGGATTTAGCTAAATTTCCTTTTAGGGATGAAGATACTAACATGACAAGGATGGTAAATTGTAAGAGATACAAGTATGTAAAGTTTGAAACAAAAGTCAGGAAAGAATCAACAAGGTTGGAATATGTAGAAGAAGAGATACATGCTGCAACATTTATGGAAAATTTTTGTAAATTGATTCAACCATATATACGACACATTTTCTTTTCTAAGTGGCAAGCTGAGCAGTTCCAACTACTAAGAGACTCTTGATTGTGATATATTGCCTATTTTACTTCCCATATTAAAAATAATAAGTTTGTAATGTACATGCAACTTAATTATCTTAAATTTCATGCGCATATTGAAATTTGTATGAATTACATTCAAATTTAACATTCAACTAAAATTTGTATGAATTACATGTACATATGTCAAATATAAACATCAAATAGTACACATGTACATATTTGTCAAACATAAACATGTAATATATGAGATCGATCAAGAAGTAAGTAATGTAAACATGAAAAAAATATACATGCATGCATCCAACTATGTCAAATGTATAGTCAATCTAGAGATCTATCAATTTAGTATACTACACATGTACATACATACATCAAGGATAAACATGTACATATATGTCAAACATGAACATCAAATATATGAAATCAATCAAGAAGTAAGCAATGTATACATGAAAAAAATATACATGGATGCATGTCCAACTATGTCAAATGTAACATCAGAGATCCCTACATGTGTAACATGTCTAAAAGAGCCTAAGAATCATCATGATGACTCCTAACAGTACGATCGGGCCCTGAGTAGCTATCATACTATGAGGGATGTGCAGAACCCTGTATAGACAAAGTGAGATCATACAAATTAATATTCACATCTTTCAAATGTCGATAAAATAATAGTCATCTATTTTAAAAATGTAAAGATGTACGTACACAAATTGAATAAATTAAAAACTCACCTGCCCACTACTGATGTCATCATCGAGTGAGTCCCGACGTCATAAATGATCACTCCCTATAGGAGTAATAAGAGGTATCTCCCCCTAGATTAAAAAAAATGACAAAAATTATATATACATTTATATATAAATTTTGAATCTCCAACAATCAAAGTTTAACTAAATGACATTAAAACAAATTATACCTGTGTAGATGATGGAACCGAAACATGCTCTGACTCCCTCTCCTTGATCCTATCAACCAGGGTATCAATATGCTGCTGTGCCTGATCGAAAGCTAAACTGAACATCTGCCACATGAGTAGATGACAGTCATCTCTCTAAAGATGAATGCAATGGAGAAACCAGATGTGATGGCATAGAAGCCGACTGATCATCACGCATCAGAAAATCTAGGTAACTGATCGCACTCATGCCAAACTCAACGTCCTTGAGACCAACATCAGATAACCACTGCCCCTGCACTCACTGAAGGGTCTGTACAGTGTGGCTCTCTCTCAGCAACAATAGACTAGTCCATAGGAGGATCACCATGGGCACCGCTGCTATCATGATGTGTGTGATGAGGATCCTATCGCTGAGTGTATCTAATAGTACCCACATGATCTCTGACATCCGCTATAGGGATACCATGCTCAACAGCTATAAATGCATATGCATCAATAAGATCCTCAGCCAAACTAGTCATGGTGACGCGTGCCATCTCTCCTGTAAGTCCCTCAAGGCTAGAAAGTGAAGGTATCCCTGCTGCAGAGTACAAGTCATCTGAGCTCCTACTAGAAGATGCTCCACAAGATGATCTAGAGCACTGTCGCTGCATCAAATACTGGCCAACCTAATCTATAGATATGGATGTCACAGCCGATGCAATGTGCCCCACACTATCAATCACACCCCATAGTTGGGTGCTACGAACAACATCATCTGCTATGGAACCCAATGATGGAGCAATAGCCTATGACCTCTCACCTAGAATAACCCTGTGTGTTGGTCTCGGATGATTAGGTCAGTGAAAGCATCTCTATCTGCAAGTCTCCCACGCCCCTGCCCCTGATGTGGTGCCAAATCTATGTAATTAACCTGTTTCCCTAATCGCACCTCTGCATAGATCTATTGTGTGAAGTATAAGGGGATTTGGTCATTATTTGGGTAACGACCATGGGCAGCTAGAAACCTAGGGTATATTAGTGTAGATATAGCTGGATCCTAACACTTCGTAACCTGATATCCCTTCACATATTGTTTCTCTGCGTACGATGGCCAAACTTGGGTTTTAAGAATCTCTTTGGGCACCAGTTTGGCCACCTCCTTGAGAGAAAGACCAGAGCTAGCCTCTCATCTCTTTCTCTCAAGAATAGACTGTACAACATCTAGGGAATATGCACTAGTCCTCTGTATGTCATTCCGGATAGCAATTAGGCTATCCAGGATGGACTGATAGGGGTTCCTATAAATAGTGGAGCTGGAGGGACTATCAATAGACTCTTGTAATTTTTGAATTTCCTTATTTGTGTGGTAAAATAGGTTCTCAGATTGTTCCCGATCTTGAGGTGGGATAAGTGCATCTACCATGTGTAATGTCTAGTAATCTAGATGTATAAATGAACTATCAAGATATGTGCACCTGAAAGAAATTATATTTACAGTGTCAAATAACTACATGTACACATGCACTAAATCATATTTTTTGAACTTCATTAATAAAATTAAAGTACACTTCTACATTATTCAATAAAAATAAAGTGTAAATAACTAGACATCAAATTTTAACACAAATTATAACTTCTTAACTACATTATTCAATCAAAATAAAGTTTTTAAAACTACATTTAAACTCATTAGAGACTTATTATCTAACATGTAGGTCTATGTACCTATGTATAAACATGTACCTATTTATACCCATTTAACATGTACCTATGTATACATGTACATGTGTATGCATATATGTACATACTTGTACACATGCATTGAATGCATGCACCTATGTATACATGTCTATACATGTACATAAATGTATATACATGTCAATACGTGCATGTACACATGTACATACATATATGTACATGTGCATGTGCGTGTGTACACATGCATATATGCATGTGTAGACACGTGTGTACATGCACATGCACACATATGTACATGTGTACATACATATGTATGCATATGTGTACACACATGTATATA
>BSBK01007311.1:600000-897500 GCA_027943335.1 Chamaecyparis obtusa
AAATAAATTTAATTAAAAGGGAAGGGAATAATAACAATAATATAATTAATTAATTAAATAAATAATTATGATGTCATCAGGAATTTTATTAATTAAAATTAAATATAATTAATAAATTGGATTTTTAGGTGTCTACATTATTATTTATTTATTTTGAAAAAAATAATTAAATGGTTTCTTCCTCATGAGGATTCTTTGGAGGTGAAGTGTCCCCCTATTGAGGTGGGGTTTCCTCTTGCTACCAATGCAAGTTCATCTCATTTTTCTTCTCTCTTCTTCTCTCATGATTCTTATTGGCATGGGGGTATCTCTTTTTAATGTGGAGATTCACTCGGTGGGAGAGTCATTTAGTGCTTTACATGGTTTGATTTTATTATTATTTTCCTAGAAGTGAGGATGAACTAGGTGAGGGTTTCCCTTTTGAATATCTTTGTCTTTTCTGCTCCTTTTAAGGTGGAGCCCTCTTCTTTTCAAGGTGGAGAGGATTATTTTTGGTGAAGATTAACTCTTTGGTTGGTTTTTCTCTGAAGTCTTTGGTTGTATCTAAGGGTCCCCTCATTCCCTTGTCCTTCCCTTTTATTCCTATGGAGGTGGGATCCTCTCCTATTGAGGTGGGGAGGAGTTTATTTGGAGAAAGGGGATTGGATGGCAGGGTGTTGTTGTTATCGGTTGGTATTTGGTTGTAGGTTCCATTTAAAATCCTTATCTTAAGGTTTTTGGGGCCTTTCTAAAACCTAAAGATGAGGTTAAGGGTACATGGACTTACTCTTGGTTCTAGCTTTTGGGAGCCTTCTAAAACCCGATTTCTTCAGTTAGTTTTTCTTTATTCTATATTTTGAGGCTATGCATGAAGGTTAGGGGAGCTTGTAAAAACTCCTTGTTTTTCCTCTAATTATTTTTTGGTTAGGAGAATCATTTGTATTTGGACAAAAAATTTAAATTTTATCGAATTGTTCATGTTTAAGGTTTTGGGAGTCTTGTCAAAACCCAAGGCTTGTGGTTATGGTTACTAAAGAAACCATGGTTTCTTAATTAAGGTTAAGAAAATCTCTATTTTGTAGGGCCTCTATCTTTAGTCTAGTTGTAGTTGGAGTCTTCTCTTGTTCCTATCTATTAGGTTGTTTATGGTTTGTTATTGATGCAGTTTTTGGCTGTATTGGTTCTATTTTTTGTAGTTGGTTGGTTTTGGGTTATAATTCCTGCCAAAAACTATTTGTAATGGGTTCCAGGGCCCCATCAAAACCTATTTTACCCTTAATAATAAATATCACAAATTAAATGGTTAAAACTTGAAGTAATAATTAAGTCATCAATAAATAGAATAATAATCACGATTTCATATTCATTATGTTTAATATAAAGGTTAGGATCATTTTTGCTTCTAATAAAACCTTTAGAAATAAATAAAGTATTGATTTTAAAATACCACTATCTTGGAGATTCTTTTAGCCCATAAATCGATTTATTTAACTTACAAACAAGGTGTTCATTACCTTCCTTCAAAAAACCTAGAGGTTGAATAATATACATTTCTTCATGCAAATCACCATTTAAAAATGCACTTTGACATCCATTTGATAAATTGATCAATGCACATTAGAAGCTAAAACAAGAACTAGTTTGATAGTAGGCATTTTAGCTACAAGAGAAAATGTTTCATTATAATCTAAGCCTTCAATTTGAGAAAACCATCTAGAATCTAATATATCTTTAAACTTACTAATTTCATCATTGGCATTGAATTTATTTTTATATAACCATTTGCAAGAAACACAATTTTTACCTTGAGGGAGAGGAACTAACTCCCAAATCTCATTAGAAAGCAAAGTATCATAGTCCTCTTGCATAGCTTTCTCCAAATGTGGTTGATATTTATCTCAATCAAAGGCTTTAGGATCATGAGTAGTCATAAATTTAGACATCAAAGCATAATTACAAAAATTATCCCTTTTAGATCTTGATTTGTCTATTCTAGCTAAATAATCATCACTTTATTGAACTAAAGTTTTAAACCATTTAGGTCTCCTTTTAGATGTAATAAAATCACCACTAGGAGAAGAATTATGAGGAATAGAACTATCATCATCATTATCATTGTCAATATGATTAATAGAAACACTAGGAAGGTTAAGAGAAGGATGATTTTCCTCCACAACCACAATTTTACTTTTAGAAGCTTCACTATCATGAACTTTGGAATAATCATCTACTCCATTTTTTTCAATACAAATATCTCTAGTAACTTTTACCTTTTAGTAATTTAGGATTGTAAACTATATAGGCCTTTGAATTTTCATCATAACCAACAAATATATAAGGAAAATATTTGGAGTCTAAGTTTTTCATTTTTTATTTAGGTTTATGAGCATAAGCAATGGAACTAAAAATCCTTAAGTGTTGAAGATTAGGATTCCTACTCCAAGCCTCTTCAAGAGTCGTATATTTTAGAAATTTAGTAGGATTCCCATTGATAAGATAAGTTGCACAAGCCATAGCTTCAACCCAAAATTTATAATGCATATTTCTAGCATGCAACATCCATCGAGCCCTTTTAATTATGGTTATGTGTTTCCTTTCTACTACATCATTTTGTTGAGGTGTATAGGGAATAGTATAAAGATCACTCTTGATTCCAAATGATTTAAAATAACCATTAAAATCACTATTCACATATTCCTTTCCATAATAATTTCTAAGAATTTTAATCTTAGAAGAAGATTGCCTTTCAAAAAACTTATGCAAATAAAAATATATATCAAGAACTTGATATTTACTATAAAGAAAATAGATGCAATTTCTCCTTGAAAAATCATCAACAAAGGTAAGAGAATATCTTGATCATTGGATGGAAGTATTCTCCATGGGTCCCAAAAGGTCACTATGAACAAGGTGTAGCTTGTGAGTTTCCGTCCATGTGTGACCATGATGAAAGGGTTCCCTATACATCTTACCACACATACATCCTATAAATACAATCTTAGTTTGAATAATGTTAGGCAAAATGTCTACCATTTTTCTTTTGCATCAATGCAATATTTTTAGAATCTTTATGGCTAAGCCTTTCAAGCCAAATATTAAAACAAATGGTAGTAAGCAAGGAATATTTTGATTGAAAAATTCATAAAACTTGAATAAATTGCCTATTATCCAACTTAGCATTAGCAATAACTATATTTTTATTATGATCTATGCCAAAATGCTTTTATTTACTTCATTTCATTACAAGTTTGATTCCTAAACAAGTTTGACCAAGGAAAACCCTTTATCCAACCTTCCTCCCCATTTTTCTATGTGTAGGAACAAGTTGCAGAGCTACTAGGACTTTTTGGGGTAGATCGGGAACTATTGAAGCATCTCTACAAATTTTAGTCAAGGACACCTAGTACAGAGAAAAAAAACATTTTGTACCCAGGTGCAATGAAAAATATGGTATGTAACCTAAAGCTTTAACCCAAGCAAAAATCACAGTTTAGTATAGTATTCTAGACCCCAATTCATCTCATTTATGGTTTTTGGCATTTATTTATCAGTCTATAATCTCTAGATCTATCTATATTTGTCTACTTTTCTTCCTTTATTGCATTATCATTTTCATTTCCCTCTTTCCATTATACTAGCTATATTATTTAGGTAATGATCACTGACCCATTCAATGCTTGGTACCTTTATTAATATATTGTGACATCTTCTTTCTAAATGTGCAAATTTAAGAAGGACTAATCTACCCCTTTTCATTACTTCCATTTTCCTATTGTACATTTTTTTGAACCTGATGCATGACATTTCCATGTTGATTTTGGTTTTAGATCTCCTTGGTGTGCTTTTTGAATCTCATTAGTAGTCATGGAGTTTACTAAGTTAGATTGGTGTGTGATAGCCTATGTTGTTACATTTCTTCATCCTTCTATCAATCACATGGATTGAATCATATTTTATTGTATTTAATGATGTTTTTATTCCTTCGTGGTGTTCTTGCATATGGAATTATGAGACTTTTGAATATCTTTCTTCCTTATAAGGCATATTTCAAGACTTTTATCAATATTTCATGTGGTTTTCTCATTCAATTTTTAACAAAATGCATGGAATATGTTTATTACATAAGAGTCTCTATGGATGAACCTAAAGATAAAAATATTATAAACCTTCCTAACCCTACTCCTATGGTTCCTATTGATAATAGAAATCTATATGCTCATGATCTCATCCTAGTGAGACCTATATCCTCTCCTTCTCAACCCACCTTAGGATAGTCTTAAGGAAGCTAGTTTATGGACTTCTATAGATGACCTCAAAAAAAATTATTTTTATCAAAGCATTATTCATAATCCTAATGTTAAGAATTTTCTTGATGATATCTCTCCAAGAATAACATTAAGTAGACATGAAGATCTCGTTAAACCTTCCTCTTCTTCTACACCTAAGAAGATAGGAATAGTGATAGGACTCTTAATCTCCCTAAAGACAATATTTCTCCTATTCCTCTTTATACCACACATTTCCATAAATATCAAGATGAATCTCCTTCACCCTCTACATTAAAATCCAATTATAATGTGGGTTGTGACATTATTACTCAACAAGGTTATAGTGGACAAGGTCTTGGTATTAATGAACAAGGTATTAAAGTCCCTATAGATCCTCCTACATAAGTTACTAGATGTGGTCTAGGATATAAACCCCAAGCCACCACCTTGGCTCCTTCAAATCCTTCTTCTTCCCAACACAAACATCCTTTAGATATTCTCATACCAACACCATCTATTTTCATGCCTCCTTTTGATGATCATTTGGATTTAGCCAAGCAAGTCTTTTAGAGAATTAAATATGAACCTAAGATGTGTTTTCCTTTTCGACATTTTCCAAAGAATCAAAAACCTATTAATGGTAAATTTATGTCTTTTTAATCATATAAATAAACAATATTATGTTGATTGTATTGAATTTAGAAAATTTGTTTAAGATAAATAGTGGATAGATTTTTAATTTTTTTAACAACTAATCTTATGTTTTTCCTTGATATCAAATATACCATGTATAGTATGACATGGGGATCATGTAAAAGGGCTATCTTCCCCACTTTATAAGATAAATTTGAATACAAAACCACCTCAATACAAGTATGATCAACACCACTTGAGAGATGCTAATGCAATATCTATACTTGAAGGGTTTTGATTCATTATGTTGCCTATGATTTGAGAAAGAGAAGAAATATACTAATGTGAAAGAAGCTAAATAACTATAGATCTTATCTAAATCAAATAAGAAAAATCGATGTGAAAGAGGATTGAATAATGCACCTAGAAATGGAATAGAAAAAGTGAACTTTCAAGCCCAAATTTTTTACTTTTGAAGTCTTAGAATGAGTTGTAATCGCAGATCTAAGACCTAAAGGTTATGAACTGACTCCCTACCAAATTTTAGCTAAAAATGGTAGGGATATGGTTAAACTCAGTTTGTACCCTAAAAGTTGACATGTCTCAAAAAATTTGATATGTCCTTGAAAACTCGACCTATCCCAAAAAAGTTGACCTATCCCTGGAAACTCATCCTATCCCAAAAATTCAACCTGTCCCTAGGGTTTTGGTCTGAAATTTTGAGGTTTTCTCTAACTATGTCTAATCTTTCCAATTCCTGTCTGGTGGCTTCATAACCTAGTCCTACACACAAAAAAATGGAGGAATGTTGGCTAAAAGGATTTGCCTTAGTCAAACCCCTATTTAGGAATCAAACTTGAAAATAGAAGGAAATTGCATAAGAAAAGATGAAATAGAAACTAGATCTAAATCACCTCATGCCTTGATAATGTAATGCTTCTTTGTATGTAACCACAAGTGTTGATGCAATAGCTTGAACTCTAGAAAAACCAATAGTAAATCATGAATGAAATGCCTTGTATGATGGGTGTTGTAGTTTTCCAACAACACTTGGTGAAGAAGAAGAAGAAGAATGCTTTGGAGGATTGAAGACTTGGATGCTTAAGTTGATATAATCTCCTTGTGTGAAGATTATTAATTGAAATTTTTTATTGAATGATGGGAAGGGATGCCTTTATATAGAAATCTCAAAATGAAATTACCTCTAGGTTGACTTGATAGGCATGGGAAATATGCCTCAAACTTTAAAATGAGGTGAGACCCATCTTAAACTGAGGAAATAAAATAATTTAAAGGACACACTTATAATAAATGGCCTCAATAAGATTTATATGAGAATAAATTAGGAGAGGACCCATAATATTAATCCTATATTATTAATTTAAATATTAATTAATAAAGGATGACTCACAATATTAATTTACATCAATAAAGGTCCAACCCACTTTAGGTGTTAAGTTAAATTAATTTAAATTAATAAAAGGTCCAATGAGATGAAATGAATAATTTGATTGGAGGAGAAATAGAGGAGCGGAGCACTCTTATAAATAAGGGCTAACCTCGAGTTTTGAATAGATTGAGTCAATATAGGTCTTATAATGTTAATTTGAAGGTCCAATAAATGTTAGGAGAATGTGAAATCAATGTGGGAACCCATGCATACTGAAATAGGGCTAAAATGAGAACCTAATCAAGGGTGCTTTCTTTTAGGATGATACATACCCAAACATTTTTCTCTCATATTATGTTGTTATCCATAATGTAATCTTAATAGCCTAAATAATTTAGAGGCTTTTTGTTTTGCATGGTGTTCATTTTGAGAAACATAATAGATCATTTCCCTCGTCTTTCTTCTTGGAGGGAAGCGAGGGGGGTAAGGTATCTCTTTATATTTTTCTTTTCTCCTTTCAAAGAATTCATTATATTTTTGTTGGTTTAATGTTTTATACTATGATGTCCTTCCATACATTGACTTTTTTATTAAAGATATTGCTTTCTAATGAGGTTGATGTCCTTCTTTACAAGTTCTTCCTTGCTTGGAAGTGTTTATCTTGTATAATTAATTTTTCTTCTAAGTTTTCATAATGTGAATTTGATTTTAATTAGTATTTTATCCTTTTTCAAGAGATTTACATCCTTCTGTACAACTTATTTTTGTTTGAAAGTGCATGTCTATTATGAAAGATTTATTACTTAGGGTTTATAATGTGTTATCTTCTCCATTTCCTCACTCTCGGGGGAAAGGTCTCATTTTTATTCCTTATAAGGATCCACTTTCCTTACTATAATGGAATTTTTTTATCATGTGACATTCTTTCTTATAAGGAATTATTTTGTTTTGATCAGGATTCTCTCTTGTGCAAGAGGTGTATATCCTTGATCACAACCTCTTCTTTGTTTGTAAAATTATATTGTTCATCCTAAATAAATTCCCTTACTTGGGGACTTAAAGTTTGTCATCATTTATCAAGAATCCATTTTTCACCTAGAAATAGGGGGCTAAAAGTGTGCTTTATTGTTCTCTTATGTATTTGTCTTGAAGATGTTGTCTTTGTTCAAGAACACCTCTTGAAGGTGGATGTCACATAACAATATCTATTTGATAGAATGTGAAGTTGATGTTATTCATGTTTTTATCATTAATGGTTGTCATTGATGTCAATATATCCAATGCATAGAGGAGATTTATTAATGATTTAGTTATTTTTCTATATCAATTGATGTGTACTAATATCCTTGGCATATCGGTAAAGGTGTTCATCGAAGGATGTGTTGTAAATATTTATTCTTATCCATTTTGGTGGTGGTTTTTTTTTGTGTGCAACATATGGTGGATTGATTATTTGGGTTCATTCCTATTTGGAGTGTGTTCGTTATGTTTCGGTCCCAACAGCTACCGTGTAATGAGTTGATCATATCTGTTGGTACCAAAATTCCTAGAGATGGTGTAGCATATTGAAATGCACAAGCCATGTTGTATTTTTTGAGGTAGTACACATTTTATTCCTTACCACTGCAAGAATGTTTTAGTGTGACCTATTTCAAATCAATTTAGCCTGACTTGGTTGAGAACATCAAGTAGTATTAGAAGAGTGATGTTTTCAGTTGTTCATGTGGCTTATGTGATGATTGTATGTGAAGTAAATGTGAATGTGATAAGAGGGGGTCTGTGTGTTGATAATTGTGTGTGTGAATGTAATCGATAGAAAATTGATATATCATTTCTATATTGTAGAGTATCAATGATAGTGATCTCAGTGGTGGATTCAAGGTCATTTCATATATTCTAGCAGTGAGCCTATTTGTATTGGTAGTTAGAGATAGTCATATTTTAGGGTATTTAACCCCACCAATAGTGAGCCAACCTATAGTGATAAAACTGATAGTGAGCCTTTGTAAAAATTACCTTAACTGATGTTTCATTTTATGAGAATTAGCTTCCCCGTGATTTTTCCTAGTTTGGGTTTCCACTTAAATTCTGGTGTTCTTTGCGTTGGTGGTTTTGTGATTTTATGTTTACATTTGTTATAATTGATTGCATTGGAAAGTAGATGATGAGATACCATAAAGATGTTGGTATTGATGTCTCTAGTATGTGTGCCAATTTTGGTGATGAGCTTTTCTAAGATGGATAAGTGAAAAATGTCTATGTTCACGAAGAATTCATAGTGTATAGTCAGATAGTTTTCGTCAACAATCATAGAGGATTGATCAGATGAATATACAACTTTAGTAATATGATATATATAATGAATATAAGCTTCTTCTATAGCCGTAGGTGTTGGTATGTGATGTGGCTTTAGTTATTGTGTTATATAGTGGGAAAGGTCGAGGAAAGCAGTGATGCAAAGAAGTTTTGGGTAATCATGATGTTTGACTCCATGGATTAAATTGTTTTAGTAATTTAATTATTTGGAATTAGAGGGACAACATAAAATGATACAACTCTTGGATAACGTGTTCTTATCTTGTGTTTTGATATGTTTATGGACACATTTGGTTATTTCCTATTGGAGCTGACTAGGATAAAGAATTGTGATGGTATAAAGGAAAGTATTTTGGGATGTGAAGTGTGTGTTGGAAATTATGGTTATGTTATGATGTGTGAGAATTGATGTTGAATATCAAAGTAGAGAATATGAGAGATTTTATTGGAACTAATCAAGCATATTGATGCTAAGTATAGCTTGCTAATATTTATGTAATATCTTTTATGTATTGGATAGTGAGTCCTTGAAGGTGGTTTTAACATTCTACTTGGATTAGTGTGCTCAGGAAGTGTGCCTTTTATTCTTCCTAACAGGGTTGAAGACCTTTAATAGGGTCATTCCTATAATAAGGAATTATGTATTGGATGTATTGTATCGACTCCTAACAGGGTCAAGTCTCCTAATAGGGACACTTTTATACTAGTGCATTATCTTGTGGGTACCATCCCCACCAAGGTTTTGTTCATCCCTAAACTTTTGTTGTCTATTAGTGTCTTACACTTAGTCATTTTCTAGGAAATGTTGGTCAGTCATCACTACGACTGAGTCATCATATATAAGTTGAGTCATGTATAATGTACATTTACTGAGCATTAGTCACTATCGAGTAACACAGTGGTCACCGAGTACTTTTGTATTATCTGAGTCAGCTTTTGCTGAGCTATGTAAAGAAGAAAATGTTGAGCACCATAATATAAAGAACACTGAATGATGAGTGTCAGAGATATCTAATGCCAAGCAAGCCAGAATTGACATGTGTATTTTTTATGGCACAAACACTTAGGTAAACCATTTTGGCCGACATTTATATTTCATTTGTTCTTTTTTGATGAAATCATGGAGGTGATTACACTCCTTTATTTTAATCATTAATACCTATGTAACACATGGAACCAATCAGAATTAGGGAAAGGTTAAGCGAAAAAAAGAGATAATCTAGATCATAGATCTTAAATCTTGGAGAAAGTTAATTATCTATATAGGATGTGATCTGAACCCTAAAATGATGTAAGAGTGTGACAGAGAGAATATGAAGGAGATCTCATATTTTCAGAACAAAGAAGTATTCTGATAGAGTTTGGTGACCGACTAGAATAGAGTAAAGTAGTGAAGGACATAACAGAGATATATTTGATAGATGAGATCAAATCTATAGTGGAAGGAGAAGATCTATAATCAGCATCATAGTGCAAACTGAAGGATCAAGTACTGAGACATTTTAATAGGTGTATTAGGGTAAATCTTTTAATAGAGTGGTTTTGACAGACCTTAGTAAATCTCTTCACTGAGTGCTTACTTATTTGTAAGTCTTAAATCCTTTTGCAAGGTAGATTGTATAAGTCTCAAAGCTCTTAATAGGGTAGACCTCTCATAGGGTAGATCATATTTTTGTGATCAAATTTGTAGCCCTAACAGGCAAACTTTATACTGCAACAGTGAATATTTGTGTCATCCCCACCCCAGTTTTACCTTTCAAGGGTTTCTAGGTAACCAAAATCATTGTGTTATGCTTATTTTCATGGGTGATGTTTAGCTTATTAGATTTGTTATACTGTTGAGTTTTATGCTTATGCTATGCAAGTTTCATTTATGCAAAAATGGATAAATCAGTGATATCTGATTCACCCCCCCCCCCCCCCTCTCAGTATCACATTTTCCAAATAGATTTCCAACAATTGGTATCAGATCATGGTCTCCTAAAGAATTCTAACCACTTTTGAGATAAAGATCTTGAGATGGAGGTTTATAAGTTGGAAAAAATCATAGAGAATTAGAAGATTGACATTTAGCTTGCATTACAACAACTTGAAGCAACCAAAGGAGAATTGAAGAAATCCTTAAGTAGAAGAATAGAAATATTTATTCAACAAAATGAAACACAATATCAAGAAGAAGATACTACTGAACTATTTGATAGTGGGAACTCTGCAAAAAGTGACAAAGCCATAAAAGAACTACTAGAGAAAAACAACATACTGAATGAGGACATCTGGTGCAGGAGCACCCTTCTAAGGGCTCCCACCATCCAATTTTGTTGTGAGAAACACTTCTTCAATGAAGTTTGTAACTAGAATAAGAGCTAAGCTATGTTGTTAAAAGTCTTAGGTTAGGAGTTTGGTCAAGGTTTGAGCACAAGTGTGCCTTGGATAGACCTAGAAATGGTCTTTGGTATTGTATGAACAAAAGTTGCTCAAAATTTTCTTAGCAAATTTTCCTTATGAGGTTTCTAACCTTGCCTAAGTGATGAAAAGCCCTAACCAAACACTAATCCCAAGGAGATGACTATAAAAGACATGAGGAACCCTAATGTAAGGGTTGGCATTGATTATGTATGACTACTGTACGGGAAAACCAGTCTGTAACGATGAAAATGTGTGACAGTCACTACTATTTGGCATGATTGGAAGTAAATAGAAGGAAGTTTGTGAAATCTTTGCATGGGATATTGTTAATAGTGTTTATTCTTTCATTTGTGTGTGTTTAGAGTAGTTCTTTCAAGTTCTGGTGTGTGTTTTTTTATTTCTTTGCATCTGTCAGTCCTCTACTAGTTTGGAGAGGCTTATGATGTAGGGCCTGTAGCTCTTATTCCTATTGTGGCAACACCATGGTTCTTTGGAATTTGGTAGTATAGTCCCTACCCTATACATATGTGTTAGTAGGGCCCTAGGAAGTTGTTGGAAATTTGGCTGAGTTGATTGCATAGATGTTTTCATTATGGCAACATATGATCCACATGAAGATTGCACAAGTCAGAGAGCAAGTATGACAAAGCACATTGCAAGTTTGTCTAAGTGTGAGATAGTATTTTTACCAGTATACCCAAACACAGTTTTTGTTTGTGACATTGACTAGAGTGAGTTCAGTGCTTATGCACTTGAACATAGACTCTATGGTGACTAATGATGACCCATCTCAGAGTGCAAGTCTGTACGACATGTACAAAATTAGTTATGATAGTTTTACTGAAGACGGTGTGAAGCCGACATGACAGAATATGAAGATAGAACTAGTAAAGAGTTAAGGGATTATTTTGTTTATCAAAATAATGACTTAAAAATATATAGGGATGACATCCTAGATGTTTACTCTTGGTTAAAGCTATTGGTATATATGTAATTTTAATTATAATTGAAAAAGAGAAGTAATTGTATCAAGCAACAAGTAATTATAGAAGTATGATGTGAACTATATGAAGCATATGTAATAGTGATAGTGAAAGATCAATGAAGAAATATTGATGCAAGCAATATAAGGTTATGTACCTTGACCTCTTTTGTAATCAGTGTATATTGTACATTACTTGTTTGGGCAGTGGGCTCAACTAGTAATCACATTTTGTACTACCAACTCCTAACAGGGTTGAGGCTTCTAACAAGGCCTATAGTCCCTTAATCAGGACTGATACACCATATGTTTGTAATAGACTCCTAACAGGGTCAACATCCTTAATAGGATACTTTTGATTAGTGGATCTTTGTGGGTACCATCCCCACTAGGGTTTTCCCTTAGCCAAGGTTTCCTCAAGAACAAATAATGTGTTATGAGTTCTTTATTATTATGCATATTGTTTAGTTTTTTATGTTATGCATGTATAAAGATAATCTATTATATCCATAATTGGGCAAAAGATAAAGTTTGTAGAATACTAATTCACCCCCCCCCCCCCCTCTCAGTATTCCCTATTTCTAACAATTGGTATCAGAGCTTAGTTACTCAGAAAAGAATCATTCAAGGAAAGCCTAGCAGCTTGAGTAAGATCTCTATGGATATGGATCAACTACAGAAGAATCTTGAAGAGGCTCTTGAATAGATTGATTTTCTTACTATTGAAAAAGATACTTTGAAAAGAAAGTATGATGATGTAAAGAACCTTATTGGGAAACTGAAAAACAAATTGGAAGATCTAAGATCTGAAAAGGAATCCAAAATTCTTATTGAAGATTGTGATGACAATATGGAAAAATAAAATGAGATCCTTAAGCATGAATTGAAGATAGCAAATTTGAAGCTTAGTTTCAAAGATGGAAATGGCAAGAATGAAGTGAATCTAAAATCTGAGAATGAAAGTCTCAAGACTAAAAATGAAGAAATGAAATCTAAACTTGGAAATGTAACATCTAAACTTGAGAAAGTCAATTTGCAGTATGTTGAACTTGAGAAATACAATAAGATTGTGAAAGGTGAACTGACTCAATCCAAGCAACAACTTGAAAGGCTATATTCAACTAGTGAGAAGATTGATGAACAAATATCCTATCCTATGATAAGACTGGTCTTGGATTCAACACTCTTAAAGAAAATTATGAAAGCAAGGAACCAAATCTAAAGGTATCTGAAAGCTTAGATGAGAAGAAGTCCGATGAGATCAATAAATCTGAAGATACACCTAAAGAAGAAGAATCACCAAAGCAAGAGGAATCATTCAAAGCTATGCAAAGAGAATTCAAAGGTAGATGTTTTTCTTGTAATACTATTGGTCATATGAAGAGAGATTGCACTGGTAAGCCATTTAAACCTCTTAATGGTTATTTTTATAATTGTCATGATTTTCGACATAGAGCTATTGAATGTAGGAAACCTAAATTTATTGAGAATAATGATGGTAGTAGAATTTTTAGGAATACTAACAATGCAGATAAGAAACCTACTGAAGATATGAATAGAAGAAGTGGAGTAGTATGTTATAGATGCAACAAAGTTGGACACATTGCTAGAAACTCCAAATCACAAATCAATCAACCTAGACCAAGATATGGAAACAATGGAATTGTTTGTTAGATATGCAACAAGATTGGACATACAGCAAGGTTTTGCAGAATGAACAATGGAGTTTTTCATCCTAACCCTAACCCCAGGAATCATGAAAGGAGAAATGAAGGTGCAAATAACAGACAAAAAGGTTGTTGTAGCAATATAGATGAAATGAAGTTTGTTAAAATCATAGATCAAGGAGACATATTCAACATTGAAGGCAATCAGAAAGGTGAAGTATCAAGTGGTAAGAATGAATCCTTACCTGACCTATCTCAAAGTACTTAATTCATGTAAATTATAGTAGATTAGGAACTTTGATTTAATGTAGAAGTAGATTTAAGATGAATTGAGTCTTGCGCAGTTAATGGAAGGTATTTTATGATATTCTAATGCTATGGTTAAGAGTGCAAAGAAAAATATTATGTTTTGCAAGATCACAAGAAGTTTTAAGTTTTGTAGGATAGCAAAGACAACTTTTTGGAAAGAAGCGGCAAAAGAATTGAATGCAATGTCAGATCTAAGTGAGATTGAAGTAATAAAAGGTTTTGATCAATGTTATTTGATCATCAAAGGTAATACAAGTGTTAAGGAGATCAAAGAGTAGTGATTGGAAGCTTTTTGCAACAATTTGGTGAAGGATTTGAGCGTCGAATCTCCGCAAGCCCTAAAATCACAAAATTAGGTATTTTACTTGACAAATCTGTGAATCGGTAAAAGAAATTTGAAGTAATCATGGATGTATCTTTAATTCACAATGTTAGAGATAAAAATAGACCTAGAATGAAGAGGGAACCAGTAGAACCCTTGGAAGAAGACCCTAAGTTAGCTTTATCATCCGTACCAGACAGAGTTTTGCATTTAGAGAATGTAAAAGGTTATCTTGGATGCAAGTTGGAAACCGTCAGTAATAGTGATTTTACAAATGAGTATGAGAAGATTTACAACCAGGACATGTCATTGAAGAAAGAATATGATCATTTGAAAGACAATGAGATTGTTAAGTATGCATTGCAATATGAGTTTGATAATGAAGAATGCACTAAGATAATCCTTAGCAGAATTCATAATGGGAAGTTTTGGCTAGAAGATAGATTGATAGACATTACAACTGATTTGATTCATGAAGTCACTAGACTACCTAAATCTGGAGCTATTCCTTTAAATGAGAAGAACATGAGAAAAATGGTCATTGATAACACTAATTCATCCTATAATGGTAGAGGAATTGTAATCAGTAAGATTCAACAACATGATGTTAGATACTTATGCAAATTCCTAACAACTAAGTTTTGTGCAAATTCAAGAGAGGATGACATGGTAGCTAGAATGGTACACATAGTCTATTTGATGTGTGTTGACAAAGTGCCAGTTGATATGTGTGAAATTTTGAGAATTCAGTTGTTTGAGAACTTGGAGAAGATTAAGAAGACAAAGTATGCACAATTTAGATTTTCATCTTTGATCACTTACATGTTTTTTCATCTTTTGAGGAGATTTCCTTACACCATAGGAAATTATTGGAATGATAGACAAAATACAATGGAAAGGATTAATGTATTATATAGAAAGCATGTCATTGATAGTGCTAATGAGAGTGCAGTACTTGTTATTAAGACATTTCAAAATATTGTGTCAAATAGATCAAGGATTCCACAGTCTCTTGCGGAGAAATACAAGAATGATATATGTTTTATGGTTGACACTGACTTTACATACATTGAAGTAGTTGAACCTAGAATTGAGTTCATAGACCCTCTTGGCTATGAAATATCTGAAACAGAGATAGAAGAATATGTGAACAAGCTACTTAAGTGTAAGGTTGACACTCACAGTAACAGATTTGGGACTTTTGAAGAAAATTTCAACTCCGCGACGGCTATACTTGAGGAGAAACGGTCTAAGAAAAGATTTGAGAGCACTATTAAGAAAATATTGAAGGATACAAGATTAACAGAGAGAGAATTCTTAGTGGCAAAGCAGACAGTAGCAGCAATCAGAGATATTGGATAGAAAGAGATTTTGTCTGTACCTCCCTTATCATCTAGTGCAGCACCAGTCAAGGTGAAAGTAGAGGAACCTGAGAAGGAACAAGTAGTGAGTAGACCAACTAGATCTACCTCCTCCGCACCAAGCAAGAGAGTGAAATAAATTTCTACTGGACTTGGTAAGAGGCAGAAAACTTTGGTGCCACCAGTACCTAGGAAAATTGTAGAAATTAAAGAAGATGACACTTCTGTGAAGAAGAAAGCATGGAAACCTAGAGTTGAGAGAGTGAATGAAGAAATCATAAAAGATGGAGACTTCACTAAAATGAATAAATACTATGACCTTTATGACTATTTTGATAAATTGAATCTTCAAAATGCAGCGGTCAAGCATTTGATTCTAGTTAATAAGAAGTTTGACACTATTCAGGGAAAGATACCTGATGAATTATTGAAGAAACTTGTTAACAGGAAGATGAGAGCACAAGAAGAAGACAAAACTATCAGAGAGAATCTAGTGAAGAAACTATGTGATGTAAGAGATGATGAACATCTTAAACAAATTTTGAAGGACCTTAGCACCCATTTAAGGACAAAAATGAGAACCATTCAGATTATGGTAGGATAATATGAACAAGTGAATGCTAAAATTGAGAAAGCAATAATTAAAGTTATGGCAGAACTTGTTGGAGAGACATCAGTTGCAGTAGAGAAAGTAGAAGAAGTAGAACAAGAGGATATTCCCTCTCCACTAGCTATAAACATTGAATAAGAATCTATGAATGTTGAAGGTACAAGGATCACCTTGGATACTGATGAGAATGTATTCAAGAATCTAGAGAACATTGTTGACAATTCAGCTCTTGATGAACCGGATAGAACTGCAAAAGTAGAGCAAACCCAATTTACTGTTGAAGAACCTATTGGTTTTCTTTTCTTTCTAATTTTAGGTTTACACTACAATTGACAAATTAATGTCACTGACTCTATCACCACTCCAAAGTCTGCAAGGAAAAGGGGCAATTAACAATGATCAACAAGGATCCTCCTACACTTTGAGCCTAGATGCTCAGGCAGGTGTACCTTTGACTCACTTCTTCAAAGGAGTCACAAAATATTATACAACTATACCCTTCACAAACTAGTTTTAAATATTTTATCATTTAAATGTGTGATTGATGATGATGGACTGCTTCTAGAGAATGGATCAGTGCCTTAACCTAGGGCATAGAGTCACTCAATAACATATATCAACTAAAAATTCTAACTCAAACACTCTTGAACTTAGAATAAGTGTTTTGCCTATTATCCCTCTCACTCCCAAACTTGATCATCAAATTCCCATCCAACCATAAGCTCACTGAAACTACCTTAAAGACTTTAATCCTAACTTTTTTAGGAACTCAAAGATAATTCCACAATACTCTTTGTTTACCATATGCTAACTCACTTTATGAAATTAACATATATGAGTCCAAGATCAAAACAAGAAGACAAACATAAATCTGAGATTGGAATTTGAGTGTATTCTCATTAAAATCTGCATAATCTATACATTACCAAGACAACAAAATGCTAGGAAACAAACCCAAAATCCAATCTCTCCTTGTTCAGTATTTTACATTGATTTTCAACATAACAACAACCACACCCTCTAAAAGGTAAAAATAGCTACAATATATACCACTAGTCACCTTGGAATCCCAAAAATCAAGATGCAACAAGCTATGGATGACTAGGGCAAGGGTTTGGGTTTTCACCCACCAGACCAACCAAATTCAATCAAAAATTAATTTCATTGGAGGGAAAACCAAACAACCTGGAGCAAATAGATCCTAAAATGATCTTCCTTTATGATAATTCTTCTGACTTGTGTACTAAAGATCATGAATTTACCAAGCTTTATCAATCTGATTGTCCACCTGCAACATGCCTCGAGCAACTCTTCACGGTACAAACCCTTTGCAATCAATTATCAAACCTTCTGGACCACTCCGTAGCAGTTGGAAAAATCATATCTACCCAATCCAGCCACCCAAGCATTAAAACCAGTCCTTAGTCGCTGAGAAACCCTTAAAATATTCAAATTTGGGAGAAACAGTTATAGTCAAATTTAAAACACAGTCGTTGATTTTATTTCTTCCCGGCAGATCAGGCGGTCCACATAAATCTCTGCAACCATCACAAGCTATTGAAAAGTCTTTTGCCACATCAGCACCCTACAGCCAATGAGAAACAAGCATCTCAGCACTATCTGACAGCGGACCCACTAAGCACTTCATTCCCTAAAGAGAATTAGATGGCTGTCATTATATCGCTAAGTTAAAAATCATGCATCTTATATCAATGGTATGATGACAATCGCTAGATCTCATCGATACTTAACCATCCAAGAAGGTTGGGCCTACTGACACCATCCTTGTCATCAAACCTATGGCCAATCAAAACATAACAAATCTACAACACCTAGCAACACAGTCCCACTGCCTTCCCTTATGGTCAAATACCAAATCGACAGACATCACATGATCTTATGGAAGAATAATATTCCATGTGCTTTTACGCTAGCCGTTGATCTTCAAACAACTAAAAACTGGGCCCCGCTGAGAAATTCCAACTCACCATCTAACTCGACTGATGAAAAGCTGCCATTTGTGCACATCTGGTAGTGGACCCACTGAGAAATGCCATATTACCTGGAAGATCAGATGGTGGTCTTATGAGCGCATAGCCTGGAAAGATTCTATGTGAACATAAGACAGTCATTGATCTTGAATCTATTGCTAATGCCATTAAAGCTTGACCCCACCCTTCCTTATCAGCCATTCCATCGAATCACAAACTGCCACGTTGCATAGAGCGGGCCCATTCTGAATTCTTCTTTAAGAACAAAGTCATGTCAGCTACCACATCACCTAAATCTCAACCAATCAAAAGTTTCCATGTCATAATGACATGGCAGTCGAGGACCCACTGCATATTAGCCCAAACAAGCTAGACGATCAGATGGTTGGCGCATGATCTCATAGGCCACTAAGATTTCATGAGATCATGCACCCATTGTAGGATTAAAAGGAAACTAGGATGCTGGGCCCTCCGTCATGTGATTTAGTGACTAAATAAAAGATAAACTACCATGCCAGGTCATAGAATGTTTCAGGTTTAACCACCAGGAACAAAAGACTATGTGACCAATGCATTCACCCAATCGCTGAACCAAAGGCCTAACTGCCCGAGAACCTGGAGGACAAGTGACTGACTGTATTCACTAAATCACTGAATGATTTTTAACCATTACTTTTTATTATGAGAATCAGTGACCAAAGGGAAACATACTTTGACATTTCTTCATTCACCAAGTCGCTGAAGGTTAACATGGAACTGCCAGGAGACAACACAGTCGCCAAATTGCTTGAAGGTTTAAGAATAAGGAAACACATGGCATGATTTAGCAAAGATTGGGAAAAGGACCACATGCAGAAAGGAGACCTAAGTGACCTAAAAAAGTAATAAAGAAAAAGAACAAATCTCAAGTCCACCTAGGGTTTTTTCCTCCCCAACAGCTAGATATTTAAAAATTTGAACTAGGGTTTAAGGCCAGAGATAGAGAAAAAGATTGCAGAGATCAAATAAAATACATCACCATGAAAAATTATGCAGGTGCTAACAGTGGCTCTATCTAGGGATGTATGCCTCTTGCAGGCATAGCAAGGATCTAGAATCACAGGTTGAGAAGACCACCTACTAGACAAAAAGTGAACAACAAAGAGCAACAGGACAAAACCCTACGAACTGAGATGAAAAGAATAGGAAGGAAACACACCACTATACAGAATGTACAACATCTAAAAACTTAACTACTATTCATGGAAATAAAATACCTTCAATTGAAGTATTTCTTCAAGAACTGTCCATGAATTGACAATTCTTGAATATCACTGTTTAGTTCTTTTACAATGTAAGAATCATGACCCCAATTTTCATGAATTAGATATGGCCCCAACCAGATTGGATCAAATTTTCTATGTTTCCCTTTATCTTCCAATCTAGCATTCCAGATTAATACCAAGTCATTTGGTTCAAACTTCCTTTCAATAGTCCTTTTATCATACAGGTTCTTGACTTGTAACTACAACCTGGCATTTCTTGAGGCTGATTCTCTTCTAGTTTCATCCAACCTGATGAGATCTTCAATCCTTAATTTCATTTCATCATCTATATCATCATCATACAATTGAACAAACTTATACATTTCCAATAAGTTTCTCTGAGGAATCCTTGCATGTATCCCATATACTAAGTCAAATGGTGCACAACCAATTGCCTTCTTCACAGTTACCCTGTCAGCCCATACAGCTAATGGTAACTTTGAATTCCATGCTCTTTTATTCTTATCAAGGATCCTCTTGAGGATTTTTATCAAGCTCTTATTTGTTGATTTTTCCTATCCATTTCCTTTTGGATGAGAGGGTGAGGAGTATGACATCTGAATTCCTAGACCTTTGCAGAAATCTTTGTACTCAGCAGACCTAAAACACATTGCATTATCACTGACAATCCTCTTAGGACAACCAAACCTGGTAACAATATTATTCAACAAGAAATCAGTCACCACCTTACTAGTTGCATTTCTTGTAGGGATATTCTCTACCCACTTAGTGGAATGATCAATAGCAACTAAGATCCAAGACTGTCCCCCACTAGACTTATTTGGTATTTCTCCTATGAAATCTATTCCCCATTTTTGGAAAGGAGCTTGCACTTCAACCGGCCTTAAAGGCACATTGCCTAAAAATTTTAGCTTACCAATGAATCTATGACAAGCATCACACTTTCTCACCAGTTGCTCTACATCCTTGAAGATTATGGGCCACCAGAATCCTACTCTCAAGATCTTTTGAGCAGTGGTTTTACCCATGTAATGTCCTCCACAAACTCCCTCATGCATTTCTTTTAACAACTTGTCAGCCTGATTTTCATCAACACATTTTAAAAGTATGCAATCTAATTTTTTCCTATATAATTTGCATTTTACAATCACATACTTGATGGCTTGTAACTTCAATGTCCTCCTCTTACTGTCATCCATTCCTTTAGTACATCTCATTTTTCTTAAGTAAAATATAATATCCTGATACCAGATACAATCATCCATATCACAAGTGTAATCAATCTCAATTTGGTTTATCTAATTTGCATCAAGATTGGATTGAGCCATCATTTTTTCCAATCCTTTTCCTCTGACCAATTTGGTAATCTGGATATCAATATTGAATTATTGAATTCTATTTATCCATCTGCATCTCCTTCCAGACACCTCTTGCTGTGAAAAGATATCCTTGACCGTTGCACTTGGCACAAAAGCAATCACAATTGCTCCCATCAAATAGCACCTAAAAGCCTTAACAGCCTTCACCAGTGCATATGCCTATTTTTCATTGATATCATATTTCAGTTCAGTAACCTGCAAAGATTTACTATAAAATGCAATAGGCTCTCATAGCCTTCATTATTTTTCTGCAACAAAACTGTAGCAATAGTATGAAAAGATGCAAAGGAAAAGATATGCATTGGGATATTGTAATCAGGTGCCTTGAGCATAGGTGCATCTTTGATAGCCTACTTGATATTCTTGAAAGCTTCATCAGGCTCACCTTCCCACTTGATCTCAGATCCCTTCTTCAACATCTTGGATATTGGCCTAGTAACTTCAGAAAAATTTGTAACAAATCTTCTCAAGAAATTCACCTAGCCAAAGAAATACTGAATTCCTTTAACATTTTTTGGTCTTTGAATCTTATCAATGGCTGCCACCCTCTCAAGATCAATTCTGACTCCTTTCTTTCCAACCAGGTGGCCAAGCAACTTGTCTTCAGTCACACCAAATGCACACTTCCTTGGATTTAATGAAATGCCATATTCCAAAGCCCTCACAAATATTTTTTCTAGATGAGTACAATGGTCTTCTTCCTTCTTGGAATATGTAGTTAAATCATCTTGATAGACAACAAGGAAATCATCTATGAAATCTAAAAAGGCAACATCCATTGCCCTTTGAAAAGTTGCACCAGCATTTGTGAGACCAAAAGGCATTCTCACATAAACATATGTTCACCAAGGTGTAGTAAAAGATGTCTTAAATTATTCTGATTCTTTTACAATTACTTGATTATAACCAAAGAAATCATCCATCATAGACATTAATTCAGATCTAGTCACTCTTTGTAGCATAGCCTCCATATTAGGCAGACAATAGTTATCCTTCAATGAGCTGATGTTCAAATTTTTGAAATCCACACAAAGTCTGATGTCTCCATTCTTCTTCCTGACAGGGACCAAATTTGACACCCAAGAAGAATGCATAATGGGCTTGATAATTCTAGCATCTCTTAGCTTCATTAATTCTTCTTGCATTTTAGGTGCCAAAGTAGGATTTATAGGCCTCTATTTTTGCCTAAAGGGTTTGGCATCTTCTTTCAAAGGAATAACATGCTGGAACAAATCTTCTCTATAAACCTTTAGGTTATCATATGACCATGCAAAGACATGCTTGAATTTTCTTAGTAATTCAATTAAGGACTTCCTTACCTTGTGAGACATATCCTTACCAATGTACACCTTCTTAGGTGCTTCTTGTGTCCCAAGATTTATTTCTTCCAAATTCATGAGAACTTCCTTTTTAATATCCTTTTGAACTTTGTCCTGGTTATCAAATACAGTTTCTAGAACAAGTCCCTTAGGAACCTTGTTAGTTTTAAGTTGCAAGACTTCATTACCATGGACAACTTCCTTTCCTTCTACAGTCTCAACCAAGGCTGAACAATCTAATTCCTGACCATGATACTGATCTTCACAATTCAAAAATCTCAAGATATCTTGGTCATCTTCAAAAACTTGCCAATTCTCAACATTATCTAGTATACTAGGCCTAGTTTGAATTTCAAACTTAGAGAGGCCTGCAAAAGTAATGTCACTGGGATTGATTGCTATATTGGCTAACAAATCAGCCATCTTGTTATTACTTCTATCCTTCCACTCAATATTGAAGGCATCAAAACACTCAATCAAATCCCACATAGCATTTTTGTACTATTTTAGCCTTTTGTTCTTTGAGGCATACACTGATCTTATTTGGGACACCACTAATTTAGAATCCCTAATAACTTTTATACATCTAATTCCATGCTTGTGTGCCAATCTCAATCCTAACAACAATGCTTCATATTCTACTATATTATTGGTACAAAACAAATTCAATGTGAAAGAGAATTTTTAGGTGCTCCCATTAGGAGATATGATTAAAATACCTACTCCTGCTCCATCTCTGTAGCTAGCACCATCAAAGTACATCACCCACAAATCACCCTTCATAGAACTAGAACCTATCTCTTCAATAATACATGGCAATACAGGCTCTTTCTCAAGTACAGTGACCTCAGCTCTGAAAGCATTGACATCAGTATCTACAAAGCAGGTAACCTCATTATCAATATTCTTTTCAATCATATAAGTTACCCTTGGTTCTCTTTCAATCCTAATAAACTGATCATCAATCTTGAAAGTTGCAAAAGAAAGATCACATTGCAAACATCCACCCATGGAAGCACTCCATTTCCTAGATAATAGCATACCATAATCGGGTGGAATGTCTAAAACCAAGACACTCATAGTTAGTTCCTTCTCTAGATAAGCTCACAATCTGTATGGCATTGCATTTATAGTCCCAATGACTAGTACTTCTCTCTGATCCATTGCACAACATCTACCTTGAGTAGTGTCAACTTTGAGGCCTAATTTTTCCATAATCTTAAAAGGCATGACAGTATTGGAATCACCTGAATCAATCATACAATTTCTTAATTTCATTCCATTCACAAGGATACTCAAGAAGAATGGATCTATATTTTCAAGGCTAGCATTGACAGAATTATCCAAGTATATAGGTGGTATGTGAGATACCAATCCTTGGACATCCACTTCTTTCAAAACTTTATCCTGAGGTCCATTGCATGCAACATCATTACTATGAACATTATCTACCCATGAAATAGCCCTATCCTTATGTTTAGGGATCCTCAACAATCCTGACAATGGAACCTTGATAGTTATTTGAGACAACACAGCCAACATATCAACAAGAGCAGAGGGAGGAATCTCAATCTGCATTGCTTTAGTGTCTTTTTGTTTATTTGATACATTGGTTGTAGCTGTGACCTTTACCTTTTCATCTCTAGCCATTTTTTTAATTGGCTTTTCCACTTCACTCTAATGATTCTTGTCTTGAACAGCAGGAATCTTCTCAGCTCCAACTCCCTTAGGTTCCCACTTCTTACCTTTCACATTTTTGAACCTTACTAAATGATCATCCTTTAATCTATTTTCACTGGGTTCCCCAGATTTGGTGTTCTTCATAAACATTCTTGCAGCCTTCCCATTTATATCCCTTGCCACCATGCCTCTAGTTTGCACTTGGGCTATCATTTCTGCAGTAATTCTATCCATTTCTTCCTTTGAAGGTCTTCTCAAATTTACTATTTCTGAGGAAGAAATCATGTTACATGTCTTTTCATCAATGTCATCATTATCAGAAAAAAGCTCCTAATGGAAAAGTGCCCTATTGTGTCTCTTCAAACACACATCTACTTCTTCATCAATATCAGAATCATCTTCATATCCCAAATATGAATTTGTCGTATTGCACCCAATATCATCATGATTTTCTTCTTGATCTAACTCCTCATTGTTATCACTTTGATATGCTGACATGAATTGTGCAACCACACAATGCTCTATAGAATGAAGGGACTGGCATGCTATGCACCATGGTGCATTCTCTATGACATTCACAAAGGATTAGGGACCATTTTATCATTATTTCCTCTTGCAGTAGGGACAATAGGCTTTCCATCCTTCCATTGGGTGTTGTAGGGATAATTCTACAGTCTATTTTGCCTACTGAAATTATTGTTGAACTGAGGCTTTTCACTGGTAGGAGCATTATTAATTTTATTAGTAGGTGCTTTTAAATCCTTCAATGCATTCAACACCTTATCCAATTTATCTTCCTCTTGTTTCTTGTTTCCAACATTCCTTTCATTATCCCTTTTATATTTCTTGTCTCCAAACAACTTTGGATCATCTCTCTTTCCACCCAATTTTCTTGATATCTTCATATTGTTTTCAATGTTGACAAAAATCCTAAAAGCATCCCTGAGAGTTCTTGGTTCCTTGTCCATCAACAAATATCCCATTTTTCCATCAAAAGCATTGAAGTATGTGGTCAAACAAACATTGTCATCTAACCTCATGACTTGAAATAGCTTATGCATACCCTTCTGAAATCTCATATTGAACTCAGCTGCAGATTCATTCTTATTCTTCCTTATAGTGTTGAACTCATTCAACATGAAACTAGCATAAGGCCTATCACCATACTGTTCTTTAAAACATTTTTCAAAAGAATCCCAAGTGTCAATACATCAGTTAGGGAGTCTCTTAAACCAATCTCTAGCACCCTCCACCAAAGATTGAACAAATAACTTCATGACTACATCCTCATGTTCTATCTCATAATCATTTAGCATATCAACAAATAACCTAAGATGTTCCTCACAACTAATGGCATTGTTACCAGAAAACTTAGGTACCTTATCTCTTATATCATTTGGAAAAGCATTTGGGTATCCAGGTATTCCATCAAAATTAATTTTCGTATAGCCTTCTAATTGCATAGGTCTTCTTTGAAAGCTTGAACTAGCGTTCCGCTTAGGATCAATGTTTTTATCTACTTCCCACCCATTTATATATTTGACTGTTTATTAGGGTCAACAACTGATTTGGTAGATGTGGTAGAAATTAGATTACTAGTAGTAGCATTACTAAGTGGAACAGTAGTAGTCATAGATGGCATACCTATTTTAGTAGTAGATGGGCCAAGAGCATTTGCAGATGAAGCCTTCAAGAACTAGATCTTTCTTCTTTTTTTTGCAATGGGGGCTTCAATTTCAGCCTTCTCTAATTGTCTTGCCAGCTCTTCATCCTCCTTTCTTCTTCTCTCCATTTTTGTATCCTTATTTGAAATGGGTGGTGGGACCCCTGGTATTGTCAATGATTTTCTTGTTTGGTGTCCCACCATCTTTTTCTTTCCTTTTTCGCCAACAGCAACAGCAGGCTTAGTGATCTCATGCCCATCTTTATCTTTGGGGAGGGAAATATAGTTTTGAACCTGTCTGATCACAGGGCCCTCTTTATCAAACTCATTGTCTTGCAGCAAGCACCCCTACTCACTTCTCAAGGCATCAAGATCACCAAAGACATCATGCTACAAAGTCTTAGGAGTAGAAGCAAGCATCTTGTTTCTCTCCTTCAACTCATTAATCTTTCTAAGAAGAGACTCTCTTTCTATTAGAGCATTCACTTTCTCATCTTCTCTCTCCTTTTGTAACCTCTTGTGTATGGCATCCTGCTCTGCCAACTGTAACCTTAGTGCACTCAAGTCATCTAGGTCTATCATAATATCATTAGAACTTGATGACACATCCATATTAGTGAGATTTTGATATGGGAAAAGGACCTATCTTGGTCTCATGGGTTGCCTTCTGAACATATCCTCATCAGGATATAAATTCAGTCCAAAACCCCTTTCTCTAGCTTTTTCATCCTGACCTGTAGGTAATGAACCCTTATCTTGAAATACTGCCTCTAGGGTATCATAAAATTTGTCTTCAGAGCAGCCACTATCTGATTTAGAATTTTTGTATAGTGAATCTTCCTCATTAGAGGATGCATGTGGTGCTCTATTTCTAGTATTTCTTTCTTCTCTCATGGGAGCACTAGTAGACTCTCCATCTCTTCTGATCCAACTCTTCTTTTCCTATCTAGGTAACTATTCTAGAGTAACCTCTGGATTTTTCTTGACAAAAGACCTAGTATTCCTTCTTTTTTCCATGATTTTTAGTCTATAGCACGAGTTCTAATCCTTTTGAGTCACCACCCACCAAAGTGGGAAATCTTTGAAAATCTTAAAGACAATAACTGAATACAATAGGAAAAACAAGATTCCACTTAATAACTTTATTCTCTAGACTCTCCCTAGTAGAGTCACCATTTTATTGGTTGTCTTTTCTTTCTACTTGCAGGTTTACACTACGATTGACAAATTAATGTCACTGACTCTATCACCACTCCAAAGTCTGCAAGGAAAAGGGCCAATTAACAAGGATCAACAAGGATCCTCCTACACTTTGAGCCTAGATGCTCAGGCGGGTGTACCTTTGACTCACTTCTTCAAAGAAGTCACAAAATATTATACAACTATACCCTTCACAAATTTTTTTTAAAGATATTATCATTTAAAGGTGTGATTAATGATGATGGACTGCTTCTAGAGAATGGATCAGTGCCTTAACCTAGGGCATAGAGTCACTCAATAACATATATCAACTAAAAATTTTAACTCAAACACTCTTGAACTTAGATTAAGTGTTTTGCCTATTATCCCTCTCACTCCCAAACCTGATCATCAAATTCCTATCCAACCATAAGCTCACTGAAACTACCTTAAAGACTTTAATCCTAACTTTGTTAGGAACTCAAAGATAATTCCACAATACTCTTTGTTTACCATATGCTAACTCACTTTGTGACATTAACATATATGAGCCCAAGATCAAACAAGAAGACAAACATAAATCTGAGATTGGAATTCAAGTGTATTCTCATTAAAATTTGCAGAATCTATACATTACCAAGACAACAAAATGCTAGGAAACAAACCCAAAATCCAATCTCTCCTTGTTCAGTATTTTACATTGATTTTCAACATAACATCAACCACACCCTCTAAAAGGTAAAAAAAAATTGCAATATATACCACTAGTCACCTTGGAATCCCAAAAATTAGGATGCAACAAGCTAAGGATGACTAGGGCAAGGGTTTGGGTTTTCACCCACCAGACCAACTGAATTCAATCAAAAATTAATTTCATTGGAGGGAAAACCAAGCAACCTGGAGCAAATAGATCCTAAAATAATCTTCCTTTATGATAACTCTTCTGACTTGTGTACTGAAGATCATGAATTTACCAAGCTTTATCAATCTCATTCTCCACCTACAACATGCCTTGAGAAATTCTTCATGATACAAACCCTCTACAATCAATTATCAGACCTTCTGGACCACTCCGCAGTAGTTGACAAAATCATATCTACTTGATCCAGCTGCCCAAGCATTAAAACTAGTCCTTAGTCACTGAGAAACCCTTAAAATATTCAAATTTGGGAGAAACGGTTATAGTCAAATTTAAAACATGACCATTGATTTTATTTCTTCCCAGCAGATCGAGTGGTCCACATAAATCTCTACAACCATCACAAGCCATTGAAAATTCTTTTGCCACATCAGCACCCTACAGCCAATGAGAAACGAGCATCTCAGCACTATTTGACAGCGGACCAACTAAGCACTTCATTCCCTAAAGAGAATCAGACGGCTATCATTATACCACTGAGTTAAAAATCATGCATCTTATATCAATGGTATGACAACAACCGCTAGATCTCATTGATACTTAACCATCCAAGAAGGTCAGGCCTACTGACACCATCCCTATCATCAAACCTGCAGCCAATCAAAACATAACAAATCTACAACACCTGGCAACACAGTCCCACTGCCTTACCTTATGGTCAAATATCAAATCGACAGATGACGCATGATCTTATGGAAGAAGAATATTCCATGCACTTTTACGCCAGCCGTTGATCTTCAAACAATTGAAAATTGAGCCCCGTTGACAAATTCCAACTCACCATCTAACTCGACTGATGAAAAGCTGCTATTTGTGCACATCTGGCAGTGGACCCACTGAGAAATGCCATATTACTTGGAAGATTGGATGGGGATCTTATGAGTGCATAGCCTAGAAAGATTCTATGCGAACATAAGACAATCATTGATCTTGAATCTATTGCTGATGCCATTAAAGCTTGACCCCACCCTACCTTATCAGCCATTCCATCAAATCACAAACTGCCATGTTGCACAGATCAGGCCCATTCTAAATTCTTCTTTAAGAAAAAAGTCATGTCAGCCACCACGTCACCTGAATCTCAACCAATCAAAAGTGTCCATGTCATAATGACATGGTAGTTGAGGACCCACTGCATACTAGCCCAAACAAGCTGGAGGATAGGACGGTTGGTGCATGATCTCATAGGCCACTAAGATTTCATGAGGTCATGTGCCCACCATAGGATGAAAAGGAGACTGGGATGTTGGGCCCACCGTCACATGATTTAACAACTAAAGAAAAGATAAACTACCATGTTAGGTCATAGAATGTTTTAGGTTTAACCACCAGGAACAAAAGACTATGTGACCAATGCATTCACCTAATCGCTGAACCAAAAGCCTAACTGCCCAAGAACCTAGAGGACAAGTGATTGACTGTATTTGCTAAATCGCTAAATGATTTTTTAACCATTACTTTTTATTATGAGAATCAGTGACCAAAGGGAAACATACTTTGACATTTCTTCATTCGCCAAGTTGCTAAAGGTTAACATGGAACTGCCAGGAAGCAAGCGAATAAGAGAAAACATAGTCGTTGAATCACTTGAAGGTTTAAGAATAAGGAAATGCATGGCATGATTCAGCGAAGACTAGGAAAAGGACCATGTGCAAAAAGGAGACCTAAGTGACCCAAAAAATTAACAAAGAAAAAGAAAAAATCTCAAGTCGACCTAGGTTTTTTTCCTCCCCAAAGGCTAGATATTTGAAAATTTGAATTAGGGTTTAAGGCTAGAGATAGAGAAAAACATTGCAGAGACCAGAGAAAATACATCACCATGAAAAATTCTGCAGGTGCTAACAGAACCCAAAGTATTAGAAGTACAAGCATTTGTACCCTCTGTAGAAGAAATCAGTCTTACTCCTGAGACTGGAAAGAAGAAGCAATCTAGATCTTTGTTTGAAGATTTGGGAAAAGAAGTAGATGATGATGATCAGTTGGAATTGATCACATCTCTGAACAAAATCATTGGGAAGAATAAGAAAGTTAAAAGCCTAGAAGGATGTCTGGAGGACCTAACTGAAAAGCTACAAAGTATTGTGACCTCACAAATTATAGAAGCAAACCCTATGGAGAAAGAAAAGAAAGTGATGAGCGCTTTTGATGATGAGTTCACTAACCTAGCTGATATTACAAAAGTGAAAGCACAAGATGACTATGAGGCTAGAATGCTATTGAACATCAGTCAGTACATCAGCAATGATATCAATACTCTTGATATCTTTATCAAGGATTTGAGGAAACATTTGGAAATAGGAAAATCTTTGTACATACAGTGTACAAAATTAGAGATTTTGACAGTTGAGGAAGATCCGAAGATAAAATTGAAGGAAGCTGAGATTCTGAATGAAACAAACCTTCTATCTAACCTGAATGTGAAGGTCTGTAATGTTGAGAAGAAAGTTAGGAAACTGTTTGATGAAATCAAAATTATACAAGATGAAAAAGATAGGAAATTAAGGAGATATACTCTTTTGAGAGAGCATGTTTCTATGAAGTTAAGTGTTATTGAAGAGCAGTTGGAAGATTGTCTTACAACTAAGATGTCTTTTCAGAAATTTAACTTTGACAACCTCCAAGCATGTCAAATAGCATCTTATGGACTGAGCACACTACTCAATGTGGCAGATTCCATTAAGAAATCATGGGAAAAGGAGATAGAAACCATGAAGATAGATTTTTTAGATTGTGTTGCAAGCCTACCAGCTTTGCAATAAATAATTTAAGGTATAACTCTTTTTGATACAATTTTGTAGCCCTCCCTACCGTTATTTTGTCATTGTTGTCAAAGGGGGAGAGATATTTAGCAGAAAAATGATAGTATATGATAAGAATTGGTACTCTTAGGGGGAGTATTGTATTAGAGACAATAATTTTTGAGTTATAAGGATAGTATGCATTTTATACTATGGCCTTAGTTTTGAACAAATTTTGAGATTTTGGAGTTGCACACTTAGCCAATTTTCTCATATGTTGCCACCAATGACAAAGGGGGAGATTGTTGGAAATTTGGCTGAGTTTACTACATAGATGTTGTCATTATGGAAACATATGAGCCACATGAAGATCACACAAGTCAGAGAGCAAGTATGACAAAGTGCATTGCAAGTTTGTCTAAGTGTGAGACAGTATTTTTACGAGTATACCTGAACATAGTTTTTTTTTGCGACATTGACTGGAGTGAGTTTAGCACTTTCACACTTGAAGATAGACTCTATGGTGACTAATGATGACCCATCTCAGAGCACAAGTCTATATGGAATGTACAGAATTAGTTATGATAGTTTTACCGAAGACAGTGTGAAGCCGACAAGACAAAATATGAAGATAGAACTAGTAAAGAGTTAAGGGATTATTTTGTTTATCAAAATAATGACTTAAAAATATATAGGGATGAAATACTATATGTTTACTCTAGGTTAAATCTATTGGTATATATGTAATTTTAATTGTAATTGAAAAAGAGAAGTAATTGTATCAAGCAACAAGTAATTATAGAAGTATGATGTGAAGTATATGAAGCATATGTAATAGCGATAGTGAAAGATCAGCAAAGAAATATTGATGCAAGTAGTATAAGGTTATGTACCTTGACCTCTTTTTTAATCAGTGTATATTTTACATTACTTGTTTGGGCAGTGGGCTCAACTAGTAATCACATTTTGTACTACCAACTCCTAACAGGGTTGAGGCTTCTAACAAGGCCTATAGTCCCTTAATCAGGACTGATACACCATATGTTTGTAATAGACTCCTAACAGGGTCAACATCCTTAATAGGATACTTTTTATTAGAGGAGCTTTGTGGGTACCATCCCCATCGGGGCTTTCCCTTGGCCAGGGTTTCCTCAAGAACAAATAATGTGTTATGAGTTCTTTATTGTTATGCATATTGTTTAGTTTCTTATGTTATGCATGTATAAAGATAATCTGTTATATCCATAATTGGGAAAAAGATAATTTTGTTGAATACTAATTCACCCCCCCCCCCCCCCGTCTTAGTATTCCCTATTTCTAATAGAAGAAAGTGCAAACAATTGTTTGATCAAGCCCTAGGCGAGACCAAGCAGTGCCCGACTAGGAGCGGTCAGCAAAGAAAGTGCTCTAGAAGACAAGGGAGTGGGTTTCAAGACTAGACCTTTGAAGGGAGTCAAGTGACATGAATGAAGGCTCATTGGTGTGAAGGAGAGAGCTTGAGAAATCTAGGAGTGGTGATGTTGTAGACAATTTAACCCTGTGACCCTGAGAGGCCTAAAAAGCCCTAAAAACCCTCATTCTTGGAGGAAGTGTTGTACGGACAGATGGAGGCCCAAGACCCCAAAAATCTTTGAGGGTTATGCATTTGTATTTAAGTTCTTTTGGAACAAGATTTTTGACTCTGTGAAGAAAAGGGGCTAAAAGTCCTACAAAATCAGAGGGAGGCCTAATTGGGCTCTTTCTAGTAGCCCTGTTTTGTGAAGGAACTATACAATCAGGTATCAACCCATCTTTTATATCACTTTGGAGTTGCTTAAAATGACCTAAAAAAACCTTGAAACTCATCACTCACCTTTTCAAATCTTGGGAAGGTGTTTGAGCCTTGAAGACCCTTATAAGCCTAAGTAAGGGAATGATGCTAGGAAGATGTGCTTACAAATTTGCAAGAAGACTAAACTAAACTTGGTGGTCAGGTTGGGCTAGGTTAGAGGATCCTAGAATGAATGGGAATCCTATAGACCATATCAAGTGTCAAGAGTACACTGGGATCCTAGTTGAGGATTAGAGACCATAGACTAGCTAGTCTATCCTAACCTCCCCATCAACATCGAAAGTATGAAGAGAGAATGTGAAATACAATCTATGAGACTCTGTGTAGTAGTTGAATAGAAAAATAAAGCTGAAGAAGACAAGACAATGGCCAAAGAAGATAGAATACAAATATCAATGAGACTTGATGAAAAGACAAGTGACATGCAAAGGTTGACAAACAATCAACTTGACATGGTAAATCAACTGCTACTAGTTAATCAAGAATTGGGAAAAAAATATGTGGAACTCAGCAATCTGAGATCAGAAAACAATCAACTCAAGAATGAATTGAGAATTGAAAAGGAATTTAATGAAAGGATGAACAAGCCTAATGAATTTTTAAGATACTTTGAAGAGTTTTTAAGGTCACCTAGAAGATCTAGTGATACATCTGGACTTGGACATGATGAGCAATTATCATCCACTGAGGAAGGAGAATCATCAAAGAGTGGAGAGAAAAGGAATGCAAAACCAAAGAACAACAAGCCCACATGCCATCACTATGGAAAGATAGGACATACAACCAACATCTACAAAAGAAAACATGGTAAGTATGATCCTAAACCAAAAATTAATGGACATTGTTTTAACTATAAGAAACATGGACATCAGGTAGATGAATGTAGGACAAAGGTTAGTAATCCACCTACCTCACCTAAATTCCAAGGACATTGTTTCAACTATCATAAATATGGACATAGAGAATTTGAATGCATATCAAAACCCAAATGGTCATCAAATCATAGATGAAGCCACCTAAGAAGGGTAATACATATAATTGGGATTACAACACTTGGTACAATTGCCATTACTATGGAAAATATGGTCACATTGGAGAAAATTATTTGAAGACACATTTTAGGGGTAAATCCAAGAGTTGGATGAATGGAAGTATGGTATGCTATAAATGTAATAAGATAGGTCACCTAAAGAAAGATTGGACACCCATACTGAGAAATTAGAAAAGAAAGAATGAAGAAACCATTGAGAAAATGAGAAATTGGATGAATAAAACATGGAAGAAGAAAGCATAGGGAAGTAGTAGTGAAGCCAATAAACCTGAGGTCACCCAATCTAATGGATTGGGTGATCACACTACTTTGAACCAAGCAAGGAAGGTATGTATGGAATTGAGTTCTACAATGTTTTAATCTTACATCAGTTCCTAACATTTGTTAAGAAAAAGTCCATATCTGCATAGATTAAGATGCATTAGGACAAATTTGAGCAAAGGACTATACTGCATATTTGATGTCGAGCATTAGTATTCCAGTCTATAATGACTGAGTCACTAATTTATGCCAAGCACTTGTGATAGCTGAGATGTGATGTACATCGAGTTGTAACTGAATGGTTGTATTGACTGAGCTTATGTTGACCAAGTTTAACAGGAGATTTCCGAGACAACTGTATCTCACCTAGAAAGTGTATGGATCATTAATGAAGCCCTAATCTGACCGTTTGAAGTCTATAAGAGGGAAGTTACCATTTATTTCATTTCACCAATGAATTGAGAATTTTTAGAGTGATTTAAAAGGTGAGTAACCAGTGTGATTAGTGCTAAGTATGATTTGCAAAAATCTTCACAGTGTGTCGTCAGTAAAACATCTGAAGAAAACTTGTGCAAGGTATTTTACCAAGTAAAATATTTTCTATACTTTAACCCTTAAGTTGTGAGACATTGCATCATCATCATCATTTGTGATGAAAAAGTAAGGAAAGGAGGTCTTTAATGTTCAACTAGTGAGGAATGAGTCATGCAAGCCATAGAGGTTTCAGGCCGTTCCAGAAAGTGCAATCATGGGAGATCTGACTGGAGCCATGTCATCAATTCCAAAGAAAGTTTTAATGATAAATATTATTTGTTCATGTTACATGTGCAAGATTGGAGAAATCAATAATTATGAACTTAGAGAGGCATATGAGAAACTATGCAGCAATGGGGTGTTGAAGCTGGAACACCAAAAGGTTGCCGAGCAAGCGTTGGTTCATACCCTTGACTTTCCACAAAATTTCAAAGTAGAATGGATCAAGATTGTACTAAGAAGGGTACATGACATGAAAATATGGCTGGAGGATGGACCAATCCAAATCACCCAAGACATGATTCACTGGGTAACTGGATACCCTAAACTCCCTAGGAAGAAAACTATGAGATGTCAAAGCAAGGAGGAAATACAAGAAAACACATAGGCAGTATGGAACAAGTGAGGTATGACTATCTCTACTATCACCAACCCATAAATTGAGTTTTTAGTAAGCGTGATAGCACACAAATTTTATCAGTCAAGTCGGTTGGATAGTGTCCCATGCATGGCAGTGGACCAAGCTTGGAAAATAATTAAGAAGGATCACACATACAACCTTGTTGAGCTCCAATTAACACAACTTATCGAGAATCTTACATCAATCCAGAAAGGAAAGAATTCAATGTGTAAGTTCAGTTCCCTACTTGCTTGTTTATTCTTCCACATTCAAAAAAGTTTTCCTACTGTTGGAGGATTAGAATGGGATAGACCAGTGACAATTAAGATTAATGATTTTATTAGTCAAATGGGTTATAACTTTGAAAGCATTATGGAGAATTACTTTTTAGAATTTAAGAAGAAAATGAGGAAGAGAAGTAAAATTCATGTATCCTTAGTAGAGAAATACAATCAGGACATATGCTTCCTAGTTGACACTAACCTCACGTATGCTCAAGTTGTAATACCAAGGGTATCATGGCTAATTCCATTACCTTATGAGGTAAACATTGATGAAACTACATAGCAATCACAACCTTATTAGCCGAGGAAGTTGATAATAAGGCTACATATTTTGAAACCTATGAGGAAGCGAAGGCTAAGATAACCATGGGACTAAAGTCTACTACCATGGAGAGAAAGAGGAAAAAGATAGTGAAAAACATTGAAAAGATGATAGGAGAAGGAGAGGTAGATGCACCTCTAGAACTAACTCAAGGATTAGGAGAAGATAAATCAAGTGAGTCTAGTAAAAGTGAAGAGGAGGAGAAAGTAGTAGAAAAGAAAGGAAAGAAGGCATCAATTGTTGAGCCTGTAAGAAAAACAATGCAAAAACCAAATCCTATCTCCTCACTTGTACTTAGGCCAAGAACTAGTTCAACCTCTATAGTTTTAGCTTTCGAGCCTCAAAAGAAAACCCATGCATCAAGGAAGAGAAAACCTATTTAGCCTAAGGTGGTGCCTAGCCAGTTGAAGAAGAAACCAAGGAGGAAACTCATTTTAGATAAGGATGATGAGGAAATTGACAGTGATGAGGAAATAAAGAAGAAGGTAGCATTACAAAAGAGAACGCTAACTATGGATAAAATATACCACAACATTAAAATCACTACTGGACTAGTAGGCTTCAAACAAATCAAATTTGAAAGGATGAGTATTGAGGATAAAGAAAAATTTGAAGAAGAAATGATTGAGATTCTCTACATATTCAAAATGGTACCACTTCAATCAAGGAAACTGATTCCTAATGGATTATATCAAAGACTAGCACAGAAATGGGAATATGCCCTTATAATAGAAAAGCAAATAAGGGAAAGCACACTTGCTCAAGTCACACTAGACTTTTCCCCTGCTTACATTCAACAATACATGGAGCAGTACATAAATAGATTCATTCCTAAGCTCTAGGCATACTCTATCCTTCAACACAAGGTTGAAGATGTTGTTCAACAAAGTCTAAAGGTATGGAAGATCATTTTTGGTCTTATAATTGATAAATGTACACAACAGGATGCTAGCACATTTAAGGGAGTTGAGCTAGATAATAAATAGGATGTTAGTAAACCTCATATTTAGGAGGAAGTAGCTCAGAAGACCGAGGAGAAAAAGAAGACATCTAAAATAACAATTGTTGATATCACTGAGGACACCCCAATGAAAACTCATGTATTGACCGAGGAAGAAATTCAAGTTGAGGCAGCCAAAGATACATCTTTGTCAAGCGATAATCCTGTGTTATTACAAGTGATAGATTATCCATAGATTGAGGACACATCAATTGTTAAAGTTACATCTGCCAGTCCACACATAGCTATAGTTGATATCCTATTCAGTCATAGTACTACTACCGAGGAACTAGACAAGTCAGTAATTACACCTATGCCTACATCTGTCGAGGAGTCAAATAAAGGACATGCAAAATAGTCTGCATTAGTTATAGTAAATCCTCATGTGGAGGAAAAGGAACCAAAAAAGAAAGAGATAGAAAAATAAATAAACACTCAAGAGCCTAAGGAGAAAGAGGAAATAAAAGCTCTTATATAGATGTTGAGTGGTACAACACCTAGAAAGAAGTCACAGAAAAAGGAGGAGAAATCTCCCACTCCATAAGTGACACTCAAGGAAGTTATTGTGATTCCTAAATGGGACATAGATAACTTGACCTATGATCAGATGCAAATTTTGCAAGATCTTTAGAAGAAAAAGAGAAAATAGGAATAAATGAGAAGGGAACATCAGCAAAAGCAAGTACTTCATGAAACAAAAGGTATATTCATTAATTCTTTTGATATGACTGATGTAAATGACTCTGACCCTATTATGGAACAACTTGTTCACATTGTCAAGAAAGTGACTGATGACAATAGAGAGGCTAATGACAAGTTGTTGCAATGGTCAAAAAGAAAATTTGAGACCAAGGTACTTAATAAGGTCTCTGCAGATATCACAATGAAGAAGGTAGAACTTTCTACCTTAATATCAAACATAGAAGAAGTTGTACTAAATGCACAATCTTTGTACAAGAAATTGTGTGATGTAGACATGTTTACCAAGGATGACTAGGATCTGGTAGATAAGCTATAGTTAGATATCTAGTCTATAGGTCACTCATTGAGCTTGGATGCAAGTTCCAGCTCTATACATTACACCAGGCTTCTACATACTCAAGGGAGATTGGCCGAGTTGATGGCTAATGATGGTAAGATAAGGGCTCACTTACTCTCCATACAAAAAATAGTAACACCTCATCTAGAGGCCATACAAAGGGAGTTAGCTATGGAAAAGGAATTATTTTAGAAAGATCCCCATCTTTCTATTGTCAAGAGACTAGTTGACCTAGCTGCCGAGCTAGAGCTAAAGTCTGAGGTTTTGAAGATTGCAACATCTGGTTGGGACAGCACATTGCATATGGTCATGCAGCTTCACAAACCTTTTTTGGACAAGTATTTCAAGCTCCCTACACCCAAAGAAATTCAAGTGACAAAAACAAGGGGGAAATAGTAGTGACATGATATGTTAGTCACAAAGAGGGAACAGAATCAAAAAGGGAATAGAATCAAAGAGAAAAATCAGAATGAAGAGAGTAGAAATAATGGTATGACATACTAACTTTTGTAAATGTGTATATGTATATGAGTGTATGTCAAATAAGGAAGTCTTATATGTACAAATGTTAAAAAAAAAAATTGTTTTGTAAGACCGAGTTATGTTTTAGGGGGAGTATTCTGTAAATACTTCTGTTAGTACCAAGTACTCTTGTAAATGTAATGAAAATATCATGGAAAAATGTTTTTTCCACTAATGTCAAAGGGAGAGATTTTTTATCCCTAAAGTTTTGTTGTCTATTAGTGTCTTACACTTAGTCATTTTCTAGGAAATGTTAGTTGGTCATTACTACAACTGAGTCATCATATATAGGCCGAGTCATGTATAATGTATATTTACCAAGCAGTAGTCACTGTCGAGTAAAATAGTGGTGACTGAGTACTTTTGTATTAGTCAAGTCAACTTTTTCTGAGTTATGTAAAGACGACAATTTCGAGCACTAGAATATAAAGAATAGTGAATGTCGAGTGCCAGAGATATCTAATGTCGAGCAAGCCATAATTGACATATGTGTTGGTTATGGCACAAACACTTAGGTAAACCATTTTGGCCAACATTTATATTTTGTTTTTTGTTTTTTTAGGAAATCACGGAGGTGATTATGCTCTTGTATTGTAATCATCAATCCCTATGTAACACATGGAACCAATCAAAATTAGGGAAAGGTTAAGCGAAAAAAAGAGATAATCTAGATTGTATATCTTAAATCTTGGAGAAAGTTAATTATCTATATAAGATTTGATCTGAACCCTAAAATGATGTAAGAGTGTGACAGAGAGAATATGAAGGAGATCTCATATTTTCAAAATAGAGAAGTATTCTGATAGAGTTCAGTGACCGAGTAGAACAGACAAAAGCAGTGAAGGACAAAATAGAGATATATTTGATAGATGAGATCAAATCTATACTGGAAGGAGAAGATATGTAATCAATATCATGGTGCAAATCAAAGGATCAGGTACTGAGACATTTTAACAGGTGTATCAGGGTAAATATTTTAATAGAGTGGTTTTGACAGACCTTAGTAAATCTCTTAACTGAGTGCTTACTTAGTTGTAAGTCTTAAATCCATTTGAAAGGTATATTGTATAAGTCTCAAAGCTCTTAACAGGGTAGACCCCTCATAGGGTAGATCATATTTTTGTGATCAAATTTGTAGCCCTAACAGGCAAAGTTTATACTACAGTAGTGAAGATTTGTGGGTGTCATCACCACCCCATTTTTACCTATCAAGGGTTTCTGGGTAACCAAAATCATTGTGTTATGTTTATTTTCATGGGTGATGTTTAGCTTATTAGATCTATTATACTATTGAGTTTTATGCTTATACTATGCAAGTTTCATTTATGCAAAAATGGATAAATCAATAATATCTAATTCACACCCCCCCCCTCTCAGTATCACATTTTCCCAATTGATTTCCAATAGGTTTTTCCCTTAATAGGTTTTCCTCAAGAAAAAAATCATGGTGTTATGAGTTCTTTATTATATTATGCTTTACTTTAATGTATTTCTATATGTGGATTCTTATTGTTAAGTTGCAAAGTAATCGATTGATTTGAAAGTGCTACAACATTGATTCACCCCCCCCCCCCCCTCTCAATGTTTCTTAATCCTAACAATCGGTATCATAGCCTAGTTCCTCAGAAGAATTCTTATAGCTTGAGGAGGATCTTGATGGATTCAAGCAACCTTCAAGAAAATTTTGAGGTGGCACTTGAGGACTTGGATAAAGAAAATGTAGATAATGTTAGATTGAAAAGTAAGCTCAAAAGTGTAAATGATTTCATCAAGAAGCTCAAAGAACATATTGATATCTCAAGGAACAAGAGACAAGAAATTATTGAGTAGATTAAAGAACCTAAATCATATGAAGATGAGTCAGATCTAGTTGAGAAACCTCATAAGTAAAATCAAGCACTTAGACATGAATTTGAGATCACGTCACTTCAAATGGCCAAAGAGATTGAAGATGGAAAAATACAAAAAGAAAAGATTGAAACAAATCTAAGAAGGAAGATAGATGAATGTCATGATCTGAACACTCAGCTTGGACAAATGAAATTGGAAATTGCAGATTCAAGATCCAATTATCAATTTCTTGAGAGATAGACCAATATTGTCAAGGGTGAACTTGTGGAAGGAAAGTTATGTTGGAGATTTGCCAACAAGCCAGTACTGACTGTATATTTGTCATTGATGACAACATATGGAAAGTAGCATGTGTGGAAGTCTTATGTAGTAAGCTTTCAATATATGTAGCATGGGCATGATATCAGCATGATATCATGGGTGCAGAGGTTAACTGTTAGTACAGATAGTTATATAGCAGTTGGTGTCAGCAATGTTCCTGATAGAGTTACAGGCAGTTTTCTATGTATGGTTGTCCGTACAATTATCATGGAGCCTTGCGCACTTGGATATTTTTTGAAGACATGTTAGTGATGTTTTAGTTATGGACACATAGTCTATTGATGAGTAGAAGTGAAGTGATGCAGTCACTATTCACCAGCAGCAGTTTCATGTGTTTATTCAAAAGAGCCGACAGAGATTTTATTGGTTATGTAGTTGTGCCTATCTTGTGGGTATGCACCCTTGGATTTAAGCTTAGAGGAGAGTTATTAATGTTTGGTTAAGAGTGCATGAGTTAATTTAGCTTGAGGAGAAAGATCCAGCTGGTTTGGTAGAGTCGACAGTGTGTAGCGTGCATCTATAATTATCTTATTAGACAGGTCCCAGATTGTGTTGTGTGCATAGTAGAGCTGACAGAATGTTTATTGGAGTTTTTTATGGTTTCTCTAATATGATTTCAAGGTGGTTCTAATAGGCCGACTTGATTATATCATTTGGAGGAAATATATTTATAGGCAGTCATTTGTGATTGTTGAAGTGTGGTTCATAGTCGATCAAGCAGTGCAGAGAAGAATGTGCAAAGTTTTGAGCCATCAGAAGAAGGTCTATGTGACCAATTAAAGTACTTGTGCTATACATTGGAATTGATCCAGACATCAGGTCAAAGCACAGTTCACCAAGATCCAGATATAGTGTGTATCTATTATTCAGAAGGTTGTAGCCTTCACCCATTTGAGCAGTGAGCTCTCGGATAGTGCATCCTCTCCCCTAACAGGGAAAATTGTAAAAGACTCCTAACAGGGTCCAACCCTTGACCAGGTCTACTATACTAAATATATTGCAAAGAAACTCCTAACAGGATTAAGGATCTTCTAACAAGGATCATAATACTCTAGTGCAGAATATTAGTGGGTGTCAATTCCCACTGAGGTTTTTACCTATTTGGGTTTCCCCATAACTAAATTATTGGTGTTGTGTTCTTGTGTTCTTTCATTGTGTTTATGTTGTATGTTTAAGTATACTTAATTGGATAAATAATTGAATCTTGCAGATAACTGAATCACCCCCCCCCCCCAGTTATCTCTTGGGACTATTCCTAACAATTGGTATCAGAGACAAGTGCCTTAGAGAGAAATTTTAAAAGCTTGAGGTTGATCAGATGGCATACTTCAAGAAAGAAAGTCCTAAGTTCTATGGAGAGAATTATCTTGATTGGAAGAACAAGATGGTGACCCATTTGCAGTGCATTGGTTTTGAATTTTTTGATGTGACTATCAAAGCAGCCAAGATACCTACCCTAGAAGACCTTGCACAAGAAGATGCTACTGATAGACAAAAGGAATTGTTTCATCAAAATGCTATTGCTAAAGAAGCCCTTATCAGAGCCTTATCTGATGGTGAATTTTCAGAAATAAAAAAGGTAGATACAGCCCATAAAATATGGAAACACCTAGAAGACATATTTGAAGGAGATAAACAAGAAAAGGATGCATGCAGAAAGACATGAAATAAAAGGTACAATGCATTAGAGATGCTACCTGAAGAAAATGTCAGAGCTTATAATCAGAGGATAAATGAAGTAGTTGTTGGAATTAGAAACAATGGTGGAGAGATTTCAGAGGACATTATGGACAAATTGATGACTACTCTTACTCCAGAGTATGAAAGCAAGATCAACATCCTTGATGAGACCATGCATCTTACATCAAATTTAAAGAGAGAGACTTTGATCAGCAAACTCTCAGCTTTTGAGATCTCAAGATTGAAGACAAAACCAAAGAGTGAAATAGCCTTCAAAGCAACAGTTCGTGGTAAGAAATCTACAAACTTCTGGTAATTTTGATGATGATGATGAAGAGAAAAATCTAGAGGATTTCATTGCAATGATTGATAAAAGAGAAAAGAAAGGAAAAGGAAAATATGAAGGTCAATTACCATTTAAGTGCTTTTCATGTAATAAGATTGGTCACTTTGAATCTAAGTGTCCTACTAGAGCTAGAAAGTTCAAAAAGGATTACAAGCCTAGGTATTCTAAGGAATGCTACTATGTTGGAGATGGAGTATTAGATGAAGAATCTAGTGAAGAAGAAATAGGATTCATTTCTATTATAGGTAAAATGAATAATAGGATAGCTCATGAAGATAAGAAAGGAAATCAAGAGCTTGCATTGATTTCGCAAGCTGACATAAGGACAGACTAGATTATAAACAGTGGTTGTTCACATCACATGACAGGTGATAAAGGAAGGTTTGTTCATTTGGACAAATACAATGGAGGTATGGTCAAATTTGGAGACAACACTCCTAAACCAATAGTTGTAGAGGAGCCATCACTTTGGATGAAAAGAACAATACTGATGATGTTCTTTATGTTGATGGTTTGAAACATAACCTTCTCAGTGTTGGATAGTTACTTGGAAAAGGATATCAGTTGGAGTTCAAAGATGACAAATGCATCATTAACAACAAAGATGGTGTTATGATTGCATCAGGCTCAAAGATAAGAGGTAATGTTTTTCAACTCGATTCAGAAGCAAGTTGTTTTGTTGCTAAAGTTGATGACAGTTGGTTGTGGCATAAAAGACTATGTCATATCAATTTTGATAACATAGTGAAGATAAGAAATGTAAAGGCAATAAGAGATCTACCTATCATAGCAAAGCTAGTTGATACTCTATGCAGGGAATGTGTGATGGGAAAGCATGTGAGAAATTCATTCAGGAGCAAGCAGAATTTAGCAGAGAACAAGTTGGATCTGATTCATACAGACCTATGTGGTCGAACTCAAACAAGATGATACTATGGTGAAAGGTATTTTATTTTGTTTTTTGATGATTATACTAGAATGATGTGGGTTGAATTCTTGAAAGATAAGTCAGAAGCATTTGAGAAGTTCAAAATATTCAAAGCTAAGGTTGAGAATGAATCTGGACTAAAGATAAAATGTTTGAGATCGGATAGAGAAGGAGAATTCACCTCTGACAAATTCTATGAGTACTACAAAGAACATGGCATAAAGAGACAGTTAAGTGCACCTAGAACCCCTCAACAGAATGGAATTACAGAGAGAAGGAATAGGATCATCCTTGATATAGTGTGCACCATTATAATAGAAGGAAAAGTTTCACACACCTATTAGAGAGATGCAGTCAATACAGTAGTCTATACCATCAATAGAATTCAATTGAGGCTAGGCACTGACAAAACACCCTATGATCTATGGTTTGGTAATGTTCCCACAGTAAAATACTTTAGAATCTTTGGAAGCAAGTGCTACATCAAGAGGGATGAAGCAGTAGGCAAGTTTGATGCTAGAAGTGATGAAGGTATTTTTCTTGGTTAATCTACTAAAAGTAAAGCTTATAGATGTTTCAATTTAAGATTGAAAAAGATCATTGAAAGTGCCCATGTAAAGATTGATGAAAATTCCATGATTCAAGAAAGATATCATGATTACTCACCCATGATTGAAGAAGAACCTAGACCCTCCACTAGTGAGACAATTATTGAAGAAATGTTTGATAGTATTGATGTGTTATTTAATGACCCTAAGACAAGTGAAGAAGAAACTCCTAAGGCTGATAAGTCAGCATCACCTAAAGTTCCAAATTTTACATCAAGAAATCATTCCAAGATAGACATCATTGGAGATCATAGCGCAAAAGTCTTAACAAGGTCCCAAGCAAAGAACTCAGCTAACAGTGAAGCAGTATGTTTACTATCTCAGATTGAACCCTTAAGTGTTTAATATGCATGTAATGATTCAGATTGGCATGATGCTATGAAAGAAGAACTTGATCAGATTATTAAGAATGACACTTGGGAACTGGTCCCAAGACCTAGTGATAAGAATGTGATTGGAACAAAGTGGATATTTAGAAACAAGATGAATCAAGATGGCATAGTAGTAAGAAACAAAGCAAGGTTAGTATGTAAAGGATATGCACAAAGAGAAGGCATTGATTATTCAAACACATTTGCACCTGTGAGTAGATTAGAAGCTATTAAGTTGTTTCTAGCTTATGCTACAGTCAAAAACTTCAAAGTTTATCAAATGGATGTCAAATCAGCATTCCTAAATGGAGACTTGAAAGAAGAAGTATACATTGAGTAGCCGAAAGGATTCACCTTATCAGACAAACCTGATATGGTATGTAGATTGAAGAAGGCCTTCTATGGACTTAAGAAAGCCCCTAGAGCATGGTATGAGAGACTAGATGGATACTTAACAAAGATTGGATTCAAGAAAGGAGCAGCAGATTGTAATCTATTCATTAGAGAGACATCTGAAGGTTTACTACTTGTAGCTATATCTGTTGATGACATTATCTTTGGAGGTAATGATAAACTAAGTGCTGAATTTTCCAAAGAAATGTAAAATGAATTTGAGATGAGTATGATTGGTCCTATCAAATACTTTTGGGGACTAAATGTGCAGTAGACAGAAAAAGGAATTTTTATTAATTAGTCAAAATATGTGAAAGAGATACTGAATAAATTCAAAATGGATGATTGCAAGCTAGTAGGAACCCCTATGATCACTGGATGAAAGCTTACAAAAGAAGATGACTCACCAGTAGTAGATATAAGATTGTATAAATCTATGATTGGCAAACTTATATATCTTAATTAGACTAGACCTCATAATTCAAATGCAATTGGCATAGTTGGAAGATTTGCAATAGAACCTAAACAAAGTCACCTCATGGCAGTAAAGAGAATATTCAGATACTTGCAAGGCACTATAGATTATGGTCTATGGTATCCTAATTCATAAAATGTTGAGCTTCATGTGTACACTGATGCAGATTGGGCAGGATGTGTTGATGATAGAAAGAGTACTTCAAGAGGAGCAGTGTTTCTTGGTGATAGACTTGTCACTTGGACAAGCAAGAAAAAAAAATTTATTTCTCATTCAACAATAGAAGTAGAGTATGTTGCATCAGCCTTAAATTGTTCTACAATTTTTTGGATCAAGCAGATGATAAAGGATTTTGGAATTCAAATTGATTATCCTATTTTTATTCACTATGATAACAATAGCACTATCAATATGTCAAAGAACCTTGTGATGCATGCAAAGACAAAGCACATTGAGATCAAGTATCACTTCCTAAGAGAGAAAGTGGTAGAGAAAGAAGTCAAGTTGGATTATGTGAGTACTAAAGATCAGTTGGTAGATATATTCACAAATCCCTTGCCTAAGGATTCTTTTGAGTATCTCAAGGAGAAGTTGGGAGTCATTCCCTTCCCTGATACTACTTAGAAGAAAGGAGGAAAGGCATTAGTCCTCTTGGACTGGTGGAAGGTTGACTAATCTACCTCAGGAGTAGTATCGGTGCTTAAAATGAATGGTTCCCTTTTCCATTGATGTCAAAGGGGGAGTAATATATAGAGTCATGAAAAATAGCAGCAAAAGAGGAGTAATATACTAAGGGGGAGCAGCATTCAGTTATGACAACAGTACAGTTGAGGAAATGGAGAATATTAGAAAATATTGTAGCAAATGGAGGATTCATCTTTGGGGGACTTTTGAAGAGGAAATGGAGAATGTTATAAAAGAAATGTTCATTTGGGTTGGTGGTGGTTTTTCATTCCACATGTTGCCATCAATGCCAAAGGGGGAGATTGTTGGAGATTTTTCAGCAGGCTAGTACTGACTGTATGTTTGTCATTGATGACAACATATGGAAAGTAGCATGCGTGGAAGTCTTATGTAGTAAGATTTTAGTATATGTAGCATGGACATGATATCAGCATGATATCATGGGCGTAGAGGTTAACTATTAGTACAGACAGTTATATAGTAGTTGGTGTCAGTAGTGTTCCTGACAGAGTTACAGGCAGTGTTCTGTGTATGGTTGTCCGTACAGTTATCATGGAGCCTTGTGCACTTGGATATTTTTTGAAGACATGTTAGTGATTTTTTAGTTATGGATTCATAGTCTTTTGATGAGTAGAAGTGAAGTTATGCAGTCTCTATTCACCGGCAGCAGTTTCCTGTGTTTATTCAGAAGAGCCGACGGAGATTTTATCGGTTATGTAGTTGTGCCTATCTTGTAGGTATGAACCCTTGGATTTAAGCTTAGAGGAGAGTTATTGATGTTTAGTTAAGAGTGCATGAGTTAATTTAGCTTGAGGAGAAAGATCTAGTTGTTTTAGTAGAGCCAACAGTGTGTAGCGTGCGTTTACAATTATCTTATTAGACAGGTCCCAGATTGTGTTATGTGCATAGTAGATCCAACAAAATGTTTTTTGGAGTTTTTTATGGTTTCTCTAATATGATTTCAAGGTGGTTATAATAGGTTGACTTTATTATATCATTTGGAGGAAATATATTTATAGGCAGCATTTGTGATTGTTGAAGTGTGGTTCATAGTCGATTCAGTAGTGCAGAGCAGAGTGTGCGAAGTGTTGAGCCATTAGAAGAAGGTCTATGTGACCAATTTTAAAGTACTTGTGCTATACATTAGAATTGATCCAGATAGCAAGTCAAAGCGTAGTTCACAAAGATCTAGATATAGTGTGTATCTGTTATTCAGAAGGTTGTAGCCTTCGCCCATTTGAGAAGTGAGCTCTCGGACAGTGCGTCCTCTCCCCTAATAGAGACAATTGTAAAAGACTCCTAATAGGGTCAGACCCTTGACCAGGTCTACTGTACTAAATATATTGTAAATCAACTCCTAACAGGGTTAAGGATCTTCTAACAAGGATCATAATACTCTAGTGCAGAATATTAGTGGGTGTCAATTCCCACCGGGGTTTTTACCTATTTGGGTTTCCTCGTAACCAAATTATTGGTGTTGTTTTCTTGTGTTCTTTCATTGTGTTTATGCTTTATGTTTAAGTATACTTAATTGGATAAAGAATTGAATCTTGCAGATAACTGATTCACCCCCCCCCCCCTCTCAGTTATCTCTTGGGACTATTCCTAACAAGTTACATATTGAAAAACTCCATTCTAGCAATGAGAACATTAATGAGAAACTTTAGTTACAAGATTCTAAAGGAGACATGAATGGTCTTCAATACAATAATGCTAAAAGTTCCAATACAACAGAAGAAAGGATAGTACCAAATAATGATCAAACATCTAATCAGAATGATTCCCTCAAGGTGAAAATCAGTACATTCAAAGATAAATGCTTTGCATACAATAAGAATGGTCACATGAAGAGGGATTACAAAGGTAAGAAACCATTTTCCAATTAATGTTTCAATTGTTTTTCATATGGACACAAGATGAGTGAATGCAAGAAGCTAGATAGTATATTGAATGAAAAATCTAATGTCAAGAAGCTAATTGGAAAGAAACGTGTCATATCTTCTGGAGGTACATGTTACAAATGCAAGAACTTTAGACATATTGCAAGGGATTACAGATTGTAGATTAACCAAAGTGGACCAAGGTATGGAAAATTAGTTGTTACTTATTACAATTGCAATAACCTAGGTCACATAGGTAGATATTGTAGATTTAATGGATTTGTGAGCAATAGGACACCTAATGTTGGAAGGAAGAATGAAGGTACAATGATAGTGGTAGGAGTCTATCAAATTATATGGATGATTATAGTCGTATTTTTGTGAAAGATGAAAAGACTAGAAATGACAAAGTGTGGAAGGAAAATAATCAAGGTGAGAAAGTGTAGAATGTTGATGCTAATGAAAGGATGAATCTGAATGATGATTCTGGAAAAGAGGATAATCAAATTGATTCTACAAGCATGAGAGAGTAGTGGTTTGACTATGTCATAGCTTGATTTATTAAGCATGTTAGCAGTGGTTTGACTGTGTCACAACTTGATTTATCAAGCATTCCCTTAGGGGGATAAATTGAGAAGAAAAATATCAAGCCCCCAGATTGTAGAGTTATGGCATGAAACAATGCATTCAAGTGTATCTGAATGGAGAGATTTGATATCCTTGATCGCAGATCTTGAAGACTTGTGCTCAATTTTTAGGTTCACTGGCTCTTTAGAAACTTTTTTAGCAAGATATGGCCTAATGCATTGAATTCACTATCAGATCATTCTGTTGAGTACAACTTGTGATTTTCAGCTTCATTCTTCATCATTTGATCATAGAAGAGAGAGAAGCTTAAACAGTAAAGAGATTTCAAGGAGTTTTTGAAGTTGAGTAGAGTAAAGAGGATGATGATGCAAGTCACTTTTATAGTACTATGAAAAAACTTGATTTCTTTTTTGTAGGAGTTCCTATCAGTCTAAATGCATCCAAGGATGAACAAGAAGATGACCCATTTCAAGGAAATTTTATATCAAATGATGAGATTTAGGAAATTGCATTGGAAGAAGAAGATGAGGTAAACCAGAAGAAGGATAAGGAATCATACATCATAACAATTGAAGAGATCATAGAAATAATTGGTGAGAGGAAGATAGAGGAATCCAATGATCCTAGTATTGAAAAACCTCCAAAAGAAGAGAAGGTGAAAGAGAAAATGGAAAGTCTTGATCAAACTCTGATTCCTTCTAGTGGTGAAAAATTGTTAGCAGACCCATTGTTGGCAAGTGAGTCGGCTAAAGCATTGGTTGGCACTGAAGACTTAGAGACATATGATGAAGATCAGTTAATGAAGCTATCACTGATGGCATTTTCTAAGGAAAAAAAATGTCTGAGAAGAAGTCGGAGAAGAAGGAAAAGATATTAGGTAGAACATTGGATACTTTGAAAAAATTGTTGCTCATTCCTTACGTGTTTCAAGGTGGGGATGTGATAGACAAATTTTATAATGTTCTTGATGACTTTAATACTCATTTAAAATCTATTGAGCATGTAATAGAAGAGAAGGTCAGTAAGGAATATAAGATAAAAAGATTCTATGAGGTATGCAAATCTATAGCTGAGAATGCTAAGTTTCTAGATGAGCATATAAAGAATATAAAGGATTTTATTTCTCAAGGGAAGTAGATATATGTTCAGTGTGTTAGATCATCTAAACATGTATCAGACTTGGAAAATATTATGAGATATCAAACCAAGCTATCTCATATTTTGACAAGGAAGTGTCAAGGCTAATGGATAAGATTAGTATTCATCATTTTGAAAAGGGAAGAGTTCAAAAGAGGTTTTCCAAGCTAAGGATTCTCATTACTCCTAAGATTGGTTATGCAAAAAGATCTTGAGGTGCTCGAGTTAGCATGAAAATCTTATGCAATTTTTGGTCCTATTGACTTAGAGGCAAAAAAAATAGTAGCATATGCACTATGAGGAGAAATCCAAGTATCATAATTATTGAAGAAGACTTGGGACACAGACCTTCAAATCTTGAAGGTAAATTTTGCATACACTCTTCGCCTAATATAGATCAGTTTGTTGTTCTGCAAAATTTTTGGCATGTATATATATAGTTAGTTTCTTTTTGTGCCTCACCTTTTCCATTGATTTCAAAGGGGGAGATATAGAGTTAAAAAAATATTATAAGTCTATGTATATAGATTATATGCTAAGGGGGAGAACTATAAAGATCATTTGTATAGAGTTTTGTTTTTAGTGTTGGACACTTAGCCATTTTTCACTAAGTGTTGCCATCAATGCCAAAGGGGGAGATTATTGGAAAGTGGATGATGAGAGACCATACAGATGTTTTCATTGATGAAAACAAGCCTCTCTGGTATGAGTGCTAGTTTTGGTGATGAGTTTTTCTAAGATGGATAAGTGAAAAATGTATATGTTCAGGAAGGATTTGTAGTGTATAGTAGGACAATTTTGGTCAACGAGAACAAAGAATTGATCAAATGGATATAAAACTTCAAGAATATGATATATATAGTGTATATAAACTTCTTCTATGGTCACAGGTGTTGGTATGTGATGCAAATGGAATTATAGTGTTATATAGTGGCATAGGTCTAGGAAAGTAGCGATATAGAATAGTTTTGGGTAATCACAATATTTTACTTGATGGATTAAATTGTTTTGGCAATTTAATTATTTGGAATTAGAGGGATGACATTAAGGATATAACTCTTGGATAGTGTGTTCTTATTTTATGTTTTGATATATTTATGGGAATGTTTGGTCAATTCCTATTGGAGCCTACTAGGATAAAGAATTGTGATGGTATAAAGGAAAGTATTTTGGGATGCAAAGTGTGTGTTGGAAATTATGGTTATGTTATGATGTTCAAGCATTGATGTTGAATATCATAGTAGAGAAGATACAATATTTTATTAGACCTAATCAAGCATATTGATACTAAGTATAGTTCATTGATATTTATGTAATATCTTTTATGTATTGGACAATAAGTCCTTGAAGGTGGGTTTAACCTTCTCCTTGGAGAAGTATACTTGAGAAGTGTGTGTTTTATTCTCATCAATTCCTAATAGGGTTGAAGACCTTTAACATGGTCATTCCTCTAATAAGGACTTATGTATTGATGTATTGTATCGACTCCTAATAGTGTCAAGTCTCCTAACAGGGACACTTTTATACTAGTGCATTATCTTGTGGGTACCATCCCCACCGGGGGTTTTCCTTTAACATGGCTTCCTCGAGAACAAAATCATGGTGTTATGAGTTCTTTATTGTTTTATACTTTACTTTATTGTATTTCAATATGTGGATACTTATGGTTAAGTTTAAAATTAATAAATTGGTTTGAAAGTGTTGAAACACGGATTCACCCCCCCCCCCTTTCTCAATGTTGCTTGATCCTAACAGCTTGATGCGGTTACCGGTAGACTAGAAGTTAATATAGATATAACTGTCATTATCATTTTTATAGTTTTTGAATTTATCGACATAGTAAAAGGTTTAGGAATTTTTTGTGAATAAGTGACTCACCTCCCCTCTCAATTATTCGGTAATGCAGAGCCTTTCTCACTTTGGACCTTAATGGTCTCAACCACCTAGTATCCTCTCAAGGGGTTTACAAGAAAAGGCTCCACACACTAAGGTAAACCCTCTTCAACATTTCCCAAAGGGATACTTCACCTTTTCTTAGTGACTTCTCTTCAACAACTTCATACATCAAAAGACCTAAGGGCTTGTTTTGACATCAACTCACCCTCAAATGTCCCCTCTAACAACACACTAAAATTTTCAATGATTTCATCCCAAATTGAACCAAACAACATAAATTGGGCACTAGGAAAGTCCTCACAAATTTCTTGACAATAGTTGTCTCACAAAGACCTACTTCAGCTTATAGCCCTACCCCACTAGTTCTTGGGGAACAACTCCAAATCTTGTCAAAGGAATACCAAAATAAATGTGATATTTAGACACCCTTTTGGGGCTAACACAACCTCCAAGAGTAGATATTTCTGATCCTCACCAATGAGAGTCCAATTTCATAAAAGGCCCAAGGCCTAATAGGTCTATTATGTCTTGAATTTCAAGGGGGACCCTAATTCCAAAACATAGTTAAATCCAAAGGTAAACTCGTTGGTTCAACACACATCTCATACAATCATGAATATCTCTTTGTCATAATAGGTAGCCACACATAGATGTCTACCTAGGGAATCAAATTTCTCATTGACCCCTGCACTTCCACACTCTTAACTTCTAAAATAATAAAATAAAATGGCCTAACTTGCATTTCCCATATTTTCATCATTTTTTGATGGAGGAAGTGGAAGTTAGAGCCATTTGAAGGCCAAACCCTGACTCTGGAGGGTTTCACAGAGAGACATAGTCCAGGGATACCAAAATTCAAATAACTCTTAATCCCAATGATCCCAACACTCAAAACCAACTTGTAACAAAAGAGGATTGAATTCATAAAATTATAAAATCATTTAGAGGCCTGTACCAATCCGTACATTCTCAATAGCATCAAAAGAATAGGAAATCTGAGTAGTTTATGACTTGTTTGTTTTTCCAGATCATACCATTCTCTCTCCTCTGATGAGAATGGATCAAATTGGATTCAAATACCTTCCCCCCAATGGTTCATAACCACCATAAGAATTTTAGAGCCGTTGGGGACAAGATTGTAACTTTTAGCAAGAAAATGTTGTCAAAATGCAACTTTTGCATTTTTGACAACTTTTACATAGTTGTTAGAAAATTTTATTTTCCTTAACAAATTGCCCCTCATGACATGGGGCTAATCAAACCTTATTAAAAACATAAAATATCCACTCCTAAGGACTCAACCCTACTACCCCTAGGCTCTTATGTTCATGGTGGTTTATAATCTACCTATCCATGACATAGAGTTACATGTTAGGGGATTTTATTACAACCAAAGAAAAAATGAAGTCAAATATCACAAGATGACATCCCATATGTCCCATACATTATACTTCATCATTACATTCTGAGATGGGTTCTAATCCACAAGATAAAAGATCTCAAGCCCACTTGAGATGAGTTGGTGAAGGGTACTGCCATGTTCTTGAATTTACTTCTCATCCATCCATATAGCTTCACTTTCTCATTTTCCTATCCACTTCACCAATTATTGTTTGTATTGTCTCTTCCTAGTTGTCTTTACTACCTTTGTGTCCAAAATTATTTCTAAGGTATGTGGTTTATGTTTGGGAAGGCTCTCATCGGCAACATGTTCCATGTCCACTGTGTTTTGGTCTGTATCCAAAGTCCCCTTATATGGAGTTAAGTCACATACATTGAAGATGGGTGACAACCCCAAACCATTTGGTAGTTCAATATCATATGCATTCTTACCACACTTCTTCAAAATGGGGTAAGGACCTATCTTCTTCTGTGTTAATTTAGTATGCTTCCCCTTAGGCAATATCTCTTTCTTCAAATATACCCCAATAAGATCTCCAACCTCAAACAATAAGTCCCTCCTTTTCTGATTTGCATGCTTCTTATACTTTTCACTGGATTGTTTCATACTAGTCTTTACTTGTTCAAGGACTTCCTTAATAGCTTTAATAAATGCCTCTCCATCTGCACTTATAGGACTAGTAGAAGGTATATTTATTAGTTCCAAGACTCCTCTAGGATGGATCCCATAGACAATGTGGAAAGGAGACTTCCCTGTAATCCTATTGATAGTATCATTATATGAGAATTCAACTTGTGGTAAAATTGCATCCCACTTCTCACCATGTTCCCTTGTGAGACACCTCAAGATATTACCAAGGGTCCTGTTGGCCAATTTTCCTATTAATGCAAAAATCTATTGAAAATGGTCTTATCTTGCAAACATCATTTGAAAATGTCTAAGGTATAAAGGAATTAGGCCTTTGTTGTTTCTATGGTTTCAAAATAGCCTTGTATAAACCCTCAAACCCTATGGTCAACTATTTTCCTTCATTACCTTTTTCATGCTTAGTTGCTAGCTCATGGTTTCTTTTTAAGTGTTTAATTAACCACTGCAAGTGAGCGATCGTCCAAGTCAAGATTTGGTCATTGGCTTTTTGTTTCTTTTTTAGTGTAAGAATTAACCTTCATGAGTGGGCAAGTGTGTAAATCCAAACCCTTTATCACTAAGTCGCAGACTATTTTATAACATTGTCACTAACCGTGGCAACCTAGTGATGGTTATGTTTTATCTTTAGTCACCAACTCGCAAACTTTTGTGGTGGTTAGTGAAATTCATGGCAACCTAGCAAGTGTGAAATATTTTATCAATCGCTAACTCATGATTTATTCTGGTGACTTAGATGTTTTTTTTGTGAGTTAGAAGGATCTTTCCACATATACATTTTCTTAGATCAAATTTATGGTGGTTGTTAACTCCCGAAGCATCAAAGAATAATCTATAATCTCCCAGCGAGTTAATAAGCAAGCACCACATGGAGATGGTGGGGCTGAGATTAGAGCTTTGGGCAAAGATTAATGCACAGTCAGATCAAGATTGATCCAATGGTCAACATGTTACCGCTAACTAAAGATGAACAAAAAATAGTGATCGCGGGATCACACTTTTCCACCACGTGTCAGGACTAATGAGTCAGTAAAGCAATGGGTCCTCAGTGCTAGGTAATGTTGATATGTTATTTTATGATTGGTCATCAAGGAAGTGGTGTGGAAAGTTAAGTTTTAAATCAAATGAAGGTTTTGTTTGATTTAATGAGAACTACACGATGTGTTGGGAAAGATAAAGATCGACGACCACATTTTAAAATTGAGTATTAACCATTGCGAAAAGAATATTTGAATTTTGTAAAGGGTTTTTAGCAGGGTTGATGAGGCCAAAGAAGGTGGAAATTGATTGAACCATGAAAATCAGATTCTTTTCTTGATTTGATTTGATCTAACATAGATAAAAGAATAACTGCAGATAAAGAGATGGTGAATAAATTCTTGGGTGGCTGATCTACCAGTTCTAATCCGTTTAGCCACCTAGAATAATTATGAAGTGACACTTGTCTGATGAAGGTATACATGTCATGAGGAGGTGGGTAAAGTTATCCTACCATTTATTATGCAGTCATGGCCATAGAGGGTTTTCATGATATTTCCTTATCCTTTTGGCTCACTAGTTAGGTTTTTTCCTGGATTGAGGATTAGATTTGATCTGTTGGCTCTGGATTCTGTGGCATGTCTCTTTTTCAGTAATTGCCTGATTGTTGCAGGTTGTTGAGGTTGTTTGCAAACCTAATTTTTCTCTAAATGATCCCAATCTTGTTGCAATCCTTTATAAGGATTTCAAAGATCATTTAGGAGGGGTCTTTTTGTAGTATTTTATTTGAGGTCTTGTGACAAGTCTCTTCCTAGTTGCAAAAAATCAACTAGTGATTTTCTCTCAGTCTAGGGTGTAATAGAATTCATATCTAACTCTATTATTGTATGAAAGGAAAACTTCTGGTCCTTGGCTATTATTGGAGTGGTTTTATCTTAAAAATAAAGTGTACACAGGGACATGATTCATTGAATGTAATAAAAATTCTTACAGGTTTAGTTCTCTCCTTTGTGTTCATCTCTTACGTTTTGGATTTTCTGTGCCATTTCATGGTGTTTACCCATGTGTATGTTACTATTCCTTATATTTTGATCTAGGATCAAATTAAAGTTTCTTTGGATAGAACATAGATTCATTTGGTTTGCACAAGGATATGTGTAAGTAGTGTGAATTTGGATATATAGATAAATATTGTCATCAAGTGGTATTATTAAGGATCATGAATCATTGACTATAGTTGGTCTTCGTATGCTACTATGTGTTTAATATTTATCACAATGGATAAGGAACTGGTCAGGAATAAGTATCTTCCACAATGATATGTTTTTTATATGGTCTGGTTATATTCCTCATATTTCAATCATAACCAATCCCAAGTCTTTAGAAATTTTGAGGTTATGTGTGTTCATTATGGTCTTGTCCCTATAGTTGGTCCAGTTACCTACATATCTCCCCATATTTGGAACTAACCCCTCCTTAAAATATGTCTTAGGTATATTGGTGTCTCTCTGAGTGTAAAATCCTTTTCAAGAACCAACAAAATGGTGACTCCACTAGGGAAAATGATATATGAAGCTAAGATGACGCAGGTTTCAAGTTGAGTTTGGCTCCTAGCCTTCTCATCTATTTATCTAGTTAGTTAATTGTGGAGAGCACAATGTTGTACTTTGATGTCCCAGGCATTTTTTTCTTCAAAAGAATATTATTGGGTCTTGCTTAGTACACTTGTGTTGTGATCTTTTGTCTTGAAATTTTCAATTCTACAGTACTCATCAAATAGTCTCACAATAGGTAGGGATAATCATGTCATTGTCTCTCTTAAGGATAATATATCTATGCTACAGATTACCTATCCCCATCATGAAATGCATTTAGATTGTCAACCCAGGGATGTAGACTTGAAATGGGACAGCACAGTTTGTGCACTAAGTTCCTTTAGGAGTCATGACACCTATGCTGCAGGAAGATAAAATGCATGGAAGGAATCTATGTTATTACTGAAGGAAAGTAAACACACTTGAATATTGAATAGAATTACTATAGAAAACTTATGAAATGAATCTAAGCTTGTCTAACAACTCAAAACATTCACTATACCCATCCTTGTAAATGTTGCAAGAATAAAATAGTAAATCTATTTGAAAATAGGAAAAGTACAGGAAGCAAATCTATTCTAACTTAATCTAATCCACCTTCCAAGTGGGCCCCCTTGGTTGGCTTCTACTAACTAATCAACACAAGAGATAATCCAAAATCACTCTTCCATTAAATTCTTCTTAACTGGTTACATAACAACTGAATAACTCATGAAGAACAAAATAAAGAAACTTCCACTATATTGAATACATCATTCTATCTTTCTTCATTACCTACTAAATCAGTCAAAATCCCTGTATATCAAAGATTGACTCTTATTGAAAACATAAAAAAAAATTCTCATTAAACCTCACCAAATATGGAGAAGATAAAACAACTAGGACATAATACAATTACTGCTGACAACAGAATAATAGTTCTGAGGAAATATAGCAGAACTAATTCTTTATATTCTCAAGAATAGCAGCTCCTTCAAATCTCAACATATCCATCGAAATCATGTTGGATTATCCTACCATGGTTGGTCTTCTAACGCTCCTTTAATGCAGATGTGCCACTCTTCATACCGCTCAGTGTTTACCTGAAAGGTTAGTAACATTCAGTACACATATGCAAGTCAAAATTTTCAACTCCTACTTAAATGTTAGAACACAACTTGAAATAATTATATGAAGTACTGCATTATATTTATAATAGTCATCAAAACATATCACTCAAGCTACCCATAGATTTTGTGACTTTAGTTGTACTTGGCATAGGTTCACATAAGTATAAGTAATAAAATGTCTTGGAAATGTTCATCAAAGTATCAACAAAATATAAAGATCATAAAAAAATTGAGGCAATAATTAGACTCATCACTCATATTCTTGAGAAAAAGTGTTATAGTCCCAACTCTTGTTGGGTGGTGACTCTCAAAGAATCTCTACACCAGTGCATTAGTTTATTTACAATTTCTCAAGATGAGTCAAAAAAACACCAGATTAGGAGGGAGAGAACATCCTAAAGATATATTAGAAGAAGGTCTTCCAAGTACCTCTAGACCTAGCCAGCAAAGAAGGAAAATAAATGAAAAGAATACATCTCAAGCTTGGAGACAAAAGGAAGGTGATAAAGAAATTGTACCAATCCACCCTAGCCAAGAGGAGAATTCATCAAAATATGTAGAGGCTATGGATCTTGGATTGGGTACATATGAGGACTATTACTCTTCTGATGAGAGAGAAGAAGGTGGATCACACCAAAATAGAGAAAATATCCATAATGGGTCTCATGGACAATGGAGGAGATCAAGAAGTGTTTTAAGAGGGGGAGAAGCTAGGATTACCTCCTACGCCACTGGTTCTTCATCCTCATAGATCCCTCATGTCCAAGGAGATAGACAAGAAATATTAAATGTAGACACTTTAGAATCAGAAATAACTCTCCCTAACTCTGAGGATATTGTTCAAGAAGTTGAAGATTTGGAGAAGAGAATCCAAGAGCAGATTTCCATCAAAAGGCAAAGAGAAAAAGAAAAAGAAGATAAAATAAGACAAGCTCAAATCAGGTCTGATCAATTGAAGTGATATTTGATAACCCTAGAATCAATAAATTATGTTGCAGCATCCAAAAAAAATAATGTAGAACCTATTATCCATAAAGTCTTTGAGCCTAGGGGACCTAAGGATAAGGGAAAACATGCTGCAATAGGGATTTTAATAAATGAACCTATCAAGGATAGGGCTCCAAAGGATCATTTGTCCAAGTTGGATGTTGATATTGAAAATGCAAAACTAGAGAGATAAATCTTACCTAAAGAGCTTGAGAAGGCAAAATTGGAGGCTACTTCTTCTGAGGTGAAGAAGAAAATGGTTTTTCTTAAGTAGTCCTTAGGACTTGCAAATGTTGTAGGGCCTTCTCAACAAATAAATAACACTCCACCACCTGGAAGTGTTACTATTGTTGTCACATCAAATGCTATAGCATCTACATCCCAGGTTGATGGATCATTCCAAAGGAGACTAGTCCATGGAGAAAGGTACATGCAAATTTCTTTTCTTGGTATTCCTAGTTATCCTAATGTTATCCCAAAGGAGATTAGAGAAAAACTCCCTAAATTTACTAGTAACAATGTCATCACTTGTGAGGAACACTTAAAAAATGTATTGATGTTATAGATTATTATGAGATTGAGCATGAGGGTGTTATTATGAAATTATTTGTTCAGCCATTAATTGAGGATGCCATGGATTGGTTTAGGGGACTCCCACATGATTGTGTGAGTTCTTGGGATAGGTTTATAATGTGTTTCAAGGATCAGTATGGTGACAAAAAAATGATGGTTTTATGTTGAATGAGTTCAATAATATCAAGAAAAACCAAAATGAAGAGGTCCTTGAATTTAATGTAATATTTTAGAAAGTCGTGCATAATCTTTTCCAAGTAATGAGATTGGATGAGAAGGTTTATCTTGCTACCTATTTGAATGTTTTTGATGCTAAGATGCATTACCTTCTTAGGGATAAGAATCCTATAACTATCAAAGAAGCTTATAGATTGGATATTAACATTGAAAATAAAAAAAGAGTATCAGGGAATTTGGGTAGGATAGAGGACCCTAAGCCTTCTAGGTTTGGGAAGAAAGAATCAGATAAGCTCTCTGGTGTAAAGCCCAAGGAGGAGGATAGTTTGAAATAGATATTGAGTTCTTTGAAAGATTTAAAACCTAATGAAAATAAGGGCATTACGTCTACAAATACTGATAGATCCATTTTCAATAATTTCAACAGACATCCAAGGTTACAGAATTTCCAATATCATACCCAATGGAAGGATGGGAAGTCTCTTCTCCCAGAAAAGAAAGACAAGATAAATGATAGGACCCATGATCTATTGAAAAATCACTCTATTAACATGAGTAATGATGTTCCATGGTGTGTAGCTTACTAGTCCCCACATGATCTTGATCATTGTGTTGTTTCTTTGAGTATGTCTGATATTAAGGGATAGGGGGATGATGGAGATGATACATATGTTTAAAATTGTTGTGCCATGGCATCATCAAATTTATATGATTAAATGGATCATGCTGATGAGGATGAAAATCAAGATGTATATGGCTCACATAATAGGAGTGAGGTTTTTCATTAGCAGGTTTTCTCTGATGAAGAAGAGGAAGAAATTGATGATATAAGATGTAATGCATAAGAGGGTGGGTAACTCATTGCATTAAGAAGACCCTCAGATGAGGAGATAGCTCAAATCACTGCTAATATGGTTACTCAAGCTAGGAGTAACTATGTTTTGAGAAATAGGACAGCTGGCAATACAGATGGTAGGCCAACAAGTTTTTCATAAAACAAGAACAAGGTGGACACTAATCAAACACAAGAAAAGGATAAAATTGTTAATAGTGTCAAAAAAATTAAAATCAAGATGGTTGAGAAGCCTAGTGGTCAGAATAATGCATATAGGATAAAGGAAAGGACACCAGATATAGATGTTTCCCTTCCCCAAGGTGAAAACAAGCAACAAAAGGGGGATGAACTAAACTTATATTCTCAAATTAAGGATAAAAATGTTGTTTCTTTGAAACACAATTTTTGTGATGTAAAGTATACCCTAGTTGATATGGGGTAGTTTTTATCTCAGGTTACTATCAAGGTTCCAATACTTTAAATGATGATAATTGGGGGAACATAAGGAAATGTTTTTGACATTGATAAATGGTGTGCCTTCCTCAAATGTTCAGCAATCAGAAAAGTGTAAAGATTTAAAAAAGGTAGAAGATAATTCTGAAAGAAAAGGGAAGGATTCAGAAGATATTGTTTCACAAATCCCTCATATCTACCTAGTTACAAATATGGTAAATTCTTCCTTGGGAGTTGTGGATCCTTTCTTCTTGAATTTAGTCATAAATGGAAAGATTCTAAAAAATTGCATGATTGATTCAAGAGCATATAATATTGTTATGCCTGCAGAAATAATGAGATCAATGGGTTTGCATGTTGACTCTCCTCATGGGAGATGTCAGGCTATGGATTCTAGAGAGGTACCTATTATTGGTACAGTTAATGTTTTTCCTTATAGGCTTGTTTCTTACCCTAACAAACAATTGACAATGAGTGTCCTAGTTATAGACATTCCTCCCCAGTATGGAATGTTATTGTCAAGAAAGTGGAGTGCTTCAATGGGGGGAAGTATTTAGTGCGACTTTTCCTTTGCAACTTTTAATATTGTTGGTGTTTATGTCAAGGTATCAAGGGAAATTAGGATACCTCACATGATTGAGGAAATTGAAGAAGATAATATGAATTGTTACCTTGATACTGACATCAATTCTATTCAAGTACATGAGGTGAAAGTTGAAGGGAAAGCTGAGCCTTTTCTTTTATCTGAAGATAAAGATAATTTGACTAACCAAGGTGGCTTGTGGACCTTGTATTTTGATGGAGCAAGTTCTAAAGAGGGAGCTGGTGCAAGATTTTTGTTGATAGCTCCTAGTGGTAAGACCTTCAAGTTCTTATTTTCATTAAGATTTACATGCACAAATAATATTGTAGAATATGAGGGTTTGTTGATTAGATTAAGGTTTTCTTCAAGACATAGAATCAGAATCCTTAGAGTTATTGGAGACTCTGAATTGATAATATCACAGATTAGATCCAAGTATGCTTGAAAGAAGAAAAGGTTGAAACAATACATAAATTTTGTTTGGGATGAATTGGAAAATTTTGATGCATTTGGTATTTGATTAGATGGATAGAGGTCAGATCAGAATGACATATTTATTAGCTAATATTTCCTTGAGGCCAAAGGATATTACTTTTGCAGGAATCTTAAAGGTTGAGATTCAATCCAAACCTTCCATACCAGATAATATTGAGAATTGGCAAGTGTTTGAAGATGATATGGATCTCCTAAGATTCTTGCATTGTGAGGTAGACTTTGAAAACAAGGAAATGGATTTCAGTGGGTATGTTGAAAATTTTTATGATAAGGATACCATTTTGGGTAAGGAGATCATACAACTAAAGTCAAACAGAGTTCCAAAAGGTTAGGTTGTTTTTGATAAATCCTTTGATAATAAGGATAGGTCTTATTCTGCAAAGATTGTAAGCAAGCCTAAGGACTTGGAGGAAGTAAATTTAGAAACAGTTGATTCTCCAAAAATGATATATCTTGGGAGGAATTTGTCTCCTAAAATGAGAAATTTATTGATTGATCTTCTCAAAAAATATAGACATATTTTTTCATGGTCATGTGATGATTTGAAAGCATATAGAGAAGACTTGTTTCAACATGAGATTCCTTTAAAGGAAGGAGCAAAACCATTAAGGCAAAAATTAAGGCTTGTTAATCTTGCATTGGCACAGAAGATGCAAGAGGAACTGAGGAAAATGAGAGATGTTGGTGTCATCAAACCCATCAGACATTCAACATGGGTATCTAATCTGGTCCTAGTGAGGAGAAAGAATGGAGACATCAGACTTTGTGTGGACTTCAGGAATCTGAACATAAATTCATTAAAAGATAATTATGGTCTACCAAATATGGAAGCCATGCTACAAAGAGTCACTGGATCTGAGTTAATGTCAATGATGGATGGATTTTTAGGTTATAATCAAGTAATGGTTAAAGAATCAGAGCATTACAAGACTGCATTTACCACTCCATAGGGAACTTGTATGTATGTCAGGATGTCTTTTGGATTGACAAATACTAGAGAAACTTTTCAAAGAGCAATGGATGTGGCATTCGAAAATTTTATAAACAAATTTCTAGTGGTGTACCAAGATGACCTTACTGCTTATTCAGCTAAATAAGATCAACATTGTGGTCATCTTGAAAATATTTTTCTAAGAGCTTTGGAATATGGTGTTTCACTTAACCCAAAGAAATGTGCCTTTGGGGTTACAGAAGGCATGCTCTTAGGACATATTGTATCAAAGGATAGAGTTAGGATTGACCCTAAAAGGGTCATTGTAATTGATAAGGTGCCTCAGCCAAAGACTGTCGAAGGAATTTAGTCTTTCTTTGGATAGATAAACTTTGTTAGAAGATTCATTACAAAATTTGTTGAGACTAGTTTTCCTATCTCCAAAATGATGAAAAAAGGAACCAAAGTGGAATGGAATGAAGAAGCATCTAGGGCATTTTCAAATATAAAGAAAGTTATCAAAGCGGCCCCTGTTTTGAGGACTCTTGATTATGGTAAGCCTGTGAAAATTTTATCTTTTTCTTCTTACCATAATATTGTTGTAGTGTTGTTACAAAATAATGTTGAAGGTTATGAACAACCAATTTCCTTTTTTATCAAGTCATTGCAGGCAGCAGAATTGAAATATGACATTAATGAAAAATAGGCATATACTCAGGTTAAAGTTGTGAAGGCTTTTAAGTGTTATTTGGTTGGAGCAACCATAGTTTCATATGTTCCTATTATTTTTGTAAAGGAAATTTTAGTGTACTAGGAAGTTTTAGGAAGGAGATGTAGATGGATAAATAGAATCCAACAGTTTAATATTGATACTCAAATCACAAAGTTGGTTAGAGGCCTATTAGCAAAACTTATGGCTCAAAGTAACTTAGATGAAAATCATGTGAATGTGGTAGAAGATGAGAAAAGGCCCTATATTTTTTATTTAGATAATTCTGATTGGTATAGAGGCATTATTGGATATCTGCAAAAGATGAAGTTTTCCCTTGAAATGGATGAAAATAAGAAGAGAACAGTCAAGTTGCATGAAATTAGGTATGAAATTTTGAGAGGTGAGCTATTATGGAGGAGCAATGAGGGTTTTTTGCTCAAATGCGTAGACCATGTTAGGGCTCAGGCCTTGTCAGAAGAAATGCATAATGGTATGTGTGGTAGCCATTATATGGCTAAGACTACTGCACTTAAAATTTTAAGGTCTAGTTTTTGGTGGCCTACAGTTTTTAGAGATGCTCACAATTTTGTTAGGAAGTGTGATGCCTTCCAAAGATTTGTAGGTAAGTTGAATTTTAGTGGGAATTTTCCTTTCAAGCCTATGGTTGTTGAGGAAACTTTCCAAAAATGGGGTATGGATTTCATTGGTGAGATTCCAAATAAATCTAGTGGAGGTCATTCATGGATCTTAGTAGCAATATATTATTTTACCAAGTGGGTTGAGGCTATCCCCACTAAAAGAGCTACTAGCAGGGTAGTGACTGATTTCATGTTACAAAATATTCTCACTAGATTTGGTTGTCCAGAGACTATAGTGGTATATAATGCAATGTGTTTTAGATCAGAACAATTTAATGCCTTCTGCCAATTATATGGAATCAAAGTTTCTTACTCATCCCCATATCACCCACAGGGAATGGTCAAGATGAGTATAGCAACAAAATCCTAATAAAAATTCTCAAAAGAGTGTTAGATAAGAACAAGATAGCTTGGGACTCAAAATTGCAGTAGGTTCTATGGGCTGATAGAGTGACAATCAATAGGTTGTGCACCTTTTGATTTGGCATATGGTATACGTGCTAGGTTTCCACAAAATAATTTGTTGCAAATGTATAAGTTTATCCAAGCCTATGATGATGAGTTAGACAATGAAATGAGGATCAAGATGGATGACTTGATACAATTGGATGAATCAAGGAGAGAGGTACATGATAGGAATATCAGGCTACAACTCCAATATAAGTATATGTTTGATAGAAGAACCATGGTAAGAAATTTTCAAACTGATGACTTGGTTTTAATGTGGAATTCCAGATTGGAGGATAAAGGAAGACATGGTAAGTTTGATCCAATTTGGTTGGGGCCTTGTGTCATTGATAAAAAATGGGGTTCTGATTCTTATATTCTGAAGGATTCAATTAGAAACATTAAGGAATTGCATGTTCATGGACAATTCTTAAAATTTTACTTCTCCTAAAGTACTCTTTTCCATAAGCAGTAGGTTTGTAAATATTCCCTCTTTTGTTGGTGTGTTTCCCTTCCTATTTTCCTAATGTTTTTTGAGAAGTTTCCCTACAAATTTTTTCCATTGGGTGGTCTTCTTTCTCTGAGATTCTAAATTCTTTCTATTCTTGTGAGAGGCATACATCCCCAGACAGAGCTAGTCTTGGCCAATTTTCCCATTAATGCAAAACTCTATTGAAAATGGTCTTATCCTACAAAAATCCTTTGAAAATGTCTAAGGTATGAAGGAATTGGGTCTTTGTTCTTTCTAGGGTTTCAAACTAGCCTTGTATAAACCTTCAAACCCTATGGTATTTTCTTTTCCTTCATTACCTTTTTCATGCTTAGTTGCTAGCTCGCGGTTTCTTTTTAAGTGTTTAATTAACTGTCGTGAGTGAGTGATCATCTAAGTCAAGCTTTGATCATTGGCTCATTGTTTCTTTTTTAGTGTAAGCATTAACCGTAGTGAGTGGGCAAGTGTGTAAGTCCAAACCCTTTATCGCTAAGTCACAGACTATTTTAGAACCATGTCACTAACTATGGTGACCTATCGATGGTTATGTTTTATCTTTAGTCACGAAGTCATAGACTTTTGTGGCGGTTAGAGAAATTCATGGTGACCTAGTGAGTGTGAAATCTTTTATCAATTGCTAACTCGTGATTTATTTTGGTGACTTAGATGTTTGTTTTGTGAGTTAGCATGATCTTTCCATGTATACATTTTCCCATATCAAATCTAAGGTGGTCATTAACTCATAGAGCATCAAAGAATAATCCATAATCTCCCAGCAAGTTAACAAGTGAGCACCACGTGGAAATGGTGGGGCTGAGGTCAGAGCTTTGTGTGAAGATTAATGCATAGTTGGATCAAGATTGATCCAATGATCGGCGTGTTACCGCTAACTAAAGATGAACGAAAGATAGTGATTGCAGGATCACACTTTGCCGCCACGTGTCAGGCCCGACGAGTCAGTAAAGTGGTGGGTCCTCAATGCCAGGTAATGCTGATATGTTATTTTTTGATTGGTCATTGAGGAAGTGATGTGGAAAGTTAATTTTTAGATCAAATGAAGGTTTTGTTTGATTTAATGAGCACTACACGATGTGACGGGAAAGATAAAGATCGACAGCCATGTTTTAAAATTAAGTATTAACCGTTGCAGCCATAATATTTGAATTTTGTAAAGGGTTTTCAGCAATGTTGGTGAGGCCGAAGTAGGTGGAAATTGATTGAGCCATGCAGATCGGATTCTTGTATTGATCTGATCTGATCTAACAGAGATAAAAGAATAACTGCAGACAAAGAGATGGTGAATAAATGCTTGGGTGGCCGATCTACCAATTCTGATCCTTTTAGCCACCCAGAATGATTCTGAAGTAACACTTATTTAATGAAGGTATCCATGTTGTGAGGAGGTGGGTAAAGTTGTCCTACCATTTATTATGAACTCATTGCCACAAAGGGTTTTCATGATGTTTTCTTATCCTTGTGGCTCACCAGTTAGAATTTTGCTTGGATTTTGGATCAAATTTGATCTGTTGGCTCTAGATTTTGTGGCATGTCTCTTTTTCATTAATTGCCTAATTGTTGCAAATTTTTGAGGTTGTTGGAAAACCTAATTTTTCCCTAAATGATCCTAAGATTGTTTCAATCCTTTATAAGGATTTCCAAGATAATTTAGGAGGGGTCTTTTTGTAGTTTTTTGTTTGAGGTCTTGTGACAAGTCTCTTCCTAGTCGCAGAAAATCGGCTGATGATTTTCTCTCAGTCTAGGGTGTAACATAATTCATATCTAATGGTATTATTGTATGAAAGTAAAACTCTTGGTCCTTGTCTATTATTGGAGTGGTCGTATCTTGAAAACAAAGTGTACACAGGGACATGATTCATTGAATGTAATAAAAACTCTTTCAGGTTCAGTTCTCTCCTTTATGTTCATCTCTTGAGTTTTGGATTTTCTATTCCATTACATGGTGTTTACCCATGTGTATGTTTCTATTCCTTATATTTTGATCTAGGATCAAATTAAATTTTCTTTGGATAGGACATAGATTCATTATGTTTGCACAAGGATATTTGTAAGCAGTGTGAATCTGGATATACAGATAAATATTATTATCAAGTGGTAGTATTAAGGATCATGAATTATTGACAATAGTTGGTCTTTGTATGATACTTTGTGTTTAATATTTAGCCTAATGGATAAGGCACTGGTTAGGAGTAAGTATTTTCCACAATGATATGTGTCTGATATGGTCTAGTTATATTCCTCATATTTCAATCATAACCAATCCCAAGTATTTAGAAATTTTGAGGTTATAGGGTTGTTTTTTCATTATGGTGATTGAGAATCAATGAATGATTGGTTATCATTTAGTATTTTCTCACCATATCATCTATTATATAAATCCAAAGAAGGTTGTGAATTATAGAATATTGAGTTGGATTAGGTGTACCCGCCTTGGTTTTGCAGAGCCAAAAGTGCAGAGGGAAGTCTTATCCCTATAGTTTGTCCAGCTACCTAAAGATCTCCCCACATTTGGAACTAACCCCTCATTAAAAAAATTCTTAGGTATATTAGTGTTTCTCTGAGTGTAAAAACCTTTTCAAGAACCAACAGGTCATATTGACTACTTCATTATGTCCATCTGTTTGAGGATGGTAGGAAGAGGAAAAAGACAAATTTGTCCCCAACTTTGTCCAGAGAGTCCTCCAAAAGTAACCAATGAATTTTACATCTCTATCTAAAACTATGTTTAGAGATAGGCCATGGATTCTTACCACTTCCTTGAAGAATAGACCTACAATGTATGAAGCGTCATTTGTTGACTTGCATGGAAAAAAGTGAGCCATCTTGCTAAATCTATCCACCACCACAAATATGCATTCATATCCCTTTTGAGTTCTTGGAAAACCCATAACAAATTCCATGCTAATTCTCTCCCATGGTCTTGTTGGGATTGGCAGTGGTTGATATAGCCCTGCATTTGAAGATTTCCCTTTTCCCTTCTAGAAAATAACACATGTCTCCACATACTTCCTTATGTCAATCTACATTTTAGGCCAGAAATAATGTCTCCTCACTAACTCAAGTGTCTTATCCAACCCATAGTTCCCTTCCATGGCTCCATTGTATTTCTCCTTTATTATGTTAATTCTCATTGAACATCTTGGAATTCAGTGTTGTCCACCTTTGAAAAGTAAGTTTTCCTACAACAAAAATTTAGAAAATTTTGCGTTGTGCTTGTCATAAAAGTTAGAACAAGACTTATACACTTCACCAAAGTCTTCATCATTTTCATACATGTTCTTGAGAGCATCAATACTCACACTTTCCAACTGTCTCTAAGATAAAGTAAGCACCCTCCTACTTAGTCCATCAGCAACCTTATTAGATACCCCTTTTTGTGTTTTAATGAGAAGTTAAATGCTTGCAAGGTTTCTACCCACTTCATGTGCCTATGACTCAATTTTTCTTGGCTATTGATAAAGCTTAGGGCTTGGTTATCAGTGAACACCACAAATTATTTAGGGAGTAGATAATGCCTCCATTTTGTCAATGACTAACTAGTGCATACATTTCAAGGTCATAGGATGAATAATTTTGTTTGGATTCATTCAAGTTCTCACTAAAGAAGGCTACAAGTCTTCCTTCTTGGCTTAACATAACCCTTATTGCCACATCAATGGCATCACACTTTATTTGGAATACTTTATTAAATAATGGTAGGGCTAAGACTGGTTGTTCTGCCACCTTCCTCTTAAGGATTTTAAAAGACTCACCTACTACTTATGTCCACATGAACTTACATTTTTTCCCTCCTTTAATAGTATTAAACATGGGTGCACAAATTTGACTAAACCCTCTTATGGATTTCCTGTAGAAGGTTGCAATACCCTAAAAACTTCTCACATCATTCAAAATTCTAGGTGAGGGCCAAGTTAAGATAGCTTTTACCTTTTCTTGATCCATCTTGAGTTCACCTTGTGAGATAAAAAAACCCCAAGTAAATGATCTCCTCCTGCATGAACACGCACTTGTCCAAATTGATTACCAATTATTCCTCATGCAATCTCCTCAAAACCATCTCTAGGTGTTGTAGGTGTTCTTATTTTTCCCTGGTAAATATTAGTATATCATCTAGATACACAATGATAAACTTCCAAATGAAATCACTTAAAACCTCATTCATTAACCTCATAAAGGTGTTTGGTTCATTTGACAAGCCAAATGGCATAACTTTCCATTCATATAAGCCATCATTAGTTTTAAAGGTCATCTTCCATTCATCACCAGGCCTTATCCTAATTTGATGGTACCCACTCTTAAGGTCAATCTTTGAAAAATATTTAGCACCCCCTAGACAATCCAAAAGATCTTCTATTCTAGGTATTTCGAACCTATACTTGATTGTGATCTTGTTTATTTCCCTTGAATCCATATAGAGTCTCCAAGTACCTTCCTTTGGTGAAAGGACTACTGGTATTGCACATGGACTGAGACTTTTTCTAATCAATCTTGACACAATAAATTATGTAGTTTGTCTAGACATCTCCTCATTTTGTTGTGGTGTAAGCTTATATGAAGATTTATTTGGCAATGTTTCTCCTGGGATCAAATCAATGTAGTGACTTATATTTCTGATAGGAGGAAGTGATCTTGGCATACCTTGAGAAATGACCCCTTTTTATTTGTCTAGAATCTCTTGGACTTTGTATGGTACCAACTTTTCTTCACTCTATATTTCATCAACACCATCACTTGAAAATTTTTTCTTAGGAACAGGGATCAAGGAAAAACATCTCATTCTTTCTTCACTTCTTTTAATAACTCCTTACTCTCCATCAGCATTACTTTAGACTCCTTGGGCTTGGATTCTTCTTCCTAGTCCACCAAAGGTAGTAACTCAATAGTCTTACCATCTTTGACTATGGTGTATGTTTTTATCACCCCATCATGGTGTGATTGGAGGTCATATTTCCAAGGCCTTCCAAATAGTAGATGCCAAGCATCCATCTTGGCAATGTCAAATAACAACTTGTCCTTGTAGGTACCTATTTGGAACTCTACCCATGTCTACTCCTCCACATTGGCATGTTGTCCTTGAGTCAACCATGATACCTTGTAGGGATATGGATGTGGTATCTTCTTCAACTTAAGTTTTTCCACCATCTCTAAGGATACAAAATTCTCCATTGATCTTGAATCAATTAGGACCTTGTAGACTTTTCCACCAAATTTACATGTGGTCTGAAAAATGGACTTCCTTTTAGGGGGTTCCTACTTGAGTGGCATCTTTAGGAGAGTCATCCTCATCATTAGATTCTCCCCTCTCCCAGGATAACCATATGAATCTAGAGCATTCACACTCCTATATGTAGCCACACTCTGACAATTTGAGTTGTCTTGAACCATGGTATTTCTCATTTCTCCAAAAGTGCTTGTACTTTCTTTGTTTGGACACCTACTAGCTATGTGTCCATCCTAGTTGTAATTATAGAACCTTATAGGACCCCTCCCTTGAGATCTTTCTCTAGATTGCAATCTTATTCCCCTAAAGTTTCCTCTATGATTACTTCCTTCATTTATAGTGTTCTCTAGGTTAGGATCCCCTTGGAACCAAAGCCACTACCTCTACATCTGAAAAGACTCCTTTATCCTCTCTGATTCCTTCATTTTCCCCTATTATTTTGGTCTTGTCTCTTTTTTAAATTTCTCCTCAACTTTCATGGCCAACTGATAACATTTGTTCACTGTTTCAAGGGTAAGAAGATTCAATTCTTCTTGGATGGTGTACTTCAACCCATTCATGTACCTTTCCACCCTCTCTTCTTCATTTTCTCTAGTTTTTCTCTTCGCATAGAGTTTCATGAAATCTTATGTATGAGAACTTACATCTAAGTCATTTTTCTTAAGATTATGCCTCTTCTTGTGTATTTGGACTTCATAGTCCTCTGGAATATATGCTTCTTTGATCAATGTTGTCATTCTCTTCCATGTGGCCACTGGATTCCTTCCTTCCTTCACCCTCTCATCTTGGATGAAGTTCCACCAAGTCAGTGCGGACCCTTTCATCTTTGACTTTTCCATCTTAACTCTCTAGTTCTCTAGGATATCTTCACACTCAAAAAAACTATTGAGGGAGTCTAACCAATCCATAACTGAATCAGGTTCCATCTTACCTACAAAAATTGGCAGTTCTATATTCATGTCCAAGGTTCTTCTCTCCAAGGAATTTAGGGCATTGAGAAAGGGTCTTTGGTTTGCAAGAATTTGTATCTCTTCCTGCTCTGGGATTTCCTCTTCATCCCATTCCTCACCTTCACCAATGTCTCCATCCCTCTTCCCCATCTTTCCCTTCAACTTTTGTATTTCTTCTCTCATGGCTCTATTCTCAACCACCACTGCTCTACTTTCTATCATATGTTCTCTAACCAACTTGGATAATTCCAAATTAGTCATCCTTGTAGGTATCTCTTCTCCCTCTTTGTCTACCATCACTGTCAAATCCTTTCCCAAAAACACCCTCCTAAGATATGATACCAATCTAATGCATAGCCTTTCTCACTTTGGACCTTAATGATCTCAACCACCTAGTATCCTCTCAAGGGGTTTACAAGGCAAGGCTCCACACACTAAGATCAACCCTCTTCAACATTTCCCAAAGGGATACTTCACCTTTTCTTAGTGACTTCTATTCAACAACTTCATACATCAAAAGACCTAAGGGATTGTTTTGACATCAACTCACCCTCAAATGTCCCCTCTAACAACATGCTAAACTTTTCAATTATTTCATCCCAAATTGACCCAAATAACATAACTTGGGCACTAGGAAAGTCCTCACAACTTTCTTGATAGTAGTTGTCTCACAAAGACCTACTCTAGCTTATAGCCCTACCCCAATGGTTCTTGGGGCACAACTCCAAATATTGTCAAAAGACTACCAAAATAAATGTGATATTCAGACACCCTTTTGGGTCTTACACAACCTCCAAGAGTAGATATTTTTTATCCTCGCCAATGAGAGTCTAATTTCATAAAAGGCCAAAGGCCTAATAGAGCTATTAGGTCTTGAATTGCTAATATTTTATCCAAACCATGGTACTATTCCTCAAGGGACATCCAAAACATGGTTAAATCCAAAGGTAGACTCTTTGGTTCAACACCCATCTCATACAATCATGAATATCTCTCTATCACAATAGGTAGCCACATGTAGATGTCTACCTAGGGAATGAAATTTACCATTGACCCATGAAATTCCACACTCCTAACTTCTAAAATCATAAAATGCAAGAGCCTAACTTGCATTTCCCATAGGTTCATCATTTTTTGATAGAGGAAGTGCAAGTTAGAGCCATTTGAAGGCCAAACCCTAACTCTAGAGGGTGGTTTCACATAGAGACACAGTCTGGGGAGACCAAAATTAAAATAACTCTTAATCCTGATGATCCCAACACTCCCAAACAACTTGGAACAAAATAGGATTGAATGCAAAAAATTCTAAAATCAATCAGAGGCTTGTACCAATCCGTACATTCTCAATAGCATCAAAAGAACAAGAAATTTGAGTAGTTTATTGCTTGTATGTTTTTCTAGTTCGTACCATTATCTCTCCCCTAATGAGAATGGATAAAATTGGGTTCAAATACCTTCCCCCCAATGGTTCATAACCACGATAAGAAGGTTAGATCCATTGGGGACAAGATTGCAACCTTTAGCAAGAAAATGTTGTCAAAATACAACTTTTGCATTTTTGACAACTTTTACATAGTTGTTAGAAAATATGGTTTTCCTTAACAAATTTCCCCCTCATGACATGGGGCTAATCAAACCTTATTCAAAAAATAAAATATCCACTCCTAAGGACCTAAAATCCCTAAGGATTCAACCCTACTACCCCTTGGCTCTTATGTTCATGGTGGTTTATAATCTACCTATCCATGGCATAGAGTTACATGTTAGGGGATTTTATTACAACCAAAGACAAAATGAATTAAAACATCACAAGAGGACATCCCATATGTCCCATACATTATCCTTCATCATTAGATTCTGAGATAGGTTCCCCTACACCATTTGACCTATTCAAAAATTGGTATTAGAGCCAGGTCCCTCAGTATAGAGCTTAATTGCTTGAGGTAGATCCAATGGTGCACAAATTGAATATTCCTACTTTTGATGGATTTGACTATAGTTCATGGAAAATGAAGATGAGATGAGATTTGATTTCAATTAGTTACAACACTTGGAAGCATGTGGAGACAAAATATGTGTTACCTCAAAATGACCTTAAGATTCAAGATAAAATCACAACATATTAGGAGAATGAAAAAGCAAGGTATGTTATCACTAGTGCTTTATCAAAAATTGAATTAGTTAAGGTTATTTCTTTAAAGGTTGCTTATGAAATTTGGGGAAAATTGAAAGAGATTCATGAAGGAAATAATAGGGTTAAGTTATAGATAAGAAGATAACAACTAAACTTGTCTATGAGAATCTGAGAATGGAAGAAGGTGAAGATATTAGAAGCTACTTTCAGAGAGTTGAGAATGTAGTTAATGAAGTTAAGAATCAAGGAGTCACTATCACAAATGAATATTTCATGGAAAATATCTTGATGGCATTACCAGATAGCTATATTGAAAATATTTTGGCTATAGAGAAGGTTTATGATCCAAAGAATTTTACTAAAGAATAATGTTTGGCACTCTAACCACATTTGAGTTGAGAAAGTTAAATAAAGAAAAAATCATATTTGAAACAACATTCAAGGCAAAAAAAATTAGAAGATCCTGATGATAATGATGAATCAAATGAGTTTGAAGTGAACTTTGCAAGGAGACTGAAGAAAGGTAATGGCAAGTTCAAAGGTATGTTACCTCTTAAATATTTTAGATGTTGAAAGATTGGTCATTTGGCTACTAGATGTCTAGAGAAAGGTCCTAGACAAAAGTTTAAGAAGTTGAATAAGAAGGTTTACTATGTAAATAAAGATACTAGTATTTCGAATGATGAGTCATAAGTAGAATATTGTTTATTTTATGATGAAGAAGATTAAAAAAAATAGAATTGATATTTCTAACATTTTCCTTGAAGTTGATGATGATGTTGAAACTGCTTTGTATGTTAAAGGAACAAAAATGAATGGCTTATTGATAGTGGTTGTTCTCATCATATGACTGGATATAAAAGTAAATTTGTAACACATGACAAGTATGATGGTGGTCATGTTATATTTTGTGATGATAAGGCTACATATATTGTCGATAGAGGCTCTATTAATTTTGATGGTAAAAATATCACTGACAATGTTTATTATGTGAAGGGTTTATGTCACAATCTTTTGAGTATTGGACAGATATGTGAGAATGGATATGATGTTGTTTTCAAGAATTAAGTATGTGAGATATGGAAGAGATCTGGAGTAGTGATTACAGTTGGTAAAAGGACTAGAAGGAATATTTATCAACTTGAAGGATCTACAGAAGGATGTTTACTATCTTAGACTAATGACAGTTGGATTTGGCACCAGAGGATGTGCCACATCAATTTTGACAATTTGGTAAGAATAAGTTTATCATATGCTATAAGAGACTTACCTAGATTATGAAAACCACAAAATGTTATATATAAGGGATTTCAAGAAGAAAAATAGAGGAGAGATTCATTCAAGGCAAAAGACTATTCATCTACCAGTTTATTGGAGCTAATGCACACCGACATTTGTGGTCCTGCCAGAACAATAAGTTTTCAAGGTAAGAGATATTTCACACTTTTCATTGATGATTATTCAAGGTTGAATTCGGTTGCATATCTTAAAGAAAAATCAAAAGCATTTGATAAGTTCAAAATATTCAAGGCTAGAGTTGAAAATGAATAAGGTAGAAAGATTAAATGTTTGAGACTTGACAAAGGAGGGGAGTTTACTTTTGATGTGTTTGAAAATTTCTATGAGAAACATGGTATTAAGATATAGTTTTCAGTGGCTAGAACACCATAGAAGAATGGTGTAGGGGAAAGGATGAATAATACAATTTAGGAAGCAACAAGGATTATGTTTAAGGAAGCAAGTTTACCACAAGTTTACTGGAGAGAAGTAGTACACACTATTATTTACACACTAAATAGAGTTTTGTACTAGAAGAAGTATGGAAAGACATCATATGAGTTATGATGTGGAAGAGAACCTACAGTTAAGTATTTCAAAATCTTTGGAACCATGTGTCACATTCAAAAAGATAAAGATAATATTGGAAAATTTGACTTAGAGTTGATGAAGGCATATTTATGGGATATTCTACAAGGAGGAAGGCTTACCTTTGTTACAAAAAGAGAATAAATAAGATAGTTGAAAGTGTGAATGTGAAGGTTGATGCGGATTTTTAGAAGATTCTTGAGAAACATATTGAATATGAATTGGATATAGAGGATAAAGGAAAGGAATACAAAATTGAAGAAGATAGAATGCAAGTTCTAACATCTACAACTAAGAAATCAAGGTATGTACAAAAAAATCATTCTAAGAATCAGATTATTGGTGATAAAAATAGATTTATTAATAGAAGTAGAGAAATACAAGATCATGTTTTGTTGTGTTTACTTTCAGAATTTCAGCCTAAATCTATAAAAGAAGCATGTAGTGATTGAAATTGGGTTAAAGTAATTAAGGAAGAACTTGATCAGATTAAGAAGAATCAGACATGAGAACTTGTACCTAGACCAACTAATAAGAATGAGATTAGTATGAAATCGGTTTACCTCAAGTTGGATGAGAATGGTAAGGTAATAAGGAACAAGGCAAGGTTAGTATGCAAGGGTTACACTCAAATTCAAGGAATTGACTTTGATGAGACTTATGCCCATGTTGTCTGGATGGAGGTGATCAAGATATTTTTGGATTTTGCAGCGTACAAAGTATCCAAAGTTTATCATATGGATGTCAAGTCGACATTCTTGAATGGAGAACTGAAGGAGGAAGTTTACATTGAACAATGAGAAGGATTCAATTTATAAACGGATCCAAATGCAATATGCAAATTGAAGAAGGCATTGTATGGTTTGAAGTAGGAACCGAGATCCTGGTATGGTAGATTAGATAAGTATCTGATTGGTCAAGAATTTAAGAAAGGTTGTACAAAAATTAACTTGTATTAAAATATTTATTCAGATCAGATTTTAATTATTGTTGTGTATGTTGATGATATCATTTTGTGAGGAAAAGATGACTTGTGCAAGAGATTTTCATAGGAAATGAAGAAAGAATTTGAGATGTCTATGATTGGTGAGTTGAATTTATTTCTTTTATTGCAAGTAAATTAGAGTAGTGAAGGCATTTTTATTTCATAGTACAAGTGCGTCAAGGAATTGTTGAAGAAGTTTGTCTTAGAGAATTCTAAACTGGTATGCACTCCTATTATTGTCGGTTATAAGTTGAATAAGGAAGATGATTCACCAAGAGAAAATGCAAGTAAGTTCAGATCAATGATTGGAGGATTGGTGTACCTGACTTCCACTAAACCATATCATGTATGCACTATATTTAGAAACTAGATTTTAGCACAAACTGAAAGAATCACATGTTGTGGTGGTGAAGAGAATTGTCAAATATCTAAAAGGAATAGAAGAATTCATATTATGGTATCCAAAAGGCTTAGATTTCACACTCACAGCTTATACCGATGTAGATTAGGTAGGATATTTGGATAATAAAAGAAGTACTAGTGGTGGAGCTTACTTTCTTAGCTCCCAGTTAGTTGCTTGGTCGAGAAAGAATCGGGATTCTTTAACTTTATCAACTATTGAATTAGAATACATTGAAAAATCCTCATGTTCTACTCGGGTGTTATGGATGAAACAAACCTTGAAGGAAATTGGTATAAATATTGATGAGCCAATTTCAATCATATGTGATAATACCAGTGCTATAAAATTTCAAAGAATCCAGTGTAGCATTCTAGAATGAAGCATATATCTATCAGCTATCACTTCTTGAGAGAGAAGGTATTGGAGAAGGAACTGAAGCTTGAGTATGTTCCTATAAAGGAGAGAATAGTAGACATATTTACCAAACCTTTGTGCAAGGATACTTTTGAGTATCACTGGGGGAGATGGGTGTTCTTCCCCTTCCTAGTGTTCACTAAATGCATTGGTATGTGCATTGGTCTGGTGAATTGCATTGTTATTATTTTCTAGATCAATGTTAGGTGGCTTCCTAATGTAGGAGCATCCTAGGTTTCTTTGTGCTGAGTTGTTCAGTTTTGGCTGAGTAATCTTGTGTGTGTCGATTTGTTCAATATTGGCCAAGTGTTCCTTCCTGTGCCAAGTGAACCTGTTATTTTTTGATGCTCAGTTCTTCTTTGACTGAGTTTTTATGTGTTTGATTCTTAGTTGGAGCTGACTTATCTATTTAATTTTGGTCATGAATTTAATGATTGGGATCTGGTCTTGGGATGTGTGCCAATTGTTTTGTGGTCATCCTTCTATTTGTAATAATCTAGAATCTTATGTAAGTTGTTTTGGCAAGTATAAGTAAAGATGTTTGGATGTAGTGTAGGTAGTGGAGAATTAGGGAAGAAGAGGTAGTGAGATAGAAAATAAGTAATTGATAAATCTTGTTGGTCATAACCCGAAAGGCCTCACAATCGGGCATGTATGCTGATATTTGGATGAATCAATAAAGTGTTTGGGTTCCTTCTCTCCTTAGTGTTGTTCTTTATGTTGTTATTTCTGTTGTGTATTACTTTGTAAGGTAGCTGGATAGTCAGGTGAGCCTTTGGCCCTATCTTTTCATGTCTCTCCTTGCATCAAGTGGTATCAAAGCTTGAGGTTCATCCTTGAGGAGATTGGATCATATAGAACCCTAAGTTGGATTTGGTTGTAGGATGGAAGATCTGTGGATTTGACCTATAACTTGCAAAAGGTTACGATCTTACAGGAACCCATTTTGTCAAGATGGTTCGAGGTAGAGGAAATACTGATAATGCCATAATGGACATGTTAAGACAAATTGTAGCCAGATTAGATGTTGTGGAGACAACCCAGAGGAGAGGAGAACATCTTGATGGTGTGAGTGATGATGATGAAGTAGAAGTACCAAACCCTAATCCAGAACTTAAGGAAGATCAAGATGAGGAAAGATTGTTGAGAGTATTATCTAGGGAATATTCAAAGCATGTTGTTGAAGTTATTCCTTATGATGGAAATTTGGATGCAAATGTTCTGTTGGGTTGGATCTCTAATATGGAAAATTTATTTGAATTTGAAGGCACTCCTGAGAATAAGAAGGTGAAAATCGCAATCACTAGGTTGAAAGGTCATCCCTCACTGTGGTGGGAGCATTTGCAAACTGATAGACAAAGAAGAGGAAAGGAGAAGATCATAACTTGGTTGAAAATGGTGTACAAGGTGACAAAGAAGTTCCTCCTTGTTGATTACCAATTTAACTTGTTGAGGAAGATGCAAAACCTTAGACAAAGGGACATGATTGTGAAGGAGTATACTGAGGAATTCTATAGATTAGACATCAGATATAGACATGTGGATGATGAGGTTGAGAAAGTTGCAAGGTACCTAAATGGATTGAGATTTGGAATTCAGGATTAAATAAGTTTTGTGAAATTGGATACGGTGGAGGAAGCATATCAATATGCCTTGAAAGATGAGGAGATCTTGACAAAGAAGCATGAACAAAGACAGATAAGTAGAGGTGGTAGATTCCAGAGAGGTAGAGGTAGATCCTATGGTGAAGGTGGCAGATCTGATAATTCTGTGCAAGATAAGGGCAAATATTAGTGGAAAACTTAAGATAAAATCAAGACCAAGTGGAAAGGTGGTAGTTCTTACCGAGGAGGTACTAGTTCATACCGAGGAAGAGGTAATTCTTATTCTAGAGGTGGTTTTAGTGGTAATTGTTTCAGATGTGGTAAAGAAGGGCATAGATCTTTTGAGTGTAGATATTCTGATGGAAATGAACAAAGTCATAGAATGTTGTGGTACAAGATAATATTGAGGGTTCATCAAGTAGGCCTGAGGATGGAGAAAAAATGATGGTAAGGAGAAAATTGTGTAATAAAAGAGTTGATGAAGAACCTATGTGAGGAGAAGTATTTTCAAAACCAGATGTAAGATGGTAGGAAAATGTTGCAAAGTGATTTTTGACAGTGGCAGTTTAGTGAATTTGGCATCAGAGGAGTTGGTTACAAAGTTGTAATTGCAGAGGTTGAGACACCCTAAACCCTACCATGTTTCACGGATCAAGGATGAGAAAAAATCATTGGTAAGTGAGAAATGTATTGTGAATTTCAAAATTGGGAGTTACTTTGATGAAGTTCTGTGTGATATTATCCCTATTGATTGTTGTCATATTCTGTTGGGTAGACCTTGGTAGTATGATATATATGTTGTGCATGATGGTAGATTGAATCAATATACTCTTTGGATAAATGGAAGAAAGAAAACATTGTTACCTATGATTGAAGTTCCAGATGAGATAAACTGCACTACTGTGAAAAATTGCATTGTTAATAGAAAGTAATTTGAAAAAGATATAAAGAAGAACCAAGTCTATTTTTCTATAATTCCTAAGAGGCTGAATTGTGGTAGTAATGACCGAGTGATAGAAAATAGTAAATGTCAAGTGACAGAAAATAATGATGATCGAGTACCAGTAGAAATTGAAAACTCATTAAATGAATACAAGGAGATTGTTGCAGAGGATATTCCTGATGGTCTACCACCAGTAAGAAGTATAATTCATTATATGGACCTGATTCCTAGAGCTAGTTTTCTGAGTAAAGCACCATATAGATTGACACCTAACGAGAATGAAGAACTTAACAGACAAGTGAAGGATTTGTTTCAGAAAGGTTTGATCAAAGAAATCTTGATTCCATGTGTTGTACTTGTTGTGCTAGCACCTAAGAAGAATGGAGAATGTGTACTAATTCTAGAGCTATCAACAAGATAACAATGAAGTATAGGTTTCCTATGCCGAGGATGGATGACATAATGCATTGTTTGAGTGGAGCAAAGTATTTTACCAAGTTGATTTGAAGAGTGGGTATCATCATATCAGAATCAGAGAAGGTGATGAATGGAAGAATGCTTTCAAGAAAAAAAGATGGCTTGTATGAGTGGTTAGTTATGCCTTTTGGTTTGACTAATGCACCTAGTACTTTCATGAGGTTGATGAATGAAGTTCTTAAGAGATTTTTGGGTAATTTTTTGATTGTCTATCTGGATGATATATTGATATTTGATAAAACTAAGATGAGAACACCTTGAGCAATTAGACAAGTGTTGCAAATATTGAAAGAGGAGAAGCTACTAATTAATTTGAAGAAGTGTTCCTTTATAAAAGAAGAGATTGTGTATTTTGGATTTGCGATTTCAGTGGATGGCTTGAAAATGGATCCTGAGAAGGTTAAAGCAATTTTGGAGTGGCCTACACCTGAGAATGTGGGTGAGGTAAGATCATTTCATGGTTTGGCTAGTTTTTATAGAAATTTCATTAAGAATTTCATTTATGTTGGTAATGTTATGACTGAGACTATGAGGGGGGATAAAAAGAATTTTAAATGGACACATGGAGCTGACAAGAGTTTTGAGACTTTGAAATAGAAGGTTGTCGAGTTACCTATGTTAGCTTTACCTGATTTCAATAAGGTATTTCAAGTTGAGTGTGATGCAAGTGGTAGCGCAATAGGAGCTATGTTGAGTCAAGCAGATAAACGTGTTGCTTTATTTAGTGAGAAGTTGAATGATGCTAAAAGGAAATATTCTATGTATGATCAAGAATTCTATGCTATTGTTCAACCCTTGAAAAAGTGGGTACATTATTTGCACCAAGTGATTTTGTGTTGTATACTGATCATAAAGCTTTGCAATATTTGAGAAGTCAACATAAGTTGAATCAGAGACATATGAAGTGGGTTGAATATTTACAGAGTTTTACATTTGTGATTAAGCATAAGAGTGGAGTCACTAACCAAGTTGCAGATGCACTGAGTAGAAGGCATTCTTTGTTGACTGAGATGAAGGTTGTAGTTCTTGGTTTTGATGAGATGAAGGAGTTGTATGACATTGACCCTAATTTTTCTAAGGTGTGGAGAGATTGCAGAGCACCAAATTTATCAGAACAACCGAGTAAGTTTGAGGAGTATTTCATTCATAAAGGTATGTTGTTTAAAGGAATTCAATAGTGTATACCAAGAAGTTCCATGAGAATTAATTTGATTAAGGAAACGCATTGTGGTGGATTGGCTAGACATTCTGAAATTGATAAGACATTGAGTTTTCTTAAGGAAAAGTGTTATTGGCCACACATGTATAAGGATGTTCAGAAGTTTGTAAGGAGTTGTGTAATTTGTCAAGTTGCAAAAGGAGTAAGTCATAATATTGGATTGTATACTCCTATTTTTGTTCCTGAGAAACCTTGGAGTGACATTAGTATGGAATTTTTTCTTGGATTACCTAAGACAACAAGAGGGTATGATTTTATATTTGTTTTTGTGGATAGATTTTCTAAGATGGCACATTTTATACCATGTAAGAAGACATCAGATGTTGTGCATGTTGCTGAGATTTTCTTCAAGGAGATTGTTAGATTGCATGGATTACCTAGGAGTATTATCTCTGACCAAGATAGCAAATTTGTTGGTTATTTTTGGAGGACTTTGTGGAAGATGGACACAAAGTTGAGGTTTAGTTCTACATTCCATCCACAGATAGATGGACAGACAAAGGTTGTGAATAGAAGCTTGGGTAATTTTTTGGGGTGTTTAGTTGGAGATAAGCCAAGTAATTGGGACATGGTTTTGGCTCAAGCTGAGTTTTCATATAATAATTCTATGCATAGGAGTTCGGGAAAAACACCTTTTGAGATTATTACTAGAATGCAGCCTAGAGGAGTATCAGATTTGAGGGATATTGTTGGTGAAGAAAAGAGAAGTGCTGAAGGGGAAGTATTTGCTGATTTTATGAAGTCTTTACATGAGGAAGTGAAGTTGAAGTTGGAACAAAATAATTAGAAGTATAAGGAAAATGCTAACAAGTCTAGGATACATCATGTTTTTGAAGTTGGTGATGAGGTGATGGTTCATTTGAAGAAGGGAAGATTTCCTATTGGAACATACAGTAAGCTAAAAATGAAGAAGTTTGGTCCTTGTAGAATTTTGAATAAATTTGACAGTGGTAATGCTTATGAAGTTGAGTTACCTGATGACATGGATATATCTCCTATATTCAATATTGCTTATTTTCATAAGTATCATGAGTTAGATGATGAATATATGATATCAGATGATTATCCTAAGAAGCATATTGAAGAGGTTGAATAGATATTGGATCAGAGGATTGGTAAAAGCACAAGAGGAAAAGATTACTATGAATATTTGGTGAAGTGGAAGAATAGACCAGTTGAATATGCTACATGGATTTCTCAATTTGAGTTGGATTCAGCTTCGGTTGTCACATCTTAATGATTTAGGAGAATCATTTCTATCATGCCCAAAATTAGGGCAAAACACACACAACAAATTTTTTTTTAAAAGTCACCAACAGCAAGGTTGAAACAGAAACAAAAGAAGGAACATCAACCTTTACACTCCACTCTTGAGGAATTTTGAGGCATGCACTGGCTTGCCGACATTCCCTAACTTGTCAGGTGCACTAGGTTGAAGTAATTGCTAACTAGGGTTCAACCACACGAAGGGCATGAAGAAAGATTCCCTAGTCCAAGTCACTCCAAAAGTTTATGGCAAGAACATAAGACAATAATAATGTTAAATCTTGCCTAGGTTAATTGATAAAGGTATTAAGTGTAACAAGGGGAATTTAAATTAATAAAGTTCAAATAAATGGTTTAATTAAAAATAAATATTATTAGTAATAATTTAGTTAATAAAAATTATTATTAAGGAATAATAGACTATGAGGATCATAAGGGCCGTTTAAAAATAACAAGGCCCCATTAAAATATTAATTAACATTAACATAATGAGATTACAATAATTAAATTGGCACAACTAAAATAATTAATGTCTTAATAGATAAAAGAAAAGGGTCCATAGATACATACTAGGAGAAATGTTATGGAAATAAGTTATCCATTATAATCCAAAATCAAATTAGTAATTAAAATATCAATTAACAATTTATCCCAAATCAAATCATATCCCGGAATAATAGGGGATTTACTAAAAAAATCACATGGCCATTATTAATAAAGAGTTACATAATTTTAAGAAATTAAAATGAGAGTTATTAAAAGTCAGTAATTAAATAGAATCCACGGACCCAAATAAGGAAACTAATTCAGAATAATATAAATAAATAAAAAAGAAACTCTTTTATAGATTCTAGGTTAGCCCTAACCCTAATCCAATTTTAGGGTTTAGATAGGCCTCTAATCTTTCAGAATCATATCACTGGATAGTTTGGCTATCCCCAAGATAAGACTTGTCTGTTGGCAATGCCCAGGTTTGATACTACCAAACCAAATCTGTTTGTCACACATTACCAGATCTGAGGAATGCACCCACAAATCTGTTGGCATGCAAGGTTTTAGCTTGGGTCTGAAGAGAAAATTGCACGACAAAGGAAGTGTATCTCTTTTTCGATCGAAGCTAAGTATTAATCTATCGATAAAGCATAACGATAATAAATAGTTGCTAATACAGTACACAATGCACTAATCAAATCCTCTTTTCATTAACTCCTTTAGCTAAAGGTTATTTCAAAAGAAACAAATATAATTATCTGCCAGAGAAGTATTTCTTAAGGGAGTTTGTTAAGTTAATGATTTTTATTTTGTGTTGCAGAATGAAACCTAATGCAAAGGCCCTACGAAGGTACCATACATTGATGTTATGGCCCTTACCACATAAATCTGGAATGTTATCTACAATCGAAACATATAAAAATAAAACTTAAACACAAAAAAAAAAATCAATTTTTACCGCCGAAGTGTTGGGGAGGGTTCGTAGCTCCCCGGGCCACTGTTGGAAGTGGTCATGCCACTGCTACGGCAACCATTACCATCGGCAGCAGTGACATGGTCACTATAGCAGTGGCTTAGCCACTGGCAGCAATGGCCATGCCACTACCTGTCACGGCAATGTCATTGCAACAGTGTGCGGTGCTGCACAGCAGCTGGCTAAGGCATCGCCACGGTTAGGATTTCGCATTGACGTTTTGATGCATAACATTACAAGGAGTTTGATTCAATAGATTTATTTTTATTTATTATTACAACGTTATGTTTGTTGATTTCTCCGCAAAGCTTTATTACCATTAACACATAAGATGCGTGATATGTAGACATATATCACTATATATGTATATATATAATGATATATATTTACGTAAATATAACAGTACTATAAATAAAAGTTTGGGGGTTAAACAAGGAAGAAGTAAATTTATTCTAGTTTGAAAGCAGATAAATATAACATTATTATATATATATCCGGCAGGATGTATATGCAATAATATATATATATATATATATATATATATATATATATATATCTGTGTGTGTGTGTAAGTACAATACACAGCATTATTCTCTTAAAAAAGAAGAAAATAACACACACACACACACACACAGATATATATATATATATATATATATATATATATATAAATTTTTTTGGGAGAATTATATGTCTATTATTATATTTTCACATAGTTGTGGTAACATTATCAAGCAGAAACATTAACATAATGAAGAGTAATGAAAACATAAGGGTTCATATTCTTAATCATTTTAGTTTACCTATTTTTTTGAAAGAAATGTAAAAATTAAAGAGTTATGATTTCCACCTTTCAACATAGAAAGTGTAAACTTTCAAGGAAATAAAGAACAAAAGAAACACAAGAGTATATTCTATTGGAATATTTATATGTTAATATAATCAGTATTATATTAACATATAGATATTTATACACTTTAACGAAAACATTTAAATAAAAGGCCACTTTATCTATAATAAAATTAATCTATTTTCATTCCTTAGAATCACTCAAATATATATAGGAAATTGATTCTAGGTACAATTTAAGCTTAGCATATAAAGAGGATAATTAAGCTATTCTTTCCATATCAATAACGAAATAATAAAACATTCCATTTAATTGAAAACTTCTCACAAATGGAAATAGATTATTTTCTTTTAAGGGAGAGCTAAAATAAACATGCATAAATAATCTTTTTGAATACTTAGTCATAGAGGGAGGTAGCCTTTCTCATTCACATTCATCTAACTTCAAACATCAACACTAATATTTCACTCCAACATAAGAGAAATCAATGCAACATTCCCATGTTCACTTTAGTTCAATATAACCGAGGAAAATAAATTAACAAGCTATCTTTTACAAGCATCTCACATGCTAGGCTTTTAAACATAGCCTTAAATAACAACTTTCACAAAGGCTCAAAGCCAAACAACTAAATATCAAGTAGGAGAAGTATCAAATCTCCATCTAGCTCCAAGAAAATCAGCAAGATATGCCTCTCAAAATCTGCAAAACAAACAAATAGACCATGGAGGCTCACCTCCCAACCTAGGCCATTTCATGGCCACCCCCGAGCTAGGGGAAAACAAAGATGGATAGGGTTTCAACATGCAAACCTCAAGCACATAAACAACAAAAACCAGCAGCAACACATAAACATCAAATTCCCTTTCCCAAGGCTTAGCACAACCTGAGTCACTTTGGACCCATGGTAGGGGTGAAGGTGGAAGCTACTCAACTAGGAGAATGCCAAAGTACAATAGAAAACCAGCCTTCAACAAGGCTCCAAAATCTGCACAATATGCCTTCACAAGGCCATAGAAACAACCATCCACCCTTCTCATACTCTTCACCATACCCACACCCTTATAGCTCCCAAAAGTATACATAATCAAGAATAGGCACATGGGCGCCCATACATCCATGCTTTATCCCCTTCCTCCCAAAGGAAGGACTCTACACTAGAAAAGTAGTCCCAACTCATGCCCTTCACCCATCAAGGCTCTCTTCCCTCCCAAGGGTGAGCTTGGCCTTGCACAACCCCAAGAAACAATGCACAAAAGAAAATACACTTACAAGCAAGGATAAGAAGACAAAAATTCATACAAGATTAACTAACATTCACACAACATAGGAAAGGTAAAAGAAATTGTACATAGCAATAAGAAAAAAGGATTCAAGATCCAAGCTTAAGGCAAGAAGGTTGAGATGAGCTTTCCAACTAGTCTCCCTCCTTTGCAAAGCAACTCAAAAATCCTCCAAGTACAACCACACCCAAAAATTCCTCACAAACTCTCTAGTCTCCAAAAATTGGAGAGTGGGCATTGACCAACAATTTTCCCTCCATCTCCTTAAGAAGACAAACTCTCCACCTTTAAAAACAAAAGAGGGAAAATTCAAATTCAAAATTCAAAATGAAGAGTGGCTCTTCCAATTTCGTCACTTTTCAAAAGAGCATCTTTTGGAAGGGCAAAAATAGTCAAAAACCATCACAATAGTCAAAATTTGACCCCCAACATATGACACCACTATGGGGTAGCCTATTTTTAACCTCCACTAACATAAATGATCATTAAAAGCCACTCAAAAGACCACTCAAATATTGAATCCGAAAATGAAAGAGATTCCCACTCATGGCTCCTAAAAATAGAGACCACTTACACACATTGAACACTTGGGGCATGCCAACTCACATGACATGTGTCAATTGACACCACAAATAAATCACATTACACACAATACACATGGCATGCCAAGTAGACTAAATAAATAAGTAAAATAAACATAATTCAATAATTATACTCATGCATCACTTTAAAAAAATTACACTTTACAACGAGGTTAATTTCTCCCCTTGGAGATAACCTTGGCTTAACATGATTTTACAAGTATCCATCTTTGATTTCCCCCGATATAACCATGGTCTTACCTACACACTTAACAAAATATCAGTAGCTCATGAAATGTCAATAACATATATTTATGTAAATAGAATACATCTCAAAATCAAATTCTTAACATCATAGATTTCTAACCGTATCTCATAGTAATCCTCATCATGTTTAACATTGCATTTCTAAAGCATATAAAATCAAGAATACAATGATATATGCACATCATAAATAATCAAACTCAAGTACATCATATAGTCCAACTGCATCCACACCTTATCACAAGAAAATCATGTACTTCCAATAATACATTTCTTTGTTTTGAATCAAGTTATTTCAAGAATATAAATATATCAATTAACCTAATTTATTGACCATGATTATCTCACATAAACTCTTCTTGTATAAACATGAAATTATGGCATGATATTCTAAATTAAATAATTCATCCTTACCATAAGTCAAGACCTATTAATTCAATGTGAAAATAAGTCCTAAATCATTTACAAGTTATATTTCAATTGGTTCTCTTTTCCTGCATTATTAAAACATCAAAGTGTTCTATGTGAAATCTCCCACTCGACATCAGGACCTAATAATCACCCTTCTATTAATACATGTCTAAACATAAAATAAATTCAAATGGTCCTTTATGTAAGCATTCATATCCAAATAGAAACATTTGAACATTTAGTAGTGGTACACTCACACCTTTCCTACTGCATTTCCTCTAGAGATTATATACACCCAGAGAACAATATTTAACTACATTAGAATACATATATATTTCACTCTTTTATTATTTAAACTACCTTCTTCCAATACAATTTTCTATAAAACATGCACTTGGTAGTATTTGTAATATTTTGTACCTGATTTGTAGACACAACACTTCAGTAAAACATTAGAGGTAAGCAAAAATGAAATCGTGCAATGAATTGAAAGCTAAACTAACCAGGTGATTTACTGCCTTCTAATAGGTGTGAGTATGATGTTCTCAGATTGTTATCGAGATTAGTGACCTTGACGACACCTAAACGAAGGATTTGAATGCAAAACTGATTTGAAATGAATGCAATTAATCTATTTTTTTAATTTTCTATGCAATGATATGATGAAAACTGATATGAATCTATGATATGTAAAAACTGATATGCTATGATGATCTAACAAATGAAAACTAATATGATATGAAAAACTATGCAATGTTGATATCACAAAGCTTGGATTCGCAAAGATGATTCTTCAGTCTATTAATCTTATTTTAAATGCAGAGCATCCTAGGATTTTGAGTGTATAAGTAACATGAAAAGAGTGCATCACAATGGTAATCAAATCTCTATCTACTAGGATACAAATCATAATGCAACAACATAACTTTCTAATTACTAAATCTATTATGCAGAAGATAATACCAAGATAGAATCTCTTAAAAACACCTGACATAACTTCCAAAGATAAACTCCTGATAAACCTAAGGAAAATCTAGGTAAAGAGCATCTCATGATGCCATCATCCATAATGTGGGTAACAATCACTACATCCACATGAATGAATTGTCCCTACTCTAAGGGTCTCTAGAATGTGATTCAAGACCATATCCTACGTCTCCTAGTTCACTCAGAACATCGATACATGCTCCAAAACAATCCTCCTCGTGGATTCTTCTTCACATGGGACCAACATGATTTTTCCCTTTGAGAGTGATGATCGAACCCACACCATAAGGATGTTTGTGCAAAGGGGTAAACGAGGGAGGCACTACAATTTCTTTCTACCTCGGTTGTCTAATGCAGGAGCATCCTGGGTTTCTTTGCTCTCCTACTCTTTTGTTCATTCTACCAGTTATTGCCGAGTTGCAGTATTTTTTGAGCGTTCATGTGTGTTGAGTTGTTTAGTGTTGGCTGATTAATCTTGTGTGTGTCGATTTATTCATTATTGGCCAAGTGTTTCTTCTTGTGCTGAGTGAACCTATTATTTGCTGATGCTCGGTTCTTCTTTGACCGAGTTTGTTTGTGTTTGATTCTTAGTTGGAGCTGACTTATGTATTTAATTTTGGTCATGAATTTAATGATTGGGATCTAGTCTTGGGATGTGTGTAGACCATTTTTTGGTCAACCTTCTATTTGTAATAATCTAGAATCTTTTGTAAGTCATTTTGGCATGTATAAATAAAGATGTTTGGATGTAGTATAGGTATTGGGGAATTAGGGAAGAAGAGGTAGTGAGATAGAAAAGAAGTAATTGATAAATCTTGTTGGTCATAACTTGAAAGGCCTCACAGTCGGGCATGTATGCTGATATTTGGATGAATCAATAAAGTGTTTATGTTCCTTCTCTCCTTGGTGTTGTTCTATGTGTTGTTTTCATTGTGTATTACTCTGCAAGGTGGCTAGATAGTTAGGTGAGCCTTTAGCCCTAGCTTTTCATGTATCTCCTTGTGTCACTTCCTCTCAAGGGGGTAGAGTGAGTTAGTAAAGGAGAGTATTGGCCCTTTGTCATTTTTATCAAAGTAGGAGAAAACAAAGAATCGAAGAAGATCAAAGAACCTTGATGTTGATATCTTTTCATAGTGAGTTATTTTCTTTGTTATTAATGAATTTTTCCATCAATGACAAAGGTGAAGTTTGTTGAATGTGAAGTTGAATTTTTTTATGTTGTTATCATTGATGTCAACATATCTAATGCATAGAAGATATTTATTTATGATTTGGTTGTTTTACTATATCGATTAATGTGTACTGATATCCTTGGCATATCAGTAAATCTCTTCACCAAAGGATTTGTTGTAAATGTTTATTCTTATCCATTTCAGTGGTGGTTCAATTTCATGTGCAATATATGGTGGATCAATTATTTGATTTTGGTCCTATTTTGAGCATGTTCATTATGTTTCGGTCCCAACAGCTACCACAAAATGTGTTGATCGTATTTGTTGGTACCAAAAGTCCTAGAGATGGTGTAGCATATTGATATGTAGGAGGCATGTTGTATTGTTCAAGGTGGTCCACATTTCATTCCTTACCACTGTGGGAATGTTTTGGTGTGACCTATTTCAAATCAGTTTAGGCTGACTTGGTTGATGACATCAAGCAGTATAAGAAGAGTGATGTTTTTAGTTCCTCATCTGGCTTATGTGATGCTTGTATGTGAAGTGAATGTGAATCTAACAAGAGGGGATCTATGTGTTTCTAATCATGTGTATGGATACAATTGGTAGTTGATTGATATATCATTTCTATATTACAGAGTACTAGTGACAATGATCTCAGTGGTGGATTTGATCTCATTTCATATATTTTGGAAGTGATCCTATTTCTATTGGATGTTATCCATATTCATATTTTAGGGTAGTTATCCTAATCGAAAGTGAGCCAACCAGCAGTGATCCAACCCATAGTGAGAAAACTGACAGTGAGCCTTTGTAAAATCTACCTTAATTGGTATCATTTTAACCGATGTCATTTCATGATAATTAGCATCTATGTAGTTTTTCCCATTTTGGGTTTCCACATAAATTATGGTGCTCTTTGTGTTGGTGGTTTTTTTCTTTCATATTTACATATATTATAATTGCTTAATGTCGTTACCGGTAGAACAAAAGTTAATATAGATATAACTTTCATTATCATTTGTATAGTTTGTGAGTTTACCAACACATTAAAAGTTTTAGGAAGTGTTTGTGAATAACTGATTCACCCCCCCTTGAATCATTTGGCATGTTCAATACTCTTCCTTTCAAGGGTCACTTATCACTTGTACATATCCTTTCACAATTATCTATTCCTTCGCTAACAAGAGTATTCACTCTTTGCTAAGGGTACAAGCATACATTATTGATTTAAGGATATCTTCTTTTTGTTGGAAGTAGGTATCCTTGTTTCTCTTTTCCTTATGATGCCACCATAATCCTATGTCTCTATAATAAGGAGGGGGCATATATGTGGACTCATTGTGTATTATACAATTTTTTTCTTATTCTCTAAACTAACTATTTATTGATCCCTTTGGAGACAATGTTATCCTTAGGACTGATCATTTTTATGGATCCACATGGAGACAATGCTTTGCATAAGAATGATCCCATAAGCCACCCTTGAGAATAAAAAAAATTTAACTTGCCCTTAAGTGAAAAAAAAATTAAGTCATCCCTGAGCACAAAACATTTCAAGTTGCCCCTAAGCGCAAAACTTTATAAGCCACCTCTAAGCGAAAAAAATATTGAAGTCACCTCTGAGCGCAAATTTTTACAAGCCACCCATGTGTGCAAACTTTTTAAGGTATAATTTACTAGCACAATGTATCTTGCTAGACCATCAATTGTCCTTACCTCTTAATTTAAGATGAGTGGAACAAGAATAACACAACTTGCTAGCCTTTCCTTCTATTCATTTTCTTCTACCATGAATTACCTAGCATAATACAATTTGCTAGCCTGTTGGATTTATGGTATCTCTTTTCCTTTCCATTCTCTCATAGATTTGATAGTGGGTTAGATCATGGATTATTGTCCTTAGTGAATTTTCTTTCCCTTTCCATGTGATCATTTATGCTCTTGCAATAGCTTTCTGAACATGATATTAGTGGTTGAGACCTTTTCTCGATCGAGGTCTATTACTAGTCGATTTGGAGTTTTTATTTTTAGTACTAACTCCTTTTTTGTTGTGTCTTTGTCTTTTTTTGCCTTTTTTTTTTGGTTTTTGTGTCCTTATGCATGGATGTTTGAGTTGAGATCCTTTTTTTGGGAGGCTTGTGTCCTTAAGCTTAGTGATATCTTATTTCTTTGTAGTTTTCCCATGATCATCTCTCTTTCATTTCTTTTCCTTCTGTCTCATTTCCTTTATTATGAGTATGAGGTTTTCTCATACTCCTACTAAAGTGGAGACTAAATGTACCATCCTAAATTGTAAGAACCTAATTAGTGTACAATTTAAGGACTATTTTACACCCACTTTAGTGTATTTTCTACAACAAGACATCATATGTCATTTAATGGACATCTAAATTCAAATATAGGTCCTCTTTCATTTAAATCTTATTTAAAATCAAGTTAAGACCTTATTTTAAGTGTTCTTATCTATTTTTCTTCCAATCCAATAATTTATTTCATCACCTAGGCCGTATATGACTATTTGTGGCCTTTGAGTTTTGTCCTACTTCAAAACTACTTCTACCTAAAAATAATGCATGTACCCTATCATCCTAAAACCGAATCAAATTTTTGGCCCTTTTTCCTAGGTACATAATGTTATTTACAATATGTACCTTCCTAAAGTGGCCCAAAATTGTAGAAGAGCTTTGTGTCAAGGTTTTGGTGGTAAATTAGGCCCCATAGTTGGTCTACTTGAATTTTAATGCCCAATATATTGTGAGAGGTATTTAAACACCCTAGCCCTCCTCGTTTTGGTAAATACACTCAAGATAAAGCATTCATAATATGGCATTTATACTATGTTTTGGGGGGGGGGCTTCTTTGTTCTTTTAGACTTGGGAATGTGGAGCACTTAGGGGGTGTGGTGCTCATGGTTGGTGGTTAAGTGTGTTGTTTGATTTCAAGTGTTGGTTTTCTTTTTTTTTGTTGGATCTTATTAGTAGTTGGGGTTTATTTGGCTTGAGTCCCTTTTCTTATGTTTGTGAAGATTTTCCTTTGTGTTTGTGCGGGCTTTTTGTGCCTCTCATTTGTGGGTGTGGGTCTTGCATAGATGCATGTAAAGAAATCATCCTGGAGGAATGAGCATGTTATTTAAGGATGCAATGATGGGTAATATTATGCCTTCATGCATGCATGATAATCCTATCTTCAGTGCAACTAGTAAGGGCATGTGAGAAAACTCTTCCCAAATTGGGGGCTTTTAGCCTACGAAGGTAAATGCATGCCATATTAAGAGTGATAACAAGTTGGTTCTAGTGATTCCTCATTATCGTTGAGGAGGATATTGATTATTTATCTAATCATTATATGACCTATAATTTCATGGGTATTCTAGTGTCTTCTCCCTTTTTGGAGTCATGGGCTCATCGCACATGGAATCTAGAGGGGGAAATGGAAGTGATGTTAGTTACCAACACTTATTTTTTGGTAGTTTTCTCATGCATGTCAGATAGAAATAGGGCATTTGAAGGGGTCCATGTTTTTGTAATCAAGTTACTCTCTTCATCAAGCCATGGCATGTTGTATTCAACCCTATAGAAGAGCCCGCTTTGAGGGTTCCAATTATGTGATTTCCCTTGGAATTTTGGAGAGATGATATCTTCAATTCAACTATAGTGCATCTTGGCAAGCTAATGGACCCTTCTCAACAAAATATGGAGAAAAAGGTAATCAATTACACTTATGTTTGTGTTTAAATTGATTTGAGAAAACATTTTCCTACTTCCATGGAAATTCAATCAGATCCAAACTCATGGATCCAATTGATTCATTATGAAATTTTATCATTTTGTTGTCATATTTTTCATGAATATGAGCATTTTTAATGGTAGTGTACTAAATCTAAACATGTAGGGACTTCTAACAGTCATCCAACTAATTCAATTTATAAATAGGATAAAGGGAAGGCTTCTATGATTGAAGACGAGGAGAACTTCATCTTGGTTAGAACCCATAAAAAGGGAAGAAGTCAAAAGAGAACCTTTCATGATATGCAATTGAATGAGGTTTACAACCAGTTTGATGATATGGATGACAGAGATCAATTTTATGGGGCTATTGAAAACTTTCCTATTGGCCAATAACTTTTGGATGTAGGGGATCTAAATGGTGAGCATGGTAAAAATACTAAAGTTGCTCCACAAGAGGAAGGTTTAGGTGTGTAAATGGATATATATACTCTCAAGAACCTTGGGAGAATTGGGGTTGAGTGGAGGCAATGAAATGAAAGATGGTATGTCTCATATGTTCTAGATCTAATATGGATAAATCTTTACAAGAGGGTAGTAAAAGTATGGCTACCCCACCTGTGTTGGCAATTCGTCATAAAGCTCTTAGAAAAGGTTAACTTGAGAAGAATCTAAAGATAGGTACGAAGAAAGATCAAGATAAGGTGAAGTTAGTTGGTTAGACATTAGTGGAGTTTGGTTATATCAAAACCATTGAATCTCATTTCTCTCCTCAAAATAATGATTATCCTTTCATGGAATGTAAGGGAGTTAAATAGGATCCCTAGGCAAAACATGTTATTCAAGAATTAATTGTTCCTAATTCACCTAATGTGGTCTTTATTCAAGAAACAAGTTATTTTTTGATGGTATGCTCAATAAGGCATCAAAAATTTGTGTTCAAATTCATTGTTATTTTACGAGGGCTTATGGAAGTTAAGGGGGTATGGATTTGTTATGGAATCCGTGTAAGCTTGTCCCACTTAGGTGGATTTCTAGTAGGTCTTTTATCTCTTTGGTGGTCACTATTTGTGCATTTGGTGAGCACTTTATTTTTACTAATATTTATGCTCCAACTAATCTTGGGAAATCTTTTCTTTGGTCACATATAAGATTTTTTCATTTTCTTGCTCTTTTATTCCCCTGCATTTTGGTAGGAGATTTTAATGCAGTTTCAAGATTGGAAAAGAAGAGGGGAGGAAATCCTAGGTCAGATCTTTTTGCAAGGCTTATGACAAACAATATTGAGTTTTTTTAAGCTAATCGATGTTGAAACCACCAATGGAATAATAGAGGGTTTGGAGTGGAGAAAATAGCACAGAGATTATACATATTTATGGTCTCTTGCTTCTAGGTGGAGGATATTTGGACTACTAGTCCTGATATTTTAGACTGGAGAGGATTTGACCATTGGCTGATCAAGTTCTCTACTACTAAGTTCCAAGAGAAAAAGAATCCATGTTTTATGTTTCATCTTATGTGTCTTTAGGATCCATCCCTTCATGACCTTATGCTTAATTGGTGGTGTGAGGGGAAGCCTTTTTATGGTACCGCAATGTACTCTTTTCTCAATAAATTGTAATTCATAAGTACAAGCTTAAAACATGGAATAGGATGTGTTTTGGTAATATCTTTTTACAAAACAGGAATGCTCAATCTTGGGTTGATATTGTTATCCACCAAATTAAGGATCACGGTTTTTTTTATGCTCTATGAAGGGAGGAAGTTGTTGCAGTAAAGGAGCTGGAGGAATGGGAGCTCCAAGAGGAGATTTACTAATAGCAGAAGACTTAGGTTGATTGGCTCCAAGAGGATTACATGAACACAATTTTTTTCATAATATTGTGAAATAACAAAACACATGGGAGTGTAATTACTTCTCTCATTTCCTCAATGGGGATTCTTCTATTCTCTTATAGGGAGATTTTCTTAGGAAACCACTAGATACTTTGTGAATTTGTTTGTTGAGAACTCTACACCTGCTAGCATGGAGGAAGATTTTGTGCTTGATTGTATTCCTTCCATAGTTACCAATGAAATGAATGAGAAAATTATTAGACATGTATCACTATCTAAGGTTGAAGTTGTGGTTTTTGGCATGAAGAAGGGTAAATCTTTGGGGCCAAATGGTTTCCTTGTAGAATTTTATCAATATTTTTGGGAAATAATCAAGCTAGATCTCTTTGAGGTAGTGTAGGAGTATTTAAGGAACAATCAAATGCTTAAGGCTTTGAATGCTACATTTCTTGCATTCATACCAAAAAAGGAAGGAGCTAATTCCCTTGATTCCTTAGGAACTACAACTTTATGTAATGTGTTTTATAAAACTATCACATAGTTAATTGCAAAAAGGCTCAAGCCATGGATAAATATATTAATCTCTAAGGAGCAAGGTGGATTTGTTGTTGGAAGAAAAATCCTAGATGGGATTATCATAGCAACAAAAGTTGTGCATTCTATGGCAGTCTCTAAGGAGAAGGCTATGTTCATTAAATTAGATATGGTCAAAGCATATGATAGGGTCAAATGGAATTTCTTACATAAAGTGCTTACTAGCTTTCATTTTGGATCTAAGTGGACTAGTTGGGTGATGAGTTGCATCACTTCCTCCTTTGCAATTCTTATTAATAGTGATCCTATGGAGTTATTTGGTGCCTCTAGAGGTCTCCAACAAGGTTATCCCCTCTACCCGTACGTATCCATATTAATGGATGAAGGATTGGGAAGATTTATCAAGTCTCAAGCTAGGAGAGGATTGATTCATGGCTAGAATCATGGTCATGATCTTCCTCCCTATTCCCATATTCAATTTGTGGATGATACAACCTTAATGGGTGTTGTTAGAATTAATGAGGTTGCCAATTTCAAAAAAGCTCTAGATATTTATTTGAAAGCCTCTAAACAAGAGATTAATGAAGGGAAATCTTTCATCTTCTTTTTTAATACTCATGTTCTCCTTCAATCCAACATTTCTAGGATTTTGAGGTTTTAAATTGGTACTTTTGTTTTTGTCTAGCTTGGAGTTCCTCTTTCAGCTCGTTGCTTTCCTAGGGGGATGTGATAAGAAATTTTGGATAAGTTTTGACATAAGGTTAGTCTTTGGACTAATAGATAGCTCTCTACTATTGGTAGAGTGACTCTTTTGAAGTTAGTAATCTAGGATCTTCCTATTTATAGGTGTTTTGTACAAACAACTCTTGCAAGTTTCCTTAAGGGATTTAATGCCCTTTCAAGTCAATTCTTATTGACAAATAATTTACTATATTCAAAGTGGAGTTTGGTTAAATAGGATTCTATTCGTAGATCAAAGAAAAGTGGTGGCCTTGGTTTGCATCAAGCGGGTAGAATAGGGATGCTCTGGTTGTTAAGCTCTTTTGGAGATGGTGCCTCAACCAGGATCAAGGTTTGGCTAGAATCCTCAATATTGAATATCTATGGGGAGCAAAAGAAAAGGAAGTTACCGGGTAAAATTTGGTAGGAAATGGATCCATGATCTCAAATACCCTTAAGAAGAAGTGCAATTAGTTAAACAAGGTCTATTTTTTTATTTGTAATAGGGTGATGAAGCTATGGTTTGGAAGAATTCTTTGGATGGATTCCCTCTAATTCTATCTCAGTTTCCTCACTCATAGTCTCTTTACAATAGTTTTCTTGAAGCTAGCGGAAGTAGAATTGAGGATTTTAAAGTTGCTTTGAACTTGGGGCAAGGAGAGGTGGTTTGATGGAAAGAACCACATGAGTGTCCTCCTATAGGATTAGTTGAGGACAGGGAGAATCTTCCTAGAATCTTGGCTAGTACAGGTTGTAACTCACTCAAAAGAGTGGATATTCTTGCATGGGGCCCTAATTCGAAGGGGAAGTTTTTGGTGGCTTCAAGATATCGGGAATTAGATAGGTTGATTTTTGGCAAGGTGAATGTTCCTTGGTGGAAGCAGGTTTGGAACATGTTTGTTTGGACTAAATGTAATTTTTCTTGTGGTTAGTCATTTAGAATAGATATCTCACCTGGAAGAATCTTCAGAAGAGAGGGTTTGAGGGGCCTTATATTTGTGTTATGTATAATAAAAATGAGAAAACTAGTTCTCGTCCCTTTCTCATGTGCTCTTTCACCAAGGAAATATGGCATTGGTGGTGGAAGTTTGGAAGCATGTTTGTGTTCATGCCAACTCTTTGGTTGATTTCTGGAATAGTCTTGATCAACACCCTGGTAAGACTTCTTTTGTTCATGTGGCATGGGATATTGAACCTTGTTTCATTATTCAAAAATTGTGCTTCGAAAGACTTCTTTTGTTCATGTGGCGTGGGATATTGAACCTTGTTTCATTGTTCAAAAATTGTGATTAGAGAGAAACCACAAGATTTTTCAAGAGAAGAATAATTTGGTGTAGCAAATGTGGCTATTAGTTTCTTGCATGATACAAGAAAATATGATAGTTAAGTGTGATCTTTTGTCAAGGTAGACCCTGAGACTTGCAAGTTGTCTAGAATTTGAGTACTTTTTTGTGGGGACTTTAGTCATGTCTCTTTTAAGAGACAATTGGTTAAGTGTCGTCAAGCTAAAAAGAAGGCCCAACAGGATGGTAAGAGGTCTCCCAATAAGACCCTTAGATCAATATTGACGGATCTTCTAGAGGAAATAATGGGCATGTAGGAGTTGTAATAATTGGCAAGGATAGTTTTGGAAATGTAATTTTACTATTTTCTATGTATAAGGTTCAACAGACCAATAACTATATGGAGGCTCTTGTTCTATTGGCATTAGAAAGAGGATGTGCCCTGGGATGGAACAAATTTATTTCTGAGTCTGATTCCCAAGTTGTTGTAAATATGCTGAGCAGGTAGAGGATGGATGATGATTGGCATCTAGTTGTGGTGGGCAAGAAGATCATTAGTTTGAAAGACTCTTTCAAGTCAGTTGCTTTTTTCTATGTTCCCCATGAGTGGAATATGGTGGTAAATTATTTGGCCAAGTGGGCTTCAGAGCAATTGGATGGTTGGAATGTTGGAAAATGGGATGAATTGCCTATAGAGTTTGCTCAAGATCTTGAGAAGATTGTTAGGGAAGACATGATGAGTTAGTTGCATCCTTTAGGGATCACATTTTGTTGATGTTGGTGGATTGTTCTCTCCTTTGGGCTTGGTGGCCCTTTTCTTTGTATAACCATTTTGGATTCAATAAATTTTTGCCCCTTTTTTGAAAAAAAAATGTATTTATATCTATCTTTTTTTTATAACATTTATAGGTTCTTCGGCTCCTACCGGTTCAACCCCCTCTAGTAATGTGGATCTTTCTTTGCCTTATGCTCCTAATCTACTCCAAGCTTGAGTTGACAATGTATAAGTTTCTTAGCACCCCAACCATTGTGTTGACAGTTACCCAAATGAAGTTTCATTAGTTGCTCCCCCTTGTGGTGGGGAGTCTAAGGACAACATTGCCTAGACAGTTGTCTGACGACACTGGAAAAATAGTTACTCAAACTCACATTCTTCTCCACCTATGGTGAGTGAGTTGCCCTCCCACTATTGAGGAGGGCTACTAGCCTTGATGCTAGTGTGTTGTTTATTTGTGTATTTTATTTTTTAGAGCACCTTTGTTTGTGTGTTGTCAATAAGTTGTTGATGGCCCTCTACTTGTAAAAGCCAACACCCCTGCTTTTGTGTTGTTCCCTTTGACGCCTTCAGATTATGGTTGATTAAGAGTCAGGCCCTTTATTAGGCTATTAGTTTTACTCAAAAATATTTATAGGTTCTCATGTGTTTAATCATTGTTCTATTTTCACCAACATTTAGTAATTTTGTGTACATTAAGATTATTTATTTACAATATATAGTATAAATTTGTGAGTATACAACTACTAGGTACCCTCCCCTAGTGCAACTTTATTTTGGAATTTTAAAAAAATATAGGCTTTTTCAATTAAAATATTTGAACAAATAAATAAACACTATATATAAATATCATTATTTCACTTATTTTAATATATAAAGAAATATTTAAAAATAAAAATTAATACTAGAAGTTAATATTAAAAGACATTTTATAATGACATCAATAGAAAAGCAAAATATAAGTCATATTTTTCTTTAGAAACTAAAACTATAAGAAACTTGTAATAAAATAAAATATTTATTAGATATTTTTAAAATAGATAAAATAATTTTATTTGTAGATAAATATATTTAAGATATCTATTAAAACTTTATAATAAATTATATTATTTAATATTTTGAAATATATTTTATAAATTATATTTATTCTATTCTACTATATTTTCTTAAATTTTATGAATTGTTTTTTTATATTTTATTTACATTAAATTATATAAAATTAGTATATATATTTTAAATATATTTACATTAATGTGTTGCATTACAAAAACAATACTACAATATTCAAGTATGGTACTCACCACTTCATATTGCTTATAATATTTTCCTTCCAAATCTCTTCATAAAATTTGTCATATCCATTTTCATTCAACGAGGCATTTTTAGCTTTAGCATATAAGGAAGTTTGTAGTCATATATTTCCATAGACAAAGCAATCTTCAATTTAAGAATTGTTTCCCTTCACTAAGGGCCTGTTTGGTGCTTGGAATAAAATAATTTGTTGTTTGTGGCATTTTTTGAATTTTTGAATTAGAAAACTAATTCCCATTTTCGGCCCAATGCTTGCATTAATTAATTCCAAAAAAAATTTGGAATTTGTTTCTTATTCCAGAATAAACTTTTTATGGATTCGAAATTACAACAAAATGTATAAGTTTTTCGAGTCCATGCGTGAATGGTTAAGGGATTATAATCTTTTGTTTTATAATCTTATTTTTTTAATAAAAAAATTTTATAAAATTTTTTGTTTTATAATATTTTTTTTAATATTTTTTTTAATATTTTTTTTTATAAATGTTTTTTTTAATAATTTTTTTAATAGTCTTATTTTTTTAAAAGTTAATAATATATATTTTAATTTAAAAATATACAAGTTAAAAATACATATATGTTTTAATTAAAAAACCAACAACAAAAATGATAAGTTCAAAAATTAAAATTCGTAAGAATTTTTTTATTTTATAATTATAATATTTTAATAAGTTAAAAATACATATTATTCAAACTAATTAAAAAAATAAAAAATAATCCTTATTCCAATTTCACATTATGGGATCCAAACGCAGAATAGATAATTTCAACTTTCATTTTCAGGATTAATTAATCCGAGAACCTTATTCTGGATAAATTAATTTCATGCACCAAACGGGCCCTTAGGGAATAATACTAGTTATCACCCATATTCCAATTATTGTTAAATCCATGTTCACCCAACCGTCCAATTACTAACTATAAAGAAATGGAAAAGATTATAACTAAAAGCTCATTATAAATTTCACATGGATCAATAGCCACCTACTTGTACCCGTAGTAATTATAATTTATAAACTTTAATGGAGTTGTGAAACCTTATTGGTGTGTGTGTGAATTTTGTACCTGATCTGTAGACACAACACTTCAGTAAAACATTAGAGGTTAGCAAAAATCAAAATCGTGCAAAATTGAAATCTAATTTAACCAAGCGATTTACTGCCTTCTAGTAGGTGCGAGATTGATGTTCTCAAATTGTTATCGAGATCAGTGAGCTAGACGACACCTAAATGAAGGATTTGAATGCAATTGATCTAGATATGAAATATGAATGCAATTAATCTATTTTTTTGGATTTTCTATGCAATAAGAATGATAAAAACTTGATATGAAATCTAATCTATATGAAATTGATCTGCTAAAATGATCTAACAATGATATGAAAAAGAATCTAAATGAATGTAAAAAAAACAAATTGATCTCACAATAGCCTTGATTCGTAATAAGCTTTGATTCTCCCAATTCCAATTCTCCAACGTGATTGTGCAAAAATATGAGATGATTTGGGATGAGCTGAAGCCTTAATTTATAGAAATCTAGGGCTTTAGAGGTGCATGGATAAAAGCCATAAATCACTCAAATAACTTAGCTTGATTTTTGAGTTATTTTTAAATAAAGATAATTTAATTCACAAAAATATGCAAATCATGCAAAAATAGCTTTTTAACTCAAATTAGAAGTTTAGATCAATTTTAAAACTCAAAAATGATGTTGAGTTCCAAAAAGTCAATAACTTGCATTGATTTTCTGATTTGGAGTTTAACTGCTCTTTGATTGTGCACATAGATAATTATGAATTAATAAATAAATAAAGTGATTTATGCTCAACTTAACTGATTTTTGAAAATAAATAATTGATTTATGGGTTAATCAATTATTTAATCAAACTTTTATTAAAAACTATATTATTAAATACTGACAACTTGCTTTAATTAATTAAATAAGAATTTAATCAATTATTCATAGGATATTGAATTTATTGTCAAAATTAAATAATACAATTAATAATAGATAGAATTAAATTTAATTAAACAATTAAGTGGCAAATATTAAATCTAATTAATTAAATATGAAAATATTCAATTAATCAAATTTTAGGATAAATGTGATTATCGCCAAATAATCATTAAATTAAAGGTAATTAAGATAATTAAGAATATTGCTAGGAATATTCCCCGATGTAGAATTTAAGATTATCAATTAGGATTCGATGATGTTTAGATGTGCCTTAGATTAGGACTTTGATGTCGATTTCGTTCGAATTGTTGATATAGGAGATTAATGAACTTATAGCCCATTTTTGGGGTATTACATTTTGCCCCTCTTTGAATTACTGTGTGAAGCGCAGTGGTTCAAAGACAGTCTGTGTTTGATAGAGATATGAAACGGATTTGAAATTGATAATTGATATGAGACAGAAGCTGATTGAAAGATTTGATATGAAGATAATAGGTCCTGAATGACCAAAAATAATGTTCATTGTAGCAGCGATGAACCGAGGATTGCGAAAAAAAGTGTCAAAATGCCTGATCCTGAACCTTATGATTGCGAAGAAGTGAGTGATCGGTTCTAGACTCGATTGTCTTAGCAGAACTAGCAAGTATCACATCCGAACCCTTCGGTTGCCGAAAAACCAAGGAAATAACACTGATGAACCGATGGTTGCAAAAAGCCGATACAGTTTACAAGATTAGGAGAATACCAGATTGATATGGATCGATGAATCTGATATGCCCCAAGTGATGATAGATTTTCCTCGAGCGATGAGGACTTTTGATGAATCAGCAACTAGATGTGGTTGTTGTCTTGATCACTGATGAAAGATAACAAATTCCAAATAAAATTAGATTTACAGACTTGAATGATGTGCAATACCATGCCCCCTTCGGGATTAAAATTGAAATCTGAGAAGAGAAGTCAGCGTGATATGGTTCAGAAGCATGTGAATTGATTTGAGAAGTGGTTAAACACATCCGGGAATGCATTCTACATCGTTTGGAGGTCTTGGAGACCAAGTTTGACTAGGTTAAACCATGACTTGACCATGGTTGACCAAGTTGAAATTTCAAGAGTTTGATATAAGATAATCAGTTAAGTTGAATACTAGATTTCTACCATGATTAAAGGTTGATTATGCAAGTAGTTAATAATATGAATGATCTCAAATTTTGATTTTGATCCCGAAAAAGGATTCTACTTGCTATTTCATTGGAGGAACCTTCGTGTGAGATTCAGCTCTTGAAGAGACAAGTGGAGAATTGTTTAAGCATTGAAGTTCGTTTAGCCATTGTGAGATCATGCAAACATGCAAAATGCAAAGAGACATGCAAAATGAAATGCAACCTAAGACCTAGGACCTAGTCACTGATCATGTGTCAATTTGTTATCATCATTGAACTTTTAGGTAACCGGATAAATCAATACAATGCCCACTAGCTATGAAACCATGGACATATGAATATCGATTTGTAACGCTCAAGAACCAATACAACACCCACTGGTCCAAAACAACCATGGACATATGAATATTGGTTTTGTTTTCAGAATGTCAGATTAGATATAAGCACCAAGGCGCAAGCGCCAGGATGACCTGAATATCACGTCCATTTTGATATAGCAATTTGTATAAGCATCAAAACATGAATGTTGTGATGACTTGAATACGCCTTGCATGACAAACATATCAAACAGCCAAGAGATCATTCTAAATCCAATGTGAATTACCCATAGTGACCCTTTTATTGTTCACATCCTTAGGTAAGATCGTGTTTCACAGTAGGAGAAAGAACTCACTCAAAAAGACAATAGTTAGATCAATACTTCTTTGAATCATCCAGGTATCAATGGTCGAGGTACGCATGGCTATCCAATTTGAGATAAAGGCTCTTACAGTCAGACACCATTTCAATCTAGAATTTCCAAAGTTGTTAGATTTTCACATACAAGCAGAAGACAAAGAAAAGATTATGCCCCCAGTCATCACTCTCTAAATCCTGTAAAGGACATCATCAAAGGGCTCGAAGGGACACAATATGCAAAAATCTCAATGCGAATCAATAAGCATACAAGGAGATAAAAGCATGTAAAAAAGCATAGATTGTTTTCAGTTTGATGTTTGATGTTGATTGCGTTGTTGTAGATGCAAAATCCTTTCGAGAGACAAGACTGACTCACTCACTCACATGAAGCTTAAAAATGACTCTGACTAGATATGATACGTCTAAGATACACCGGAGACCATAGGATATGACATTGATTGCCCCCAAGTTTGAACATTGATAGGATACAAACACTTGAGCAGATTGGTGGACAAACCGACTTATTGAAAACTGGAAATGCAAAAACAAACCTAGAGATATGTACAAACTAAAGCAAGACTAAAAGCTGGGAAAGACCAAGATTGCACTGATAGATGGAGCATTTTGAAAAAAGTGGCACCCGTTTGCCGGGTTTTCACCATCTTGGCAGAGATTCTATTTTTGCTACCAAGGCGCCTATTTCCAGGTTTTCACCAAGGCACTTTTTTTTTTTCAATTTTTTTGAATTTTTGATATTTTCAATTTTTTAAGATTTTTTTCAGGACATTTTACCATAGACTGAATGCCTTAGGCATAGAATTTCTTCAGATGGAGAACGTTGATTGGTTCTCGGAGCTGTTCTCCTTCAGTCATTGAGATTTGATAGGCACCAGAGCCAAAAGTAGCAGTGATTACAAAGGGACCCAGCCAATTGGGTTTGAACTTCCCCTTGCGTTCTCGATGTGATTGATTTTTAGGATTCTCTCTCAAAACTAGATCGCCAACCTGAAATTCTCTATGTTTGACTTTCTTGTTGTAGCCTCTAGACATTCTCTTCTGATATACTCTGAGATGATCATATGTTGCTTGTCTGCGCTCATCTAGTAGTTCAAGTTCTTGCAACCTAGACACTCTGTAGTCATCATCAATTACTAGACCATGCATTCTAATTCTTAGTGATGGGATTTCAACCTCAATAGGTAGTACCGCCTCAGACCCATAAACTAAAGTGAAAGGTGTAGCCCCTGTAGGCGTTCTGATACTTGTTATGTAGGCCCATAGAGCTAGATTAATCATGAGATGCCAGTCTCTACCAGTTTTGTTTACTGTTCTGTGCAAGATCTTCAATAGATTTTTGTTGGAAGCCTCTGCTTGGCCATTCCCTTGTGGATAGTAGATAGAAGACCAATGTTGGGTGATCTTGAATTTGGCACATAGATCATCTAGGTCTTTATTCCTGAATTGCCCACCATTATCTATGATTATGGAATGAGGGATCCCATATCTGCATATGATATAGTTTAAGATGAACATCGATATCTACTTTCCCATTGCTTGTGTCAAAGGGACCGCTTCTACCCATTTTGTAAAATAATATGTGGCTGTGATTATATGGGTATGTCCGTTAGAAGAATGAGGATGAATCATCCCGATAAGATCAAATGCCCATTGATGGAAAGGCCATTGTGTTGTAAAGGGGATTAGATCCCTCCCTGGAGCATGAATTAGGTTGCCATGTACTTGACACTTTTGACAATTCTTAGCAAATTTGATGGCCTCTTTCTCCATTTCAGGCCAGTAGTACCCAGCCCTAATAAGTTTTTGAGCTAGTGTTAAACCGTTCGAGTGTGACCCACAAATACCATCATGGACTTCCTCTAATGCACGTTGAGACTCTTCCCATTCTAAACATCTAAGTAGCATACCATCTAGACCTCATTTGTATAGATCGTGACCAATGATGACATATCGAGAGGTATTACGGATAAGGTATCTCTTTTCATGGCAGTTGAAGGTATTAGGAATGATTTGGTCTTGGAGATAGGAAAAGAGGTCTTTGTATCTGGATGAATCATGACCAACAATAGTGCAGATCATGCGGGTTTCAAGGGAGTCATATGCAGGATAAGATAGTGCTTCCACCAGGAACTCATAGCGTAGCTCATGTTCAGGCTGCTATAATAAAGTAGATAGTGTTGCCATTGCATCGGCAGCCTTGTTCTCCATTCTAGGAATTTGCTAAAATGTGATAGATATGAAATATTTCTTAAGATCATCTACCATTCTCTTGTAAGGAATGAGCTTTCCATCTTTAGTTTGGTACACATCATTGACTTGATGATTAACAAGTTGAGAGTCTCCATGAATGTGTAGCTCTGTTACTCTCCATTCAATTGCTATTTTCATACCATTCAAAAGGGCTTCATATTCTGCAATATTGTTTATGAAGGGGAGCTTTAGTCTGAATGTTTTTGGGATGGAGTATCCTTGAGGAGTTATGAACAATATGCCTGCTCCAGATCCATTCTGTGTATAGGAGCCATCAAAGAACAATTGCCATTCTCTAGAAGATAGGTGCATAATAGAGGAGTTTGGAAATTCCATTTGCATTGGTGTGTCATCAAACATGGGTGCATCTGCTAGTTGATCAGCAATAACTTGACCTTTTATAGTTTTTATTTCAACATATTCAATGTCAAATTTGCTTAGAAGCATGACCCATTTAGCCAGTCTACCTATGAGGGCAGCCTTGCTTAGTAGGTATTTTAGTGGATCAATTTTTGCTACTAGATGCGTGGTATGAGCTAACATATAGTGTCTCAGTTTCTATGATGCAAAGATCACAGTGAGACAAGCTTTCTCAATCATAGAATAGTTCTTTTCATACGCCACCAATGTTCTGCTTATATAATAAATGGCTCTTTCATTTTTCTCTTCATCATGTTGCACTAGCAATGCCCCCAGTGATGTGGTTGTTATGGAGACATATAAGATCAATGGCTTCCCATGAATAAGGGGCATCAAGATAGGCGGATTTGATAGATACTTCTTGATATGGTTAAAGTTGTTCTCACATTCTTCATTCCATGCAAAGGTCACACCTTTATGTAATGTTTTTGTAAAAGGCTATGATATGTCCGCTAGCTGTGATATGAATCTTCTGATAGATTGAACTCTTCCTTGCAACGTCCTCATTTGATTGATATTCGTGGGAGGTTTCATCTCTATTATAGCCTTGACTTTAGCCGAATCAACTTCAATGCCCTTCTTTGAAACTATGTATCCTAAGAGCTTTCCAGAAGTGACACCAAAAGCACACTTCTTAGAATTTAGTCGGAGACTAAACTTTTCCATTCTGTTTAGGATCATGCTCAAGTCCTTTAGATGTTCAGTTCTGATCATAGACTTTTCTAAAGTATCATCAACATAATCTTCCATAGTTCGATGCATCATGTCATGGAAAATAGATGTCATTGCTCTTTGATATGTAGCACCAGCATTTTTAAGCCCAAATGGCATGACATTCCAACAAAAAGTGCCCCATGCACATGTGAAAGCAGTTTTCTCTTGGTCCTCTGGAGCAATTTTTATTTGGTTATATCCAGAGAAACCATCCATTAAGGAATACATCTCGAAACCCGCAGTCATGTCCACTATCATATCAATGTTAGGTAGTGGAAAATCATCCTTAGGGCATGCTCTATTCACATCTCTAAAGTCTGTGCACACTCTGATTGACCCATCTAGTTTAGAAATAGGTACAATATTAGAGATCCACTTTGCATAGTCAATAACTCGGATGAATCCGATGTTTAGGAGCTTCTCTAATTCAGCTTTTACCAAGAGTGCAACGTGAGGATGCATCTTTCTCTATTTTTGCTTGACAGGTTTGACATTTGGAGCAATAGATAAATGATGCATTATAAGATTAGGATCCAATCCTGGCATATCTGAATATTTCCATGCAAAGTTGATCTTCTTCTCTATTAGGAATGTTGTAAATTTTTGCTTCTCTTCTTCTGATAATGATTGTGCTACATGTACCAATTGTGGTTCCTCTGTTGTACCCAAATTGATGGATTGAGTGGGCTCAATTAGAACTGGAGATCTGTCTTGTAAATGACTCGGAAGGACATCAAATATCTCATCCTTAGGCACCTCAGAGAGGTTTTCACCTTTGGATACGTCTTTTATTTTTACTTTTGTGGGTTCTAAGACTGCCACAAAGTGGTTTTCACCCTCAGAACTCTTTCTTTTTTTTTATTCTTGTTTTTCTGACTAAGATATTTGATGTCCGACTCGGTCATGCTGACGCTCGGTTCACTGATGGAAGTACTCATAAGCTCAACTGCATTGAGGTAGCAAGCAAGGGCATAGTCATTCGGGAAGGTATAAATATCATGGCTCAAATTTGTGGAGGTTTGATCAATAAGTTCTGGATATTGGATAGTCAAAGTAGGGAAAGATTGGGAGATAGTGTTTATGGATATGGATCTATCATCATTGGTCCTAACCCGATGCTCAAGTTCAAAGGTGATATTACAACTTAAGACATTCAATTCATGAATAGGCTCAATGTCATCGTGGGAGTTGAATTCAGCTATAGGTGGATCAGACTCGATAGGTTCATCATTTCGCTCTAGACTCACATTGGGATTAGGTACATATTGGTGAATAACATCAAGATGTTTCTCTGTAATAAGCTCATCTTCATCTAGTTCTGGAATGGCTCCCCATTCGTAGTCATTTGATTCAACTTCTGATTTAGGATCTCTAGGAAATCTTAGAACATGAGTAAAGTCAGGGTGAATACCCCAAGAAGGGTTACCCTCGGATTCTGATTTGAATTCATACTCATGGGAATCTGTCTCAGAATCACTACCACTTCCCTCTTCTTGATTGTTTTCGAGATTAGCTAGTTCTTGTGTTTCTACTACATTAATTCTTTTGATTAGATCGTCTTTATCATCAAGAAGGTCTTTGATTTCCTTAGGCAATTTTTCATAGGGGATGAGTTCTAAGCTGTCTGAATCACTATCTGATGGTACTGTTTCTTCTTTCTTAAGAAGAGGTTCTCCTAGTGGGATCTTCTCTATGACATGGGAATAATTACCTTTGAGGTGATAGGGTTTCTTCGTAAATCCTAAGCCAACTTTGTTTTTATTTTCTCTACCAGTATGTGGGAGAGGTACCTCAAGACCTTTTCCTCTAATTCCTAGAGGTCCCTTAGCTAAATATGCCATCTTAGCTATTAATTTATCTCCTGGACCATATGACTTGGAAGGGAGTTTGGATACTACAGAGTCACCAATTTGAACAACTTGAGATTCAAGTTCATCTTTGTACAACCATGATAGCACAGCCTCATCCTCTTCAAATTCTTTCTTGGATACTTGTTCTGCAACAAAATTCTTTTTATATGCTTCAAGAGGTTCTTTAGAGTCTGGTTTGGATTGTTTCAAAGATTGCCCATAAGACTTAGGCGAGATAGGGAGAGATGTCAAAGATAAGACTGGCTCGATAGTATATTCTCCCATACCATTTTCTTTGATATTAACCTCTTTTGCAAGATCTTCCATTTTAGATGTGGATGCTTCTTTAGTTGGTTCAATGGAAGATTCTCTATTATTAGGTACAAGTTTATCTGCACTTTCCTTCAAGGTGTTGCAAGTTGTATTCAGATCTGCGGTGATAGTAACCTCTACTCCTTCATAAGGAAACTTCAAACATTGATGGTTGTAGAAGGAATAGCTTGCATTTCATGTATCCATGGTCTCCCTAGAAGGACGTTTTAGGCCAAAGGTAGATCAAGCACTTGACAGATGGTATCTTTGATAACTGGACCCACTCTGATAGGTAAGACAATGGTGCCTTTAGAAGATCTTTCTTGTTCATCATAGGCCTTGATAGTTATTTTATTTCTAGGATCAATAGCCAATTCTGAAAATCCCAATTGTGTGATCAAGCTGTAAGAACAAATGTTTAGGCCAGCGCCCCCATCTATCAACACATGTTTGACTCTACGGTTCTGGATCAAGACTTCTATATGCAAAGGCTAATTATGTGGGTGACTCAAGGAGTTGTCATCTTCCTCTAAAAAGGAGATATATTGTGGAGATGTAAGATGTCCAACCATAGTCTGGAACCTGTCTAAATCAAGGTCATCAGGAACATTGGAACCAAGCAAAGCTTTATCGAGAATGGCTCTATGAGCTGGAGATATTCGAAGCAACTCAAACATGGAGATTTTCGCATTAGTGTGTTGGAGTTGTTGAACAATGCTATAAGATGTAGGCCTTGTATCCTTTGGATTGGAAGATTTGGAAGTAGCCTTCTGTTTAGAAGCAGATGAAAGATTGAAGGGCACCTTAGGGACATTTGATGAATCTAGGATTTGTCTTTTCAGATGCGTTCGAGCTTGTGATTGAGTAACTGCATTAGCTGAGGAATGATCTCTGTCTCTTCGTACAATTGTGATGACATTGCAACTTTCAGAGAGACATGGTTCAACCATATTGATGACAGCATTATTTTCAGGGTAGGCATAGTTGACTTTTGCCCATATATTAGGCTGAGAAGTTGAAACTTCTTGACCATGTTTCAGAAATGGTTTTGTGAATGTTGTATGATCGTTATTGCTCTGGGGATTGTCAATTGTGATGTCTCCACTATCGATTAGATCTTGAATGGTATGCTTCAAGTGGTAGCAATTATTAGTTTTGTGACCTTTACTCCGATGGAAATCACAGAATTCATTTCCTCTTCACCATTTCGGTTTGGGGTCCTGATCATTTGGTCGGATTGGTGGTAAAAAGATGATGTTATCAGCCAGTAGAGTTTTCATAGCTGATTCTAAAGACTCTCCCAAAGGAGTAAACTTTCAATGTTTATCCCGTCTTTTGTATTCTGGCTTCTTTTGAGATGGTTTAGAAGACTTTTGCTCTGAAGCTTTAATGGCTTGAGTACCAAGAGTGAGATTGTAGGCTGGTGCCTTTGATGGGGCATGGATAGTGTCAACAATGCCATCTGTGACGATGCCTTTGTTCTTGTTCCAATTTTTGTTCTTGTCTTTAGAACTGGATCCTGATTCGTACTTATCTTTTTGAAGTGTGATTTCTCCTTTTTTTCATAAGCACTTTTTCAATTTTGATAGCATTATCCACCATCTTATCAAAAGATGTATGATCTTGCATTTGTAGAGGATAATTGATTTCTGGAACAAGGTTGTTGATGAAGATTTCCAATTTTTCTATTTCTGGAATAGGTCTGGCATATAGAGAGAACTTCTTCCTCCATCTCTTGAGAAATGTTAGGAATGGTTCCCCTGGATATTGCTTGAGATTATAGATATCGATCATGGTGACCGGGTGCTGAATATTGTAGGAGTATTGTTGATAAAACAATTTGATCAACTCCTCAAAAGTTTTGATAGTAGAAGGCAGTCTAGAGAACCAATGGATGGCTGCTCCCCCTAGAGATCGAGGGAAGAGACGCATCAGATAAGTTGGTTCGTGCATGAACTCCATTGATTGTGTACAGAATTCTCTGACATGATCTTGAGGATCTAAGTGTCCATCATACTTATCATACTTCGGAATCTCCACTCTTTTTGGAAAGGGTGGCATGTACAAGTCTTTGTCAAATAGAAAAGGACATAGAGCCTCCATGGAGAACTCTTTAGGTTCCTTCTCTTTTTCGAGTTGATTCAGTTTGACTTGTAAAGCATGTATTTGTTTCGTCATAATTGTGAGTGGAGTTTCTTCCTCATGTGTGATGATAGCTTCGACATTAAAATTAGGAGGAAGCTTAGCTCCTTGATGAGCTAATTGTAAAAAGTATGCTTCTCTATCTTCTTTCAAGAAATGCTTCATCATTCGTTTGAAGTTATCGTCATTTTGATATTGAGCAATTTCTTCAGGTGTGGGTTCCTGATCTGCACCATGTTGAGATTGAGCTCTTTGAGAGCCAAAATTTGTCCCTGCTTGAGACATGGTAGGAGTTTGTGGACTCCCTGGATTAGATTGATGAGGGGTATGTTGAGTACCTCTGTGAGTTGATGGAGGAGGTATGTAACCAGATTTCAATCGATAGTTGCCAAGACCGTCATCCTCGTAAAGACCAGAATTGATGAGTTGCTCAAGAGTTGGAGTTTGGAGAGTGGTGATAGATTTCTTGTGAGAGGAAGCTCTAGTCTCCACCATTAACCTCAAGTGAAACAAAAGAATAAGATCCAGATAACCGAAGAATGAATTGAATCAAGATGATCAGATGACGCAACCTTGTCAAGGTTTGATTGATTTGAAGATTCGATTAGACATGGATGAAGGATACTGTGCCCTGGATGTATGGGTAGGTTCCCAAAAGATAGCAGACAAGATATCACAACACTTAATCATTTTGATGATTGATTGATTGAAGATTGATAGCTATGACAAAGTTTTGACATGAGATGATAAAGACTCAAATCGATTAAACAGAAGGCTGAATCAGATTCAAAAAGGCCACTTTAGGAAAATGATTGGATTCTCAATAGCTACTACTCTGTTCCTGACATGGTGATTTGATCGACAGATTCTGAAATAGGCTGAAAAGGCTAAATATCTAGCAATTCTGACAACTCTTAAAAATTTCCCAAACGACACTCTGCAGACTCGTACGATAGTGGGTATGCTATGAAATGATAGTTGAAAAGCTCATATGACAGTTGAAAAACTCGCACGATAGTTGCTAGCAGGATTTGACTTTTTGAATTTAACTGGCAGAAAGACTCGTACGACACTAGGTTCTTTACCATACGACAATTGGGCAATAATGAAACAACACTTTGAGAAAACTCGTATGACTTTCTGACCTCCTGAGATGACTTTTGACTTCAGAAAAAAAATTTACTTCAGATTTTGCAAATTTTGAGTTTTCAGATTCGGATTGTTTGCAAATTTTAATGTCTAGATTTGAGGATTGTAACAGATTTGTCCATTTTCAATAACCAGATAGATAAACAAGCATGCAAAACAGCAAGCACGTGATTTCAAGCATGTCTGAAAACAATGAACAAGGGCAAAAGCAACCTTGCGCATGAACAATCAAGTGACTTATTCGTTCTAATCCTCAGAAGCGCTAATTGTGTATGTTCCAAAAATATTTTGCAATAACGCACATATACCCTATAAAATGAAAATTTGGCCTCGCTAGGGTTTTTTAGTAATGGTTTGACTCTGCAACTTTTATGATCCAAAGGGGTGAACTCCAATCCCAGCGCACCAGGGTTTTGACACAGTCTGAGAACTTAATCTTCAGGAGCTGCTAGGGAGATCTGACAACCCAACAATGAACCATACCCGTGGAGATTTCTTCCACAAGGACATTTATATAGCGGTTGTCACTACCACGGCAAAAATGGCTATTACCGCTTGAGGTTCCGTCAACGTAGTTTTCCCTGTGAAGGAATGGTGTCATGCCCCTATTTGCTTCTGGCTTGGTTTTTTTTTATTCTGCATCTTTATTTAGTTCTTCTAGGATGGATTTATGTCTTGGTTTGGATTTGATATGTTCAGACTCTTTTGGTTAGAAGTGGATTATAACTTTGTTTTAACTTCGATTTATATCTTAGACAGATTAGGGATATTTAGTTTGGCTATTAATTGTTAATCTTTGGTTAGACTATGACATTGGATTTAATTAAATAACTGCAGACACTATCTTTTCTGAATTATCAATTTCTCTGTTGACTTTGATACTTGAAAATTTGTGTTACTTAGGAAGAAGGATGAGGAATTCCTATTCTACAATTAAGTTTTCATTAATGAGAATTTTGATGTTATATTGGTCTGTTATTGTGAAGGAAAATATGGTTAATTTTGTGATTAATGCTGGTGTATAAATGATTTTATTATGTTAGTGTCGATTGTTAAATGAATATTGAAATTTAAAAGAATATAAATAAGTCTATTATGTTAGAATGAGTTAGTGGGAAGATATGTGTTAATCTGGAAGGGGGATTAATAATATCCTAACCTTCTTTGTATTATGGTTAGCAAGTTAAGATTAGTGAATTGTTTAACATTGGTTATGGCTTTGAGATACTCCCTATGGTGTCGTGAACTAGGATTAATGTGGCTATGTTATAATAAGTTCACTGTGCCAAGATATTTGTTTTTGTTATGTTCGAATGTGTAGTGGGAGATTGGTTGTTATATGCACATGTGAATTTGCTTTGAGCATGGGTAAGTGGGAGTTCTCGATAAGTATGTGTACTGCAGTGACAGTTGTCATTGTGTTTAGTGAAGGTGGCAGTGAAAAATAAGTTTGGACTTTAATGCAGCTACGGCATGTTTATGGGAATTGAATGACTTTAGTTTGTTGTCGGTCATTTTCTTTGGCAAGGTTTTTCTCTGTTGAGGTAATGGGTTTGATGCCTGGAAAGGTTGCGGAAATGGAGTCATTCTGTTCAGTTTGGAGAGGAATATGGTTGTATACTTGTGCATTATTAATGGGATTCTCCATTTTGCATTTCACGGTTCTATTTCTGGTTTTCGAGCTATCTTTTGGAGGCACTATTCAGTTTTTGGTGCTTATGAAACAAGCTCTGTCATGGGGTGCTCGGTTTCGTTGCTTGGATTCTTGGATTTTTTCGATGGGATTAGCTTTGCTGAGAAAGGATTTGGTTTTGGTGTAGCTCGCCAGTTGGGAGCGAGGTATTTGGCTTCAACTTCGAGTTCAGAACACCCCCACTCTGTTATTAAGGCAGGGGCACTCTCTAACTCATCTCTTGCTTTCTATATAAATCTGGTTATAGAATTTCATTTAAATGATTTATATTCAGGTTATGCAATATGATTAAAAAGTTCCTGTATGCTGTAGAAATGTCTTTCAATATGTGTGTGGTTTTGCACATTGCAGTGTTATGTTCACTATTTGATAAATTGGTATTTCAGTGTGTGTTTTTGGTTCAGTTGTTTAGAATATGGTTTTTGAGTTTGTCGAAATGGTGATATTGTTTTATAGGAGTATGGTACCGTAAGGTTTCCTAAGTTTGGGGGTTTGTGTGTTTCACTGTTTCATGTCAGTTGTCGTGATCTTAGTAGTGGGAACGACAATGGATTGTGTAAGGAAGTAGCAATGGAGAGTGAAGACTGTGAAGCTGTCGCCTCTCTACTACCAGTTTTGTTTACCGAGCTTTGGGAATGTTGTTTTGTGATCGGGATTAGTTGTTCTGGTATTGATATTGGTCTTGTCGCCAGGTATTTGGGTTTTGAGTATCCTGGTTTTATTGCATTCTCTATTTGGTATAGTTATCGGGTTCTATGGTTCCTAGGGTAGAATGGGTGTGTAACCATGGTGAGAAGTTTTCTTGGCAATATTGGAACATTAAGTGTATTCGTAATTTGTACCCGATTTCATATTATTTGGTTGGTAGTTATTTTGTTTAGTAAACACAACTAATGTTCATTGTGATGCCACTGTTAGAATGTTGTAGTTGACTCTCTAGTCTTGTCGAGCATGGGAATAGGGAAGATTTGTTAAGTCATGATTGGAGATTTAGTGGAATGCTTCTCTCTGTCTAGTAGCTTGTAGTATTGGGCTCGGGAGATGGGAGATTTGGTTACCACGAGGTTTTGTAGAGAACAGTCATTGTATGATATATGTATCGGTCTCTGGTGTTAGTGGTTGATATGAATGTTCACAGTTCTGTGTCTAGATGGAGGGAATTAAGTTTCGGTTACCATTACTGCAGCTATTGTTTATGAGGATTGCTGGGTCTGTTGGTAAGTTTTATTAGGAATCAAATTCTTTTAGATGATTATACTGTAGCAGGAAATAGAACATGGTTTTGTTTCTTGGTACTATGGTATTCTCGGTTGAAGTGGGGGTCTATAATGAAAGTCTCTGTTGACACATTATTTCTTTCATAGATTTAGTTATGACTTTGGTCTGAAGGTTATTTGATGGCTACTATTGCAGTATATTAGCTGTCTGTGGAATTTTGGAGTTGTATCAGTAACTAATAATTTATATTTAGGTTGGAATATTTGATTTCATGTTTTTTTATTGTATTACAACTTTGATGTAGTGCTCTGAACTCTGTATTTATACAAGGGTACATATATATATATATATATATATATATATATATATATATATATATATATATATATATATATATATATATATATATATATATATATATATATATAGGAATGTATATGTATATATGTATATACATGTACCGTGAGTGTATATACATATGTATATATGTGTGTGAGCCTATAAGTATGTGCATACATATATATATATTTGTAGGAATGTATATGTATATATGTATATACACGTATCGTGAGTGTATATACATATGTACATATATGTGTTTACGCCTACAAGTATGTACATAGGTGATTTGGTAACAGAGATAACAGAATTGAACAAGTGTATTTGTATACGGGCGGTAATTATGTAGTTAATGTGTAAATTCTGCATTATTCTTTGGTATTAAAGTTGATTGATAACTTTCTATGGATTCACAAATAACTCTGTTAGTTGGAATGTGACAGAAGAATGGAATTGAATCTTAGGTATTATTGTATCGAACAGTTGACAATAGAATTGGATGTTTCCATTTTTCTGTTATTAAAATTGCAATTAGATATTAGGAATTGGATATTCATATTGTTTAAAATTTCTAGGAATAGCATTGGAAATTTTGTTTAAGTTATTCTTTGAGTGATGAAAAGAAGATGCTTGTTGTGACTATTTTTGGAAAGTGGTTTCATGGATGTATGTGGAAATTTTAAATGGTTGTTTCAGTATCATGGAATTCAGTTGTTAAGTAAACATTAATAGTTGAATTGATAATTCAGGTTTTTTTTACTATGGTTAGCTATTTTGGTAGTATGAAGTGTTTTGAGATAATGCAAGTGTGATCCTTAGTATGGGAAGCTGACTTTTGTCTAGAGCCTGAAGGCGAAAGATTATCTGTCAGTTAATTACTAAGTGATAATTTAATAATTCATGGGCTATGGGTTTCATTTAAAAAGATAAAATATGTTGCCCTGATTACTTGCACATGTTGGTGAAGTAAGGGATTGGTTTTACCTTATTGCTTGGAAAGAATAAGGCTGGCATAATGAATTCTTCGAGTTTCCTATTGGTTACTGATCGTTGATTCTTATGTAGATACCCAAAGCTAGTGGATCATCACCTTGTCATTTTCTTTGCGAGTTTATTTCTGTTGATTAGAAATGAAATGCTTCTTGCAATGATGAAATATGTCTGTTTTTATATGCATGGTTCAGATTATTTTGTTAAGGTTTTTAGCCTGTGTGATGTAGATGCTTTGGAGGTATTACATTATCTTAGTTCTTTTGACTAAGCCCTGTTTGTTGTGGTTGTTTTATATTTTGGTGTTTTCAGGAATTCTAGATGAGGAAAACTATGTTTTTGGGGGAATGGTTGATTGCTGTAAAGATTTATGGGAAACAGATTATTACCTAGTTACTTGTTATCAGAACAGTGCTTAGGATATCTAGGATCAATTAGATGTATTCTGGAACTTCTAGTATATTTGTATTAAATGTTGAGTATATTGATATGCTCTCATGTAATTGATTACCTTGGATATTTATTAATAACTGATTATGTCAGTTGATTTGTAATTCGGTATTATGTTGTACCTTGTTATTAAAAAAAATTGTTGTGATGTTCAGTTTAATTTCATTGGTTCTCTTGTGGTTGCTTTTTTTTTTATGATTAGTACTATGGGGTGTTACAGAATTGTCCGCTACAGTTAACCCTCTCTAAAGGTGACTCACAGTATGATACCACAAGGGGACTTGGCTCCAGATCCAAGGTTTTGATGTCTCTTCACTTTTAACCCAAACAAAGCAAGCAGATTAATCTGACATGCTAAGACAAAGTTTGTCTCACCAAGATCTATGATATCAACCCCACGTGATCTATCAACCTCTCCGGAGAGAGAATGTATCAATCAATAAGGGAAGACGCATGAACCAAGTAAAACGTGAGACGCACTAAGTATCCTCCCCACCTACAAGGGATCCCTTGTTGATAAGGGTTTCGCTAGGAACCCGCTCTCTCAAGATCCACAAATAATGTTCATGGGGCCTAATTACTATGTGAGTACAGATATATTTCAGAAAGCAAATTTATCCAAAAGTATTCAAAAGCACAAGGTGGTACACTTAACGCTTAAAGCAAATATGAGGTGAGTCCACAAAGTGGAGCACTTAACCCCTCACACAAGCTAGAAATAAGTCCACAACTTAGAAAACAAGTGAGTTCCAAAAAGCACAAAAGGGTTGCCTGGTGGAACACTTAACGGTTCTTTCCTGTAGACCCCTCCCCTTTAATGTGGCGTTGATATTGCAACCACGGGGTGAAAACGAGGGGCCGGCGGATTTAACGAGTCCAATAACCCAAGATAGCAATCTAGATCAATCACAAGTAATTTAAGACTGCCAATAAATACCTAAGGTGTCACAACCTAGTATTCAATTATGCAAATTCATAGAAAAAGCATGCAAAGAAACACTCAAGCTAAACACATGAGAGATTTATTTTAAAGCCAAATTGAAATGTTATTAGATGAAGGAGAATACCTGGGATCCTTGCAACGCGCTTAGTAGATTTTACCTGATTTTTAGCAATTCTTGTTGAGCTTTTCCATGCAAGCAAGTGACAAACTCTCCAACAAGCAAACAAACAAACAAGATATGCAAAATATATTCAACTTATGAAAACCATAGGGTTAGCTCTAAAAATCAATTATTATGAGCAATAATAACCAGAAATTAACCCAAATGACAACTCATATCATTTATTGAACCATGTAAAAAAATAAGTGCATACCCATCACAAAACTTTATTTTTTTTTGCTGCATTTGACCTAGTCAACAAGATCTAATTTTTTTGATATGATTTTGGCCACAAAAATAGAAATTTAGAACAAAGACCTCTGCTAAAAAACAGAGAGCTTTTCAAAAATGTAAAAATTTTAGAAAAATCTCTTCATTTGTGCCTTAAAGACCCATTTTATCAAAACAGACCAATTTTTGTAAATTAACTATTTGAGCTATTATATTATGTCCAAATTTAAAACACAAAGAATGGACCCCCTATAGAATTTAAAGAGTTTTCTGAAAATATAAAAATTTCTGAAAAATATGCTGATTTGCGTCAAATATTAATTTTTTCTAGAATTTCAAGAAAAAATTATTAAAAATTTAAAACATCTCAAAAAATTTTAAATTTTTTACTGTAGCTTCTCTGATATATGTCCAACCTGCAAAAAAGTTTCAGAGCAAAACTCCAAGCCGTTTGAGAAATAAAATTAAATCTTTGAAACTTTAGGGCTTTAGCTTCAAAAAAAATCAAAACCAGCATGTAAAGGTGGGTTGCCCCATGGTGGGCGCCAGAAATGTGTGTGTGAATTTTGTACCTGATCTGTAGACACAACACTTCAGTAAAACATTAGAGGTTAGCAAAAATCAAAATCGTGCAAAATTGAAATATAATTTAACCAAACGATTTACTGCCTTCTAGTAGGTGCGAGATTGATGTTCTCAGATTGTTATCGAGATCAATGATCTAGACGACACCTAATGAAAGATTTGAATGCAATTGATCTAGATATGAAATATGAATGCAATTAATCTATTTTTTTGGATTTTCTATGCAATAAGAATGATAAAAATTTGATATGAAATCTAATCTATATGAAATTGATCTGCTAAAATGATCTAACAATGATATGAAAAAGAATCTAAATAAATGTAAAAAAAAAAAATTGATCTCACAATAGGCTTGATTCGCAATAAGTTTTGATTCTCCCAATTCCAATTCTCCAACGTGATTATGCAAAAATATGAGATGATTTGGGATGAGCTGAAACCTTAATTTATAGAAATCCAAAGCTTTAGAAGTGCATGGATAAAAGCTATAAATCACTCAAATAACTCAGCTTGATTTTTGAGTTATTTTTAAATAAAGATAATTTAATTCACAAAAACATGCAAATCATGCAAAAATAGCTTTTTTAACTCAAATTAGAAATTTAGATCAATTTTAAAACTCAAAAATGATGTTGAATTCCAAAAAATCAATAACTTGCATTGATTTTCTGATTTGGAGTTTAACTGTTTTTTTATTGTGCACATAGATAATTATGAATTAATAAATAAATAAAGTGATTTATGCTCAACTTAACTAATTTTTGAAAATAAATAATTGATTTATGGGTTAATCAATTATTTAATCAAACTTTTATTAAAAATTATATTATTAAATAATGACAACTTGCTTTAATTAATTAAATAAAAATTTAATCAATTATTCATAAGATATTGGATTTATTGTCAAAATTAAATAATACAATTAATAATAGATAAAATTAAATTTAATTAAACAATTAAGTGAAAAATATTAAATCTAATTAATTAAATATGAAAATATTCAATTAATCAAATTTTAAAATAAATGTGATTTATCGCCAAATAATCATTAAATTAAAGATAATTAAGAATATTGCTAAGAATATTCCCCGATGCAAAATTTAAGATAATCAATTAAGATTTGATGATGTTTAGATATGCCTTAGATTAAGACTTTGATGTCGATTTCGTTTGAGTTGTTAATATAAAAAATTAATGAATTTATAACCCATTTTTGGAGTATTACAATTGGTACCCATAGCGCATAAATATTGAGACATTTATGCATAAGTATTTATAATTTTTGAGGTGGTGGTAGTGCACAGTTATTGTGGAATCATTAAGTAGGTGTCAAGCAACACTTTGAAATAACCACTTTTTGACTTTTAAACACATAACAGATCTTACAACATGTGTCCCTACCCACAAAATTAATTAAGACTGATATAAAAACTACTGATATGCTTTCCCAACTCGTGCTCATTCTTATTTTTAAATAATAATGCAAATATTATCTAGACACGCTATATTAAGCTCCTAGCTAGATCAATCGCAATCTTGTAGTTGAAGGCTTACTTCCATCTAACTGTTATTTCATTTATTGATTTTAACCTTGTTTGGTTGCAACATCATTACTACTACACTACATTCTTCCATTGGAAACATGCAACACACCCAATAGAAATATTTGTTTCTTTTCCTTTACCACACAACAGTAGGCATCGGCGGTCTTGATGGTGATGGCTTATGACCGTTGGGGGGATCTTGGTTTGCATTTTAACGCGCAGTGCCTGTAGATGGTCAGACCAAACATTCTATGTTCTCTACATAAAGTGAAATCTATGCTTCAAAGTGAAAGAGAATGAAATGATGTAGAAATTGGAAACATAGAATCATTGTAGAATTGTTACAGTATCAAGCACGATTACTTATACTGTCTACTAATTCAATCAATTGTTGATTTGATCCGTACTCTTGAGAGTTGGCAAGGATTCACAAATCTGAGTCGCACTCATTCTCAACGAGTCTGCAGACTGCAGCCCGTGATCACAGTCACCTGAGCCTGTTAAAAACATCTGAAAATCAACTTGAAATTTTTATTTTAAAATACCATTTTTCTGTAGATTATATGTATAATTGCTGATTTTTGCCGAGTCTGAGCCTCAACACTGATTTCATCCCTTTTCTTTTGTTGCAGCATCATTACTTACATAAGAGACTTAATTCTTACATTAAATATTACACATCACATAAGATTAACTTCCCTTTACTATACCTCAACAAAAGCCACTGTTTGAGCTTGCATCTATAAAGTCCAAAAACCATTTGATTTCTCACAATAAAGTGTAATCATTGCGTCGAAGTTGGCGATCATTGGAATGATGTGAAAACTAGAGGAAATAATTTAGGGCTATGATGTGAAAATTTGAGGAAATAACTTAAACTATGATCCTAGACTGTAAACCCAGCATTATCAATCGGTATGGCTCCCAGTTTTTAATCCAATGCAAATCAAGTATCAAAAAACACAGCCCAATTTAAATCCATTGCAACCAAAGTGAGTAATGAATCACACAATTTATCGCTTCAGGTTTGACATCACCAGCCTCAGGCCCTAAATCCGTAAAGCAATCAAGAATTCTATTCCTTAAATTTGAGGTTTTTTGTATGTAATAACATTCAATTCCCAATTCAGATGACCCGATAATTTGTCCTGGGAACAATTTTGGAATGGCCTTGACTATTACATTTTTTCCAATTCTAATATTCTGTTTTCAAACCTTTCTATATAACTTAATTTTTGCTAAATCATTAAATAGTTCTCAATGTATGTCAACCAAAACACTACTTCCGTCAATCAGATCCATGTAACTTACACAAACCCATCTTGAAATCTCAAGTAAATCTTAGACAAATCCTCTATTCTGGCTTCATTAAGATGGGTTGGTTCCTATCTGTTAATACTCGAGTTAGTTGAAATTGAATAAAATTTCACCTTCACAAAGCCACAAATCTCTAGGGTGATGGCAATATAGCAACTTAATCTCACAATGCCTCAAAAGCTGTAGTGTTACGGAAATGGTCAAGGTTAGCAATTTCATAATTTCAAAGCCATAAAGTTTAGGGTGATAGAAATGATCAAAATAATAGCAAGTTCATCCTGACAGAGCTACAGAATCCTGATCTACAGCTTTTGGACTGCCTCCTCAATACTTCCTATACTACAGGACATGAACTTTTTGCGATCCAAATATATGCTACATACATTGCAACCAAGAATCAAGCAGAAAAGCCATGACCAACTTAACCAGTGCAATGGTAAAAGTTAACAATAAATCCGTAACGTTTTCAGTACAGATCACAAGTTCTTATATCTAGTAGTCTCCAAAGCAAATGTCCTCTATCAAATGATTAAAAAGAAAACCAAAAACCTTTATCAGAGGGATTTACATACAAGCACTGAACTTATCATCACAGTACCAAATAATATTCAATCTAGTCTCAATTACTTATGATTCAAGTTTAACCAAAAACCTTTATCAGAGAGACTTACATACAAGCACTGAACTTATCATCACACAGTACCAAATAATGTTCAATCTAGTCTCAATTTCTTATGATTCAAGTTTAACCAATCAACCTAAACATTAGAAACTGGGTTATTCTGCAAACTAGCATCGTGACTTATAATTACTAGCATCAGCATTATTCATTCATAACAGATTTAAAAAACTTTTTATCTTGTGTGGAGTATAAACACTATCATTCCTATCCATATTCATGAAGCTTGTTCACTGTCTCAACATCAGATGTCAGTTCAGGAACATGAATCAAAACCACAGCCCATTAAAAGTGCAGGTAGACCAGACAGACACCTTTCATATTAAATGCTGATGTTTTGCTTCACTATTGAAAGTGAACCTGACGATGGAATCTGACATCTGGTGGATTCAGCAAAATAGTAATAATGAAATACTATGGACAGATTTATCAACCAAAGCAACTTCAACCCTTACAAATAATACATCAAATTTTCAATCCTTTATCTTCACAAAACACCTATCTGAAATCTGGACAGATTTATGTTTGCACTGTAGATAACTAAGTGAATTTTCTCTCCTTGGAGTCCAGCATTCTGCTGCCAATTTCACAAAAAAGAGATGGGCAACCTCCAGAAATCATTTCTATTAAAAAAAGTCGGAAAATGTTGTACAAGGAAATCAATGACACATTAAATTCAGTTCTAAGTTAGAAAATGAAGGTTTAAACCATAAATTACCAGCATAACCAATTAGAACAAATGCTAGGCTACACATCATACAAGACTTGCACGGATGTGCAAAGCCTGAATGATGACAATGCAACTCTTGAAGAGCATTAATTAACAATTTTTGAAGAATCGGGCAATAGCATGAAAGTAGAATCGAGTCATATAGCTTGAATCAAAACAGTGGAGACAGCACTCAGCAGTCTTGCATCTGTTCTGAGAGGCTACTTAGTTGTATTGGTCAGTTTGAAACTTTAATCTGGACAGGTTGGTGACCTCTATGCAGCAATTAGAATGAACTGTTAACTCATACCATCCAAATTTCACACTCCTTAGTCAGTTCAACAATCTTATGAAACAGGACAAAATCTTGCTATAGGAAAATAGTTCTTCATTCAGTTACCCTCCAGGCAAAGATATGTTGATATCAGTGTTATGCTTTGCCTCTCCTGTTGAATGTGAACCTGTCCAAGCCATTGATTGAAAAGCGGTCATGTTATGAGTTGTTTGTTGAGAAGTATTATTTGCTGGAGAATTGCCAATCTTTTGATTAAATGGAGGACTACTGGGACTTCCGTAGTTCTCATTCATAGGTGCCCGAGAAATCGGTATAGCAACTGTAGGTACTCCAGAAGCAGCTGTGTGTGCCATGCCCATGGAGGGCTCGGGATTAGCTGGCTTAGCATGATCCTTTTGACCATTTGAAATGAAGCTCCCTACAACCACCTGCATACCATGCAATCTGCATAAATCGAAACTAAATTCAATTACAAACTGAAAATTACTAGATAATGTAATTAAAAATAGTACCTGCACCGGACTTGCTGCCATTAGCATTCCAGCAACTCCTCCTCCAATAACTCGACCATCAGGGCTTGCCAGAGAAACACTCAGACCACCAGTTCTACTGCGCGCACCACCATTTTCTGTGAGCAAAAATGAGCCTGACAACGAAAGTATTTCAAACCGACCCTGCAACAACAAAAAATGAAATAGTATAACCAAAATTAGTGACTAATATCACATTTTAGAGCTTTTAGGTTGAACTGAAACATCTTGGGTTTCTGTTTATAATATATATAATGTACACTCTGCTGCAAGAGACAGACACGGATTCAAAATAAACAATAATTGAAGCTAAACTGAAGAAAGCAGGAAAAAATGGAGGGCAAAAATTATATATGTTAGAACAAATGCCTTCTCGAGTCGCTCTAAGCTGCCTCACTAAATATGAATGCTCAAGACACTTTTGAATGATACAAAAGATTCTAAGAATAAGAAAATTAAATACTACTAGATTATTAAAATGCAGTTTTTAACGTCATGGAACATCCTTTATGCGAGCATTAGCAAGAAGTTACAATTGCTAGAGTTGCAAATACAAGTTGATACTTCATTGGTGTATGATTATGTAAAGCTCAATTATCAATTTATCAGCTTCCACAAGTAAGCCGACATGTTAATTTCTATTTCGCGTATCAATAACATGAAGAGGAAGATCATGTATAAAAACTTCTCATTATGAATCATGATCTATCATGTCAAACTTATCAGCGTGTTTTCTTGTGTATCATTGGAATTGGCTCTATCAAAAATAAAATATATACAACCAAATTGCACAAAAAATATGGATGTAGCCGAAGGAGCGAGTGCATGTCTGAAGTGGGACTGGATGTATCAGAGAACCTGTCATACAGTGAGCTGATTTAAACTATTCTAATTAGTTACTTGCAAAAATAAGCTTTATCATTAAAAAAGCAGGCAAGCTAACAAATAGACACCTCAATTTTAATTTTAGATGAACTCTTGCATGTTTTTTCCGTAAGTTGTGTTTTGGATAAAGTTTCTGAAACAATTTTTATTCTGTAAAATCCGGAACACTTAATAGTTCAATAAAATATGCACATTCATGTAAAAGCATACACAATATTCTGTTTCTCTGACCACCTTTTTGTGGTCAACATGAACCATGTGTATAATTTGTCTGGTAAACTTGTACATGATTTGTATCCAAAGGGTTAGCAAAATGTCATTCACATTGATATTAAAAAATTAATCTATAATATATAACTTTCCTACAACTCCCCTCTTCTAGGGCTTTAACTTTTGGGGGGATATCTTAAGGACATCCCTATCCCCCTTCCCTACTGCCCCCTAAAAACAGAGATATGGAGGCTGAGTTCCCTCCAAAGACTACAAGTCCATAGGATGTTGCTTGGATATAGGGGACATGTCCTCAGGGAACACTGAATCACATGTATTCAATTCGCATGCATATTTGAAAATATGACAAGGAAGTTCTCAAACTTGGGCCAAAGAGAAACAAAAAGCTGTATAACTTCTAAATTAGTGTTAAAGTAATTATTTAGTAATGGTCAATTAATTATTAATCATAGGTTTTAATAAAGTCATTCTAACTTTTTTTTATATTGCTAATCATTTACAAATATCCTACTCATACGAGCATCAACGTAAGACCAATACGAGTTCTTGTAAGCACAACCATGAGATTAATTTTAGCTCCCTTTGAGCAATCAAACTAGAAACCACCTCCACACTGGGAACCAACTATAGAAGACCAAGAGTCACAACATAAAATTCCACATTAATGTCCCTCTGGGATTTGAAATTGGGTCTCCCAATCGTTCCGACTTTAAGATAACTTTTTGTTTTATTTCCTTCTAAAATGTTCTTTTATTTATCACACATTTATAATGTGGTTTATCGTCCTTCATTGCAATTTCTTGGTAATCTTTATGTACTCAATTTTCATAATATGTACTGAGGATGTTACTTAAGTACTCTTAGTGAATCAAATTACAAGACATTGTTCCTATCTAATGTCATATTTGACAACCGCAAATTGTTGACAAAAAGACCAAAAATACCATTGCTCTTTGTGTAGGAGGATCATGGAATATATTGGCTAGTTCACATTGGATAGGTCAAGGAACATGTATTGGCAACCAAGACTGCATCAGACATCAGTGCACTTTAGCACTAGTGGTATTGTCACCTTAATTTATCCTACCTTTTTCAGTTGGTCTGAGAGAACTAGGTATATGTACTTGACATTGAACAACAAAAACAAGGTGTTTGTGGAACTTGACAATCAAGGAAGCAACACAGCTCCTTTTGATAATGGACTAACTTGGAGAGTGTTGAGAGTCATTCAACTAATCTGTGCAAATGTTTGTGGACCAATGAACATGAAATTTGTAACCAATGCCAAGTATTTTTTCTATTTGTTCATGTTTTTAGTGGGAAACTGTGGGTGTGTTTTTTGAAATTAAAATCAAATGTGTTTAAATTGAATTTCAAAAGTTCAAAGCATTAGTAGAAAAAGAGTCGTGTTGTTACATAACCACTCTTAGATCTAATAATGGAAGAGAATTTTGTTCAAAAAAATTCATCAACTTTTGTACTAAACATGATATTGAAAAACAATTCACTACACCCTACACTCCAAAACAAAATCGAGTGGCAAAGAGGTGGAAACACAATATCACAATGATGGCCAGATGTATGATGCAGAACAAGAGTGTTCCCAACAGGTTTGGTGTTGAGGCGACATTTACAACAATATATCTGATAAATAGATCTCCAACACAGGTGGTTAAGTAAAAGACCCTAGAGGAAGCATGATTAGAAAGGAAGCCAAAAGTATGTCGTTTTAAGGTCTTTGGTTATATTACCTATGAGTGATTTGAAATGAAAAGAAAACAGAGTTAGATTCCAATACAAAGAAATTGACGAGTACTCAGTACGACACTCAATAAGGGTAATGATTGATGAAGAAATTGAACCTTTCCAAACTTCACCAAAGCCTAAAATTACTAAAGAACAATCTATTATGGCAAAGGATTCAATGGTTCAACTTCAAGTAGCTCCACCTGAAGGGCAAGAAGGATTTTGAGCATGAAGAATCTCCCAAGCAAATGATAGTTCCAGAATCTATTGATGACAACCTCTATCAGAATTTAAATGACACAAATATAGGCAGCCCAACTCATGGTGACAACACTAATTTGGATGAAGAGGATCCTAAGAAAAGACGAAACTGGTGACAAAATACCATTGGAGATGTTTGGGTTAGTGAAATGATCAACAAGAGGCAAGAACAAGAAAAACATAGTAAACTTTGCTCTTAAGGCGAATATTCAAAGAGTTTAAGAGCCATGAGTGTTTGAGGCAAAAGCAAAACCTAAATGGAAAAAGGCCATGACAAATGAACATGAGAGTCTTATGGAAAATACAACTTGGGAATTCACAAATCTTCCACCAAAGAAAAAAACACACTGGCTACAAATGGGTGTAGAAGGTGAAGGACAAGGCAAATGGTACACTAGAAAAGTACAAAGCTCATTTGGTTGCGAAAAAAGGTTTTCACAAGAAGGACGTTGACCATGAAGAGACCTTTGCTCCGACAACAAAAATGACCATTATCCGATTAGTCCTAAACATGGCAACTTAGTTTGGCTAGATAGACCATCGAATATGTTGACAAAAAGTTAGTTGTCAATGGCAAAGTCATTGGCAAACATCAAACACACCGGTACAACACACCAATAACTCATAATAAGTAACGGTGATGAACCAGTATAATGACCAAGTGAACAGTGTACCTTAACAAGTCACACTTTTACCAGTCAAGTCTTGCCCAACCAATCTTGTCAAACACACAAGGTGCAAATGACTAACCGGTTACACAGCATACACTGATTAAGTGCTTGATAATCTGAATCAGATTATGCGGAGCATTTTTGAGTCAAACTAATGTTAGCTTTTTCAGTGTAACTGGAGTTAGCTTTATAAATTTTCTGCGAGCGTTTCGAGGTAAACTAAAGATCAATTTGCAAGCTTTTTGATCAAGAGTTTTGCATGCATGATTTTTAGGAGAGTTTACAGCGTAGCGGATCTATTAGATGGATGTTTAATAAGATAATTTCTTATTAATACAAGTCATGAGACATGAGAAAGTTGTTGTTGAAAATCTAGAGCATAGAGCAAGAGAGAGCAAAAGAGCAGAGTCTTTAGAGAGGGAACACAGTCACAAAAGGTGAAAGGGAGAGAGAAAGATTCAACAGCCAAGCAGAGGAAAGAGTGAACAGGTATGATCTGAATCGACAGATATAGTGTCATCATAAGATCATTGCTTTTATTATGAAGCATATTTAAATCCCTTAATCGGGGTGAACCCTAACAGGTCCATTGTATAAATCCCTTCACCGAGTGACATCTTTGTTGATGTTTTAAGTCGAAACACAGTCACAAAAGGTGAAAGGGAGAGAGAAAGATTCAACAGCCAAGCAGAGGAAAGAGTGAACAGGTATGATCTGAATCGACAGATATAGTGTCATCATAAGATCATTGCTTTTATTATGAAGCATATTTAAATCCCTTAATCGGGGTGAACCCTAACAGGTCCATTGTATAAATCCCTTCACCGAGTGACATCTTTGTTGATGTTTTAAGTCTTCTGATAAGGCGACTCCTCACAGGGTCAAAATCCTAACAGGTCTTCTCTTAAATCCCCTAACCGGGTAGCACTCTCACTAGTGCTTTGTAAGCCTCTAACAGGGCAACTTTATTACTACAATAGTGGAATTTCGTGGGTTTTGTCCCACTGTGGTTTTTTCCTTCTAACCGAGGATTTCCACATATAATTTTGTGTTGACCTGTGCATTTAATTTATGTTTATGATTGTTAAAGTATTCTTTTGATTTCAGCAGTATTAACAAGAATATTTAATTGTAATAAAGTGAAATAGAAATTGAATTTATTGATTCACCCCCTCTTAGTAACTGGTTAGGATTAACAGTTGGTATCAAAGCTTGGTTCTCGGGAATAGTAAGCTTAACTGCTTGAGAAAAGATCGTGGAGGGTTACAAGTATCAGAAGCAGTTGGAAGAAGCCAACGAAATGATTACCTCTCTTGAGAACAAACTAAGAAGGTCTTTTGCCAAGAGAAAAGAGCTGGCTCTACAACTGAGTGAAAGTCGGGAAACCATTGAGGAACTCTCTGGACAGAGTGGTTCTGATGAAGCTGAAGAAACAGTCACTAATCTCATGGAGAAAAATTTGAACCTAACCGATCAAATCTCCAATTTGAAAAGAGAACAGGAAGGTCATGCTGTGAGGATGACTAAATTCATTGAAGCTAAAAGAAAAGCTGAATATGAGAAGAATAGTGTCATAGAAGCACAGTTGACTGTTGAGAGAGCAAGAAATCTAGCAGAAGATGCATTAAGAGAGAGTGATGCTCTCATACTGCAACTGCATGCAGACATGCAGGGCATAAATCAAGAGAATGCAATCATGCATGAGCACTTGCATGATAAAGATGAGGCATGCAAAGAAATGGCTGCTCAAGTTGAAAAACTGAAGGAACAACTGAAAACTCTTGAGGATAGGAATGAGAAACTCAGAAGGTATAATGAAAGTTCTGAGAAGCTTGATGACCAACTGAGAGCTCAAAGGAAGCATAAGGATCTCACGGGACTTGGGTACATCGGTCAAAGCAACAATGAAACCGGTGAGTCCTTTGGAGTCAAGCAAGGCAAAAAGGAAAAGAAGAAACAGATTGAAGACAAAGGTAAAAAGTGTTGGATATTGCTAATGCATGGGGAGGTGATTGAGACATTTTATATGTTTAATCACTACGTTACTGAATGGGCACTTATACTGTTGTCATTTGTGTTTTGTCACTGATGTCAACATATGTTTCTGTGAGGAAAACGGGCTGGTTATCATAGTGTGCGGATGTTTCAGATGCTGCGAAGTCAAATGAGAGTTCAAAAAGGTGTTGTGATCTTAGATCCAAGATCGCATCATGTAATGTTTCATAATGGATGAGTTACAGATGTTTTGGTGAAGACTGGTCACTGGACTGTGATAGTGAGAAATGATAGAGTTAGTCTTTGTGTTTCTGGTATATCTTCCAGATGATATGGATTCAAGGTATGCGAGCTTGAGGGACAATAGACAAGGTACTGAAGGATGTTCATTGGTTAGCGCAAGGTACAAAATGCTTGGTGATGTCATCTGTGGCGTGTGTTCTGGAGAAGACCTATTTGGAAGCCGACTTAGGAGATGTAGTGTGTGTTTTGCTTGGCAAACATAAATTAAGGATATCGGTCCTTAATATTGTCATGTAATCATTGTATACTTGTTTTAGATACCGTGTGTATCTTAGCAAGGGTTTATGTAATTATTTGTAATTAGGAAAGGCTTATGGGCCGACCTAATCATGACAATTGTAATAAAGTATAAATGAGAGGTCTTTTCTTTGGAAAAGATATGGATGGAAAAAGGTAATATAAAGAGGTTGTGAAAGCTGCGAGCTTGTGTCTGTTGTATTTAGAGCAGAGGTTTACGGGTGGACTTCATTGGAACTGATCAAGCAAAGACAGTTGTTGCCGAACAATTCAAAAAGATTGTGTATTTCTTCATATACACTTGTGTTGCGAACAATGAGTTTTGAAAGTGGATTTAACCTTCTTTGGGCAGTGAGCCCTCCCTTCCTTCTTGACTCCTAACAAGGTCTATCCTCTAACAAAGACTATGTACTATAATGTTTCAATAAGCTCCTAAAAAGGCTAAATCTTCTAACAAGGATACTATACTCTCAGTACATCATTTGTGGGTGCTAATTCCCACTGGGGTTTTTACCTTTAACAGGGTTTCCTCGACACCAAAATATTGTGTTATTGTGTTCATTGGATCTAATATTGCTGCTACTTAAAGTTTAAAGTTTAATAATCTTCCATACAACTGATTCACCCCCCCCCCCCCTCTCTTAGTTCTATTGTGGACTGTTATTCCTAATAATTGGTATTAGAGCTTGTGGTCCTCAAAGAGAAAGCTTAACAGCTTGAGGTGATCTTGGAGATGGCATTCTATGGGAAGTATAGTTTGAAGTTTGATCCTGAGAACTTTGACAGTTGGAAGAACAAGATGCGAACTCATTTGTTGTGTTTGGGCATCGACTATTGACTAATTACAAAGAATAAGGTAGCTATGAAGACTGAGAGTGATTTGCCATCAGCTGCTGATGATGAAAAGAAGGTATTCTCATACAACATGGTCGCAAGGGAAGCACTGATAAGTGCACTATTTGAAGGTGAGTTTACTGAAGTTAAAGACTTGGATTCGGCATATGACATTTGGAGAAGATTAGAAGCATTATATGAAGGAGACAAATATACCAAGCAAGCGAAGTTACAGAACTGGAGAAGCTGCAAATGAAGGATGATGAAAGCATTAGGGCTTATGTTCAAAGGGTTACAGAAGTTGTGGTTGGAATCAGAAATTGCAGAGGCACTTATGATGAAGAAGTTGTTGCGAAGATCCTTAGATCATTGACACATGTATACAAGTTCAAGGCTGTGTCTATTCAAGAGACTATACCCTTAACTCCAAATTTTAGCAGAGAGATGTTGATTGCAAACCTAACTAACTTTGAGGCTGCTGAAATGGGAGATCCGGTACCTAAAGTGGAATCTGCATTCAAGGCATCTGCACACAAGAAAATGTTTGCACTTTCGAGCACCATCAGTGAAGACCTAAAAGAAGAGCTTGGTGAGTATGCTGAGGAATGGGAACATATAATGGCAGAGGAAAGAAAGATGGATGAACTTGTTGCACTGATTGCTAGAAGAGAAAAGAGAGGTAAGGGCAAATTTGAAGGCAAGTTACCCTTGAAATGTTTTTCATGCAATAAGGTAGGTCATTTTGCATCTAGATGTCCTACAAGAGTTCCTAAGTACAAACCTAAATTTTTCAAGTCTAAAAGGAATAAAGAATGTTATTATGCTAGTGAAGGCATTTCTGATGATGATGATTTAAATTATGAAGAGATTGGATTTGTTGCTATTAGAGATGAACCAGTGCATGAGGAAAAGGCTTTAGTATCTCATGTTGACAAGAAAACTGAATGGATAATAGATAGTGGTTGTTCACATCATATGACTGGAGATAGAAACAAGTTTGTTAAATTAATGAAGTATGATGGTGGTGTTGTGAGATTCGGAGACAATCTTCCTAAACCTATCATAGGCGTAGGATCTATTACTTTGGATGGAAAGACTAATACAAATAATGTGATGCTTGTTGATGGACTGAAACATAATTTGTTGAGTGTTGGACAGTTAATGGATAAAGAGTTTCAATTAAGTTTTGTTAATGGTAAATGTTTTATCAGAAGTAAGGCACGGAAGCTGATTGCAACCGGTACTAAATCTAGAGGTAATGTATTTGAATTAAATACATCTGGAGCCTCTTATTTTGTTGCGAAGGTAGATGACAATTGGTTATGGCATAGAAGATTTTTTCATGTTAATTTTGATAACATTGTGAAGGCAAGTATGGCTAATGCAGTAAGAGATCTGCCGAAGATTGTGAAACCATCTAACACTATATGCAAAGAATGTGTTATGGGAAAACAGACTAGAAGCAATTACAAAAGCAAAGCATATACATCAAAAGGAAAGTTAGATTTGGTACATACAGATCTATGTGGACCTACAAGGACAAGATCATACTATGGTGAAAGGTATTTCATACTTTTTGTTGATGACTTTTCTAGAATGATGTGGGTTACTTATTTGAAAGAAAAATCAGAAGCATTTGATAAATTCAAATTGTTCAAAGCAAAAGTAGAGAATGAATCAAGTTTAAAGATTAAGTGTCAAACAGAGGATATTGCTAAGTGTCTAAAGTCTAAAGGATAAGTGTCTAAGGTCAGGTTTAAAGGACATTGGATCTGATATTGCTGCTACTTAAAATTTAAAGTTTAATAATCTTCCATACAACTGATTCACCCCCCCGCCCCCCCTCTCAGTTGTATTGTGGACTGTTATTCCTAACAAAAAGATCTTCAAACCCTCTTGCAAACATTGTGGTAAACCGAGTCATAAATCCAATGACTGCAGGAATGCACCGGTGAAACCGTTCACCACTAACAATTACTGTAGCAACTGTTATAAATATGGTCACAGGGCCTTTGAATGCAAGTCTCGTTCCAACAGTGTGTCCAGTGGAAGTAGGAGAAGCTTTAAAGGCTATTGTTATGCATGCAATAAATTTGGACACAAGGCAGAAGAATGCAGATCTAAAACCATGGCATTCAAACCTCCACTGAGACTGGTATTCCATAATAGGAATGTTAACCGGAGCACATCTAACTATGCTACCTGTGGACCATCAAGACCTAGGAACACTGAATGTCACTCACCCATGGACAAGGAAAGAAGGGTCAATCCATGGAGAGGAACTAGTATGGCTTGTTACAACTGTAACAAGATTGGGCATCTGGCCAAGGACTGCAAAAACCGGTCAATGAACAAAGGAAAAGGACCGGCTAAACAGGTCAAGAAGCATGTGTCCCCCAATCCAAAGGATAACATCAATAAAGAAACCAACAAGGAAGTCAAGAAGACTTGGTCCAAAAAGGGGACAAAGAGTTCCACTGAGGATAAATCTGAGGTAAGGTCATCATCCACCAATGGTGATATCTCTTCAGCAAATTAAGCCAAAGGGCTTAAGGGGAACAAGTAGCAAAATGACTGTCCTCAGAGGAACTAGTGAGGTATGTTCTCACTCAGTCAAGGATTGAAACCGAGGAGTCACCGAACTCACATATTAACCAGTCAAGCAAGAGTTGTTGACGAATCAAGGTGGATGTCTCAACCGAGGATTTGTAAACAAGTAAAGAGTTGGTGAACTGGTTGTCGAAAGAAAGGTTAGGTAAGGGTAATTATTACTGTAACCATTAACAAATGTTACCGTTTGCTAATTACCATTACGACCTAAGTGTATAAAAGGGAAAGCCGATTACTCATTTCACTTTACATTGCGTTTTGTGATTATTGTTTGAATAGCTTGAGTAATCTTTCTTGTTGTGATTTGCGATCTTTGCTTTGCGAATTCCATAAATCTTGTCAAGAACTTTCTGTGTATACTGGCCAAGCAAAATGGCATCATCTTCTGTAGTAAACCTCATTGACGCCAATCAACTCGACAGACTTGTATACGATATTATGGCAGTGCAGAACAAAGCGAATGATATGGTTGGTGCCCTATCATCCATTCCCGACAAAGTATTGTTGACCGAGGATGTAACCGCTTTCATCCATAGCAAACAAGAGGAATTGGGCAAAACTTATATTCAAAGCGAATTTCTCGCGCTCTGCAAAGATGGAAAGCTTTAGGCGAAATACGCGAAGTTGGAAGCATCTAGTTTGATGAACGGGGTCAAATATCCAACCATGTTTCAACCCGACTGCATAAGGTTGGTGCTCAGCAAAGTTCATGATCCAAGAATGTGGCTAGCAAAAGGCGTTGTTACTCCAATTACAAAAGAAGATTTGCACAGAGTAACTGGGTTCAACGCCACAAGAGGTCTTACCCTGAGGACGATAGCAAGCGCCAAAGTCACATGGCTCACCAAATCAAGATACGACAATCGAATGATGATTGTGACCGACACGCAGACGACGGTGTCCGGTTTGTTGCTGTTGTCATCGGCTACAAAGTGTATCAATCGAGCAACCTCAAAAGCATACCAAGTGGTGCAATCCATGCAGCACACGAGATCATGCACAATAATGCTCAGTATGGCATTTGTGCTATGCTGAGGAACCAGATATTTGAAAACCTAAAAAAAGCTCGGTATGGTGAAAAAGAAGTTTCTAAAATATGGGATTCTGTTGGTATGTCTCTTTTTCTATTATCAGAATTTCTTTCCAAGAATAGGTAAGGTTACCTGGTTCGCAGATAAACCGGTAATGGTTCAAATAGTAGAGATAGTAAATAGCTTGGGGAACCGGTTTAACAAGGTGACGACTGATTATTTTGAGGCTTATCAATTAAGAATGCACCAGAGGGAAAGAATTCCTTCAACCATTGTAGAGGAATACAAGGAAGAAATGTGTTTTCTGGTGAGCACTGATCACTGCATCATCCAGGTTGTTGAGCCTAGGACTAAGTATGCACTGGAGCTTGGTTACGAGATAACAACCAAGACTGCCATAGCCTATGCTGATGCACTACAAGAAAGCAACTTGGATCTTTCTGCCAACCGGTTTGGCACTTATTAGGAGATTAAAGCAAGTTTGAAGAAGAATGCACCTTCGAAGGCACCAAAGAAGGTATATGTCAAATGGTCTCCCACTCCTAGGAAAAGGAAGCCAATTGTAGAAGAACCAAAAGTTCAAAGGAAGAAGGCACAACCAGCAACAACTGAACCTTCACAAGGTGAGGATTTGGAGGAAACAAATATAGAAGAAACCACCACTTATCTCAAAAAGAGGAAGACCAGGAAACCGATGAAGGAGGATGCACCTAAAGGAAGAAAACCAATCATAGATGAAATGGTTGAAGGAAAAATGAAAACAAGTAGAATGGGTGCAGTCGGAAGAAGATATGAGCTTGCAAATGAGAATGGGTACTGTCTTCACAAGTCCAAACTAACACCCACTGAAATTCATAAAACAATACTTGAAGATCTACATGAGATAATTGAAGGTAGGTGGAAATCTTTCATAGTTAAGGAAAGAGAGATGAGGATAAGGGCATTGCTGGAAGTGCAGAATCATCTAAGCCTGCCAGAGGCAACAAATCAAGTCGACCTGTACAAACAGAGTTTCAACATCAAGAAAAGGATTGGTCAAGTCCTGATAAGAGAAGTGGACATAGTTCATGATGACGGGGTCGCCATCTGGTCAACCGTTCTGAAACAGCAACATGAAGCCGAAGTTGAATGTCAAAAGACCACAGTGCAACCAAAAAAGGACACTGAAAAAGGAAAGGGCATTATGGGAGTTGAGACACCAATCCAAGCAAAGCCCACAACAAAACCGGTCATTGTAGACATCACCGGAGACACGGGTGGTGATCTAACTCCTCCAACTATCCTTGCATCTCCAGAAAAATGTAAAGCTCAAACCTTAACTGTAGATGACATAGTTGATGAAATTTTGGAGTTTGGAAAAGAGTCCAATGTTGCAAAGTGGTTCAGTGCTTTGGGCACTAATGATAAAGAGAAAATTGAAATTGCTCTGTTAGAGAGCTTTCTAGATTTCAACCGGGGTCCTAGAGACTACAAGCCCCACTTCCCTACTAAATTGAAAAAGCGGCTAATGACCAAATGTAGAGCCGGTCTAGCACAAATCAATAAAATCTTAAGGGAAGCTTTGGTGAAAGTAAAACCAGATCTTGATGATGAGTTAGTCAAGATTTTGTTGGAGATTGAGTCACTCAACATGTATATAAGGGACAAGGTGGCCAAAATTATAAATGGTCATGATAAAGAAGTGTATGAAAACACACTCGTACTTTGGAAGAACTATAACTTCAACACTCTTGAGAAAGGACGAGGAAATCACAGTAGAAAAGGTTTCTAAAGAAACACTTAAGTTTGCAAGTCCTCAAGACATCTCACAAGATGAACTGGAAAACGAGATGGTAGCACTTGAACAGTTCACAACTGGTGAACATGTCTCAACAGGTGATCAAGGTACAACCGGTGAGAAAGAAAATATCGGGTAACAGTTCACAACCAGTGAATAGGTTAACCTCAATATAGAGGTTGCAACAGGTGTACAAGATACACCAATGAGACCAGCAGAACAAGAACTGGAGGAGTCATCAGCTAAGATGACTGAAGAAAAAGAAACAAAGAAAGTTGAAACTGTTATTAGTGATCAACAAGTTGCGAAGGAACAACAAGAAGAAGAGCAACCACCAGAAGAAGAGGTGCATCCAGAACAAGAGCATCCAGAAGAAGAGGAGCATCTGAAAGAGGTACAACAACAAGAAAAGCCTTAACAAGAAGAAGTGTCTGTTGTAGAGGAAGAGGAGAAGCCTGCTGAAGAAGAATCTGCGAAGGAAATTAGGCAAAAGGAACCGGTAGATGTTCCAAGTGCTTCATAATCAAAGAGAAAGCTATCTTTTGCGATAGATCCTAAATCCAAAAGAGGTAAAGTTAGCGCATCTCCAACAAGTGGCACTATAGTTGACATAAGCAAAATGTCAACTAGGCAGATGAAGCAGCTTACTAAGAGGAAACAAGACATGGTTCTCATAAGAATGAAGAATATCTTGTACAACTTTGCACCTGACGCCGATATTGATGAAGAAGAACCTGTAATTGATCAATTAGAGATACTGGCACAAGCGATTGGGGGAGATATCACTGACCCAAAAATAGTTGCTATTGATAATTACGAAAAGAAAAGGATAAATATTCTTCATGGAAAGCTCGAAGAACTTAAAGCCATTGTGGCTACCAGCACCGGTGAGCTACAGCAACAAGTACAAGAAGTTGGAAAGTTAATCACAAGAACTTCAAACTTTGAAGATTTTGTAAAAGACATAACAGCGAGAACAAAAAGGACAACAAAAGAGCTAAAAGAGACGACATCAAAATTTGATGCTAAGACCTCTTCTGCGACCGAGTACAGTCTTGAGATGACAAGTTTAGCTCTCACATTGAGAAAGGCATCAGAAGAAAACACCAAGAGAATCCAAGATCTCATTGGATTTCAGCTATACATTGCGCCAACTTTTGATTTGATGCAAAAAACAACAATTGATGCAGAAGGACTTATCAGTGAGCTTGATTACAAGACAATAGAAGATATGGAAAACCTCATTGTCTCACAAGCTATGAAAAATACTTTAGATCATGTAACAGGTACCTGGAAACCATTCCTAGACTCTGCTAGGAAGATCTATAAAGATAGCTTCAACAAGCTACAAATATGAAGAGTATACACCCTTTGTTTCTTGGAGACAAAAAGGGGAAGATATAACTGTGAGCAGCTACCAGATGGGAATGAACAAATAACAAGGAGAATTCATTCAAACAAGTTGAGCAAGTCAACAAAACATAGGATCAGGATATAAGTAGAGGAGCAGATCTACAAGGGAAGTCTTCAAGTGATGTGTTGATGTGTTTTGCCACCAATGCCAAAGGGGAAGATTGTTGACATAAAGTTAGTTGTCATTGCCAAACATCAAACACACCGGTACAACACACTGGTAACTCATAATAAGTAACGATGATGAACTGGTAGAATGACCAAGTGAACAGTGTACCTTAACCGATCACACTTTTATCGGTCAGGTCTTGTCCAACCGGTCTTAGCAAACACACTGGGTGCAGATGACTAACCGATTACACATCATACACCAATTAAGTGCTTGATGATCCGAACTGGATTATGCAGAGCATTTTTCAGTCAAACTGGAGTTAGCTTTTTCAGTGTAACTGGAGTTAACTTTATAAATTTTCTGCGAGCGTTTCGAGGTAAACTCAAGCTTTTTGTCAAGATTTTTGCATACGTGATTTTTGGGAGAGTTTACAGCTTGGCAGAACTGTTAGATGTATGTTTAATAAGATAATTTCTTATAAACACAAGTCATGAGACATGAGAAAGTTGTCGTTGAAAATCTAGAGCATAGAGCGAGAGAGAGCAGAAGAGCAAAGTCTTCTGAGAGGGAACACAATCACAAAAGGTGAAAGGGAGAGAGAAAGATTCAACAGCCAAGCAGAGGAAAGAGTGAACAAGTATGATCTAAATCGACAGATATAGTGCCATCATAAGATCGTTGCTTTTATTGTGAAGCATATTTAAATCCCTTAATCAGGGTGAACCCTAACAGATTCCATTGTATAAATCCCTTCACCGAGTGACATCTTTGTTAATGTTTTAAGTCCTATGATAAGGCGACTCCTCACAGGGTCAAGATCCTATCAGGTCTTCTATTAAATCCCTTAACCGGGTAGCACTCTCACCAGTGTTTTGTAAGCCTCTAACAAGGAACTTTATTACTACAGTAGTGGAGTTTCGTGGGTTCTGTCCCACCGTGATTTTTTCCTTCTAACCAAGGGTTTCCACGTATAATTTTGTGTTGACTTGTGCATTTAATTTTTGTTTATGATTGTTAAAGTATTCTTTTGATTTCAATATTAACAAGAATATTTAATTGTAATAAAATGGAAAAGAAATTGAATTTACTGATTCACCCCCCCTCCCCCCCTCTCAGTAACTAGTTCGGATTAACAGAATATAGATATAATTTTATAAACAATGCCTTGATTAAGATTCGAAGGAGGTAGCATACATGAATCAAACAAGGCTTTTGAGTTACAAGGAATGAGCATCTTGTACGTTAACTGAAAGAAGCTCTATATAGCTTAAGCAACCCAAGGCACAATATATCAAAATTGACAATTATTTGGTTGAACAAGGATTCCTATTACACTTCAAATTTTAATATATACATCAAAAATCGATAATGAAATCATTCTACTAGTTGTGTATGTAGATGACATCATTCTTAAATGCAGTGCAGTACAAACTATTGAATTAATCAATAAAGATTTGGACATGATTGATCTAGGCCTCTTACATCACTACCTAGGTTTAAAGTTTGGCATATACACGGTAGAATTTGACTCACAATCCAAACATGCCAAGAGTTTACGCAACATATTCAAAATAACAAATTGCAAAATCTTGTCTACACCTATGGAGAAATGGTTTAAGCTTTCAACCAAAACTGACTCTAAGATGATTAACAAATCGACCTACAAGAAACTAGTGGGGAGCCTAATATATCTCACAACCACTAGACTTGATTTGAGCTATTCTGTCAATTTCATTTCCAAATTCATGACAACACCAATGATAGAACATTTGACTACAACAAAGAGAGAATGTGAAAGGGATAGTTGACACTCTATATAATGGAAGCAAAGACCCTAGTCTGTGTTATTAAAGATTCAAATTGAACATATTCTGTAGATGACAAAAAAATCACTTATAGATATGTTTTTAGCCATGGCACACGTGAAATTACACAAACCAACAACGAGCAACATACACCAGCTCTTTCCTCAACTAGGGCAAAATATCAAGGGGTAGTAAAAGCACAACAAATAGGCAAATTGGCTTTAGAAGGATGCTTTTAGACATGAAGATGCCGAAAAATTGAAACTACATCCTTCTTTTGTGACAATTAAGGGGTACTCAAACTTGCCAAAAATCCAGTCTTCCACGAGCATACCAAACATGTGGAAATACATTGTCACTTCATCAAACAATTTAGTTGAAGATGGACCTCTTATGTTGCATTATCATCTAGTAGAAGATCAAAGTACAAACATTTTTATCAAATATTTGGTCCTAACAAACTTGTAAAATTTCACAGAAGATTGGTGGAGTTAGTAGATTGCTCATTGTGACAAGGTGTTAAAGTAAATATTATTTAGGAATGGTCAACTAGCTATTAGTTGTAGGTTTTAATTAAGTTGTTTTGACTTTAGGATACACTTTATGTTTTATTTCTTTCTAGAATGTTCTTTTATTTATTCCACATTGAAAATGTGGTTTTCATCCTTCATTATAATCATATATAAGAAGAAAGATTTTGCTTCTTGTTTAATTAATTAATATCTTCATAATTTTTGTCTATACTATAGTGCATAATGTGCAAATACATATGTGAATGAATAATTTTTACCACTTACAAAGAGTGCATTGAGAAAACAGCAATGGCACAATGAGGAAATCTTGATCTTAATAAAGGCTAATGTAACAGAAATAAGGAAAAGAACTTACAAAAAAATGAGCAAGCAGATCTATAATGCTTGGAGCTGATGTTTACTTCTTGATTATCATGAATGGAAAGAATAAAGAAGTGCAAACCAATAACAGAATATCAAACCTCATATGTCAAAGTGCCACCAGAAGTTGCCGGTTGACGAAGTGTCACATTAGAAATGGCACCATTTGCTGAAAGTATGCAAACTGCACGAGGTCCTTGTTGTGAAAATGACATTATCTTTGATGCAACATCCTGCAAGGAAACACTATACTTCAGTTGCTTGGATAACACTGAATTGATTTTTCTTTAACAAATCCTAGATGCTTGCTTCAACAAGATTTGAAGATTACATTAAAGAATAAAAGAATGGTGCATGACATCCTTGGAGCTTCTAAACTGCTTATATCGACAGCATGCTTCCGTCCATGAGCATGCAAAGCATTACAGAATAAAATATAATAATCTCATTATTTGAATTATGACATCACTTCTGACATCTTTTAGGGTACCATTGTTATTATTAACATATAAATCCTATGGTACTTGGAATATAATGAATTCATTATCATTTCTATAACATGCTGACCAGTTTTGTTGTTATAAATGACAGAAATTTCATCTTATCTGAAGCCTCACTAATAATTAATTTATTAATATTTACATGACCTGTTGAACAACCTGTTGCTGTAAGCCAGCCAACAAGAAAAAAAAATTAATAAATATAGCAAATGTCAATATTCTTTTCATTATCTATGGCATCATTTACTCTACTATGCCTGTATTAGGTTACTGTTGACAATATCGATTATAACGATCCCCTAATATTTAAAACCTGGTAAATGTATTGCTATTTTGAATTTGCTAAAACCTGTTGCCCAACCTGCTCTCTTTGACCAACCAATCAGACAAAAAAGACTAGTGCATATAGATTATTTATTTACTTTTCATAATCTAGGGTCTAATTTGCCCTAGTGTTTCTCTATTGTGTAATTGAATTTACTCTGAGGCCCACTGACCTACAATTTGTCATTAGTGTCAACCAATATAAGTTCTCTCTTTTTCACTTTCTCAAATGCACAGACAGGACCAGTGTGGAAGAAGAGACTTTTGCATATTCGTGACACGAACTATTGCTTATAAGTTATAACCTACGTCATCAGATTTGTGTCTTGTCTAGCCAGAACCAGGTCCAGTTCAAACCAGATTTAGGATCCATTTTGGTGCAGTAGGCAACCACAAATATTAACATAATGTTTTTTATTAAAATATAATAATAATATATTATTATATTTAATATTTACAATATTATAATCATCCATGGCATCGTACAAAGGTTAAATCGTGGCATTCTCATAGTAGCCATCAACATTTAAAACCCCACTGGGTCACTGTGATCATTGGCATTGTGCCCTAACTGATCCATTGTGCTTTCAGGTTTGAACATTCAAGTTGAAGGTGTCGGCATTGATGTTGATGTCTTTGTGCTTCAAAACCTTGTTGGGCTGATGTGCTTATGGACTTTGCTCCTCTCCTCGGATACTGAGCTCACAGGTTTGGACTATTGGTGCTAATGCAATGCATTTACACTGGGAATGAGGTCCCCTATTTGGACTCAACTGACTCTCACCAAACTAAAAATTGTCATGTTACCAATCAATCAGTATATATTATATTGTATATTAATTTTATTAATATAAAGTACTAAGACACATGTATGTTGTTTCTAATATTCCTTTTCTTAGGCTGCAAAAATATATATGTGTGTGTGCTTTTTAAATGTTTTAGCTGGATCCATGAACCAAATCTGTAAACCCAAATCAAGATCCAAACCAAAACTGGCAACATAGCTTGTAAACAACGAGCAATGTAAGCATTGCATTGGTACTTCGATTTCTATTTCACTGCTTTAATGATTCTAGTTCAGTGAAATCCATCCTTAAACCTGTATCAAATGTTTTGATTTCTAGCTATTATTATAATTAGAGTCTACAGAATCTCTCTCTCTATATATGGCCTTCAGGTCAGTTCTTTGGGTCAGCCTATGTGTATTCATTAATATGCTTTTGTATATGACATGTTGGCACTTCATACTCAATAACTGACTTTCAAGTCAGTTATTATTCACCTATGTGAGCGACAACTGGGAGCCATAATATCCCAACATACTCAGAAAAGAACATCAAAGGCTACATACATGTTTCTGCTGTCTTAATTTATTTATTTTTGCAGTGAGCCCAATACATTTCACTAAGAAAACTCTATACAAGATAAATGCTGAATGTTAACAAAGAAATAAGCTTGTGGCTTTTATGGTTTTGTGTCAAGTTCTCAAGTTCAGAGTCTGTAATTGATAATGCCCAATTTTGTTAAAGAAGGGGCATAGTTGATTTAGCTGGTATAGATTCTAGTAGTTGCAGAAGATAATTTCTGTTAGCATGAACTGATGTTTAAGTGGTAGTTTATTACCAGTCAGTATGGATGCTCAAATTTGATATGTTACTGTAGAGCCTTTATTATTATTAATATAATGAAAAAACTATTACCGATCAAAAAAAAGAAATAAGCTTATCTACAAGGATATAATAAGATGCAAAACCTTTCTTACACAAATTATGTGACCCAGATGAACAAGTATTTACTACACCAAAGATTATTTTTTCTTTTGAAATGAGAAGACCTTACTGTCGTTATGTTTGATGATCACAGCAGAACAAATTTATACTGTTTCATGTTTTTATAAATTTGTTTTTTTAAAACTTTTTATCATTCTCTATTTACAGAAATTTAATATTTTGTGATATTGCTATCAGGATTCAACTGTGTAGTTTTTTGAGTCAAACTCATTGACCCATGTTTCATGAATAGTGGCTCACATGAACCCATCTCTCATGAGAATGAATGGGACACTTAGCACACATTGGATCTAGGTGATGCTCACAGGGGTAAAGCACTGGGACTTCCCAGAGCTTGAGCACGCTTAACTAGAGTTTCCTCCATGGTTAAACCCACTCTGCTGGCAACCCCATTTGCAAAACCTTCACCAAGTGTTATGCCTTATGAAACATGGGAAATCACAATATCACAATTTGACTTGCTGTGGAAAATCTCTCCTACTTATCAATTTAATATTTTGATTTGAAAATTTTCCAGATTCATGATTTCATATTTTAGATTTCATTGGTTTAAGAGCCACTTTCTTGGATTTGTGGGAAAACCCCTAGCAGTCACATTGTTTTCAGATAATTTAAGATTCTATTAGAGAGCATTTTTTCTTTTGAAATGGGAGGACCTTACTGTCGTTATGCTTGATGATCACAGTAGAACAAATTTATACTGTTTCATGTTTTTACAAATTTGTTTTTTTAGAACTTTTTATCATTTTCTGTTTACAGAAATTTCATATTTTGATTTCAAAATTTTCCAGATTCGTGATTTCATATTTTAGATTTCATTGGTTTAAGAGCCACTTTCTTGGATTTGTGGGAAAACCCTTAGCAGTCACATTGTTAACAGATGATTAAAGATTCTATCAGAGAGCATTTTTCAGAATGTATTGAGCTTTGACCAGAAGATTGAAGGACGTGGTTACAGGAACTTGATATTATGTGCAAAACCCATGAACTCAGACAACTAGAGATTCTATTAGAGAGCATTGTTTTCAAATTATTGGGCTTTCTGTAGAAGGTTGAAGGAGGTAATTATAGGAATTTGATGTTATGTTGTCGAACCCATGTGCTCAGACATCTAGAGATTCTGTTAGGGAGAGTGTCTTTGCCATGTATTGAGCTTTATCAATTATGTAGAAGATAAAAACAGTTGGTTATTCGAACTCGAAATTTTGCCACAATATCCATGACCAAGGGTGGAAATAGATCAATATATGAAATTGTTGACAAAGATCCTGACCTTAGTTATGGTCTGTACAAACATAAGATTAACAATAAATATTGTTCAAGTTTGGTGACTTCTTGTTGGTGAAACCCTCAGGAATGGGGCATCACAAAAGAGGTCAAAAAGTACACTTGTCAATGTCAAATAAATGCTATATGTACCCTGATTCACAGAATATATCTGCATGAGAAAAAGCAAGCATGTGCAACTGCTTTATTAAGCTTAGAAATCATGGCCCCAATGTTGGTAATATTGAAGTCACACTTGCAGCACTTTCAAGGGCTGAACCTACAAAGATTTGCAAGAAAGCAGAATGGCCACGTCTGGAGTGAAATAAGAATTTATTATAAAATTTACTCTGCAAATTATATGAGAGGCCCTAGCCTTATTTGCTTGAGTGGAACAGATTTGGAGCTCCATAGTTTCCTCCATGAACAAAATTTCAAAGCACTTCAAATTTTGAAGCTATCAGTCACAAGATTGGCTGTTGGTCTTCAGCCAATTCAAGACATTGTGCTCCAATTTCTTTCAAGACTGTTACAGCTTCAGCATGTACCTTTTCAGGCACAATTGAGGATTCAGTGTATCATAATCAAGCTTCCCACACCATGAAAGTTCAATAAGTTATCTTTCTTAGCTATGCAGACTAACTGGACAAGGGCTTAAAACAACAAAGATTGATTTGAATTGAGAATTTGGGATGGCTTGCCTGAGAGCTTGGTCATTTTGTGTACCAGAGATGTCAGTACAAAATTTATTATTTTGGTTTCTAAACATATGTTTTGCAGATTTTCAGACCACTTTTTATCCATATTTTCAGTTTTTCTTCTGAAAATTTTAGAACTTTTTTCCAAATTTGGGTTCATTTCATTTTTTGCATTGTAGTAAAAAGTAACATGAAAGACTACTGAAACAACAAAATCCTTGTCCGCCAAACTACCCAACTTCTGAAAATAGACAAAATCTCAGATCTGTACATGACTTTAAACCATCTAAAAATAGATAAACTCAGATCTGTACATGACTGTAAACCTTCTCAAAATAGACAGACTCTCAGATCTGTACATGACTTTATACTTCCATCATTCAGACCTCAATTAAAAGTAACCAAGCCACTATAATTCTAAGACCACCTTAAGAAGAATTTTTGTGAGCCCTTAAAAGATAAAATACCCAAGAAAGGCAAGGTGCTTCAAGGAAATTATGACATGAGAGAATGACAATGAAAGGCCAATGCTAGAAACCCAACAGCAAATCAAAATAAGAAATCAGTCCCAAACATGAAAACTGAATCAGTCAACCTCAAAGATTGCTAATAAACCTTTACAGAAGTTCCATCTAACCAAACTCTTATTCATTACAATTATTGTTCAACAGCTCAAAAGCTTAAAAGTTAGTACTGAATTGAACCGTACCCCCAACTTTTAATCTTTTTTTTTCCATTAATGCTAAAAAACCACCATCTGAGGCACAATATATTTATGAAGCTGAGCTAGAAGACAATTAAGAAACTTATATTTGGAACACTTATAACCCAACAGCAGATAAATGCAGATCCAGCAATCTGACCATCACCTAGATTTTAATATGATGAGCATTGGTTTGTATAATGCAATTCCTTCCTATCAATGCAAATATAAGAAAAATACTTTAATTCACCCTAGAGACTATCTCCTTCAATTCCTAGAATGGTAAAAGATAAATGCTTACCACAATGAGGATGACCTCCTATACCTTTTATATCCTTTGCTTCAGTGAATTATACAAAAAAAATAACTGTATGTAGTCTATATCAAAAAAGTTTAGAACCACCACATTACCCAACTAGGAAAACTAGAACCCTTATTATTTCAATTCAAGGGTATTTTCCCCCAGAGTTACCAAACAGGCTACAACCTCAATGAGATATTAATCGTCAATAAAATTAGAAACAAATAGAGAGCCAACATTTAGAACCCCATATAGGCTTAGTTATATGAATAAAAGAAAGAAGGCTACAACCACCTTCTATATCCCCTTTTGTCACACTAGTCTTTTCAGGTAAACAAGGACGGTATAATGAGAATGTATATGGTGTAGATTTAAAAAACAGTCATTATATTAGACAAATGCCTCTCACATGAATATCCTGGTCATTATAGTAGACAAATAACCCTCGCAAATATATGCTAACTCCTAAATGATTTTGTAGGAGACAAAATAATGTCTATAATAGAACTTAAAAAGTTAAATGCACATACCAAGTGTTCGAATTAAGGCTCCAATTTAGTTAAGACAACTTTCACTGCAACAAATATACAGTATGAATTACTAGTAATACCCATCGGACAGACTTACATTCCCAACTTTCCTTCAAGAGATGGAAGAACATCATTTTTTTATTGGAACAGAATCAAAGAATCTTTACAAAACAGATGAAAGAACAGCAGCAGCTATCAAAGAAATGACAAGTTTCAGCACTCCTACAATAGGAGTCAAATAACACACATCACATATTCCAAAAACTGAATCAAGTGCTTATGACAAAGCTGATTTGCTGATTTGAATAGCATTTATATTGCACAGGAACAACTGGAATAGAGAAAAATTGGACATAGAAAGAAGAACAACATTAGTAAGCAATGAATGTGATATCATTCAGGCACAGTAAACCAACATCTCTGGTAGCAATCTTCCCACAACCATTCTCAAAAGACTAAGCATGCAGCTGCTTACCAGGACAATGAACCAATTTGTAACAAAACTCAGAACTGTAATTCTGGTAGATTCTTTGCAGAGCCCAGCATCATAATTCTTTTACAGTTCACAACATTTTGCGTCTCAACCTTAATTAGAAAACTGATCAAACCTATTCAATTTATTGAACTTTACCAAAAATGAAGACATAACACACAAAGTACCATGATAAAGTACATGTACTGAATCAGATTTTGGGAGCCAACCATTCAAGTGAGTTATTTTATAAAAATACAAAATAATTTTGGACATATAGTATTTGACCAAAGTAATACTAGAAAAATCTAGGTGATTTGAAATCGAACAATGCAAATTAGACTACAATAAACTATAAAGTAGAAACTAAACACAGATCTGTCAAAACTTACATAAAAAAATGGTGTCCCTAAGAGCTCAAACTTTACAAAAATTTCCCAAAGAAACTTAAATTTCCAATGGAACATAAAACATCAGAAGTCCTTTGACATCTCAAACATAAAGTAAACAAACCCCCCAATACTTAAACTATGAAAACTTCTACCCTATGCACAAATGCTAGTATCATATGTATTGCACTTTCCTAAGATGGAAAAGGTGTGGCCTCTGAAAGTGAAAAGTTAGATGATACACATTACCACCAAAGGAAACCGACAAACAATCGAACACCATATTTTTAAGTATTAGAACTAGAGATTCGAAAGGGAGCACAACACAATGATAAATGTCCATATGACAAGAAGATGTGATGATACGTACAACTATGATGTCCTAGCCCACCCAATAATTCAAATGCACTGCTCAAAAAGACATAAAAATGAAGTTATATACAAAGGCAAGAATTGCTTAGATGAAATTAACCTCTAAGCAAAGAAAAATGTTCACTAGGAAAACAAACTACTGTTTTGAAGTAACTAGCAAAATACAGAAGAACTACAGACACAACCATAATAAACACATCAAATTCAATCCATCACTCAACAAACACAAACATGTCTTTCCAGATGACCCTCTCATTACTGCCACCACATAAAGAGATCTATCAACAAATTGAACTTGACGCAAATGACCAATAATCATAAAGGGATCAAAAAGCTAAAGGAAGTCGGTATTTTGGACCTACATGAAGTAGAAAAACAAATCATGGAACTTCTCAGAAAAGGTTTTATCCAAGCTTCCAAACAACTTTTAAGACCTATATAACATGTTTCTTAGAAAAAGTTACAAATTGAAAGAAAGATAGCCATTCCGCAGAACAAATGATGTTTTGCCTGAACCTCTGAAATATCAGTTGTCTTTACAATATCTATCTAAAAAATGCAGAACCTACAGAAACACAGTTGACAAGCCACAAAACAATGCTAACAGAAACACCCATAGTAGAGCTACTGGACCCAATAAAACTATTTTGAATGCATTCTGTCTTCATGTCAGCTTCCTATAGAAAGCAACAATCAAGTTTTACAGCATTCCAAAAAGTCAAAGACATGGAACGATAAACATATGACCACTGAAACAACATGAAAAAGGAAGAAACTTATGAAAGGAGGAGAAGAATATTTTGTTGAAGGGAATGCAAAACCTTGAAGAAGAAACTAGTGAATCTCATTTTATAAGTCATAAACAAAACTTTTGGATAAAATCATCACTAGCTTTTGCCAGAGAATTGTAAGTTATTAATTGAAATTCTTCTGAGAGTCAAACCAAATAGTTCGCAACTGACAAGTAGATACACAAAGCTCTCCCTAACATATTATAAACCACTTGCAAACTACAACTACAGTCACATGTTAAAATGCATCCAGTCTTTGAACATCAGCTTCCTACAGAAAGCATCAATCAGTTTTGTAAACACATTTGTCAAAGATGTGGAACAAGGAACATATGACCATTATGTAAAATATAGAACAACAAAATCGACTAATATCTTACTTCCACTGATTTGAGTGTAAACCTTTGAAGATGAAACTTGTTTGTCCAATTCCATGGAAAACCAAACCTTTGAGAAAATTGAGTCTAGAGCTCTGGCAAGAGGTTTCCGAATTGTGACTCTATCCGAAAAAATCAACTTCTTCAAATTCATGGAAAAAGAAAGCTAGATCCATCATTAACAAAAAGAATTAAGATAAATTATAGCCACGGAAACAAAAACATAGCCAGTACAACACACTTAACCAGGAGCACAAAGTTGAGTGGGACCACAAAGTTATCAGGAGAACAGAACAGAAAACATTGACGAGCCCTTGACATTAGAAGCAACCAACTTGATCACAATTTCTACAGAAATAATCACCACTATAAGAGTTAATTAAGCACCAGTGCATTCCTGATCTACAACAGAAGTTTGCACAGAGGGAGATGAGACTAAATCACATAGGAAGGTGAGCCTGCTTCATATATGAGTGGAAGATGACAGCACATTTGATGATGGAAAGTGCTCCTCCTAGGTTGTACTGGGTAAGGTTTTAGGCATTAAATCAATGTCTAGATCTCCTTTAATAAGGAAGCATTTCATCCAATTAACATTGTTGTCTTCTTTCTTGAAGTGTAAATCAATAGCAGAATTAATAAAAAACAGAGATTATGATATTTGTACCATATAAAAGTCCACATCCCAAAATTAGTACCAGGCAAAACTCAAAGAAAACTCAGGAAATTAAAAAATATACAAAAACTCAAAAAAAAATACATGAGTTTACAATACTGTTAAAAACAAAAAGCATAAGAAATGAGTTTGGTCAAATACATAGATGAGAAAAGTTGTTTAAAAAGCATTCAAATCCACGGCAAGGAGAAATTTGGAAAAAAAAAAAGTTAAAAATTAAAAAAGACTTCTGCTAGCAGTACTCGCCTGACATTTCTGGCTTATGTGTTCTGCAAGTTGCAAGCGAGTTTTAGATCTATGACTTGTACATTTCAGCTATTTATTACCCGCAATTTTGCAAATGAATATAGCAATTTTCCCTTTCTCTTCTGTTTCCATCTAAATAGAATGCACTGCATTCTTTATTAATTTTCTAGTATTTACTATATATATCTAATGGTAAAAGCTCCATATTGGAAGCAAGGATTTTAAATTTGACATGGTGTAAGGTATATACTCTTAGCATGAACAATATATAATGTAAATAGAAAATAATCAGCTTGTTGACTTCGACAAGGGAGGTCTTGAGCAACAAATTAGTCTTTTCCTTGTAGTGAACAAGAAACTACCTTTAAAGTTTTAAACTTCACATTTATGAAACAGAATTTTTTTTGTTGAAAACAGTTTTCTCAATTGTCCATTCTAAACACAAAATAACAAAGTTAACAGGATACAGGGACTGATACTGCTGGCACACCATTTCTCAATATAATGGAAGATGCATAATTGGAGATGGCAACAATTAGAACATATTTTAATATATTATTGTAATTTAAATTAAGAAAAAAAATATTTATACAGTGGCTATGCAATTTTAAAGCATTTTGTGCTTAAAAAATAAAAAAATTACATTTAAAATATATAATTATATGTCAATGAAAGAAGAGATTAATTATACTGATATATAATCACCACCATGATATAACAGATAAGAAAAGGGGAAAACGGTGGGAACCTTACTATTTTAAGAACATGGTGCAGGCATTTTGGGTGACAGATGTTTATATTAGCACAGGTTACTATTGTGGAGTACCCACCTTTTCCATTTCAATCAATTGCTTATATTTCAGTACATATAAGTCTAAATCAGATTTACTGCTTCTCTTCTTACTAAGACCTCTGCAGAATTTTCTGCTTTAAAAATACTTGTTGAACTATAATGCAAAAATATAAAATTAATAGTCTCCAAGTATTTCTTTAGTGTACATAAAAATCTAAATCCTATTTTATCGTTTCTCTTGTTACTAGGACCTCTTCAGACCTTTATAGTTTACAACATTTTTCCACTTTCAAAAAGACTTGTTGAACTGTCATATAAAAAAAAAATACAAGTCTTAGTGTATTTCTTTAAACCTATTAGCGCATGTCAACCAGATATCAACACTTCAAAACAAAAAATAATAATTTATATTAATATATCTAAGGAAATCACCATATGGTATGTGAGATGGGTATACATAAGGAGACAGTAAGAAATCAACTTCATATGGAGACAGTAAGAAACTTCATCTGAAGTCTCCCAATATCTTAAGAAATCACCGTATGTGTATGTGAGATGGGGATACATTTCCAAAATGAGGGCAAGTACCAGGGGTCAAGGTAGATATAAGTTTATAACCATGCAAAACAATAAAGGTAATCACCTTGAGGCTCTGCATTCACTTGTACGTAAGCATTTTTTGATCATATCTTTCATTAAAAAGATAGTTGTTATTTGTTTGAATATTTCTACACCGACAATTTAAACCAAGACAAACATATGTTTCCAGTGAATTGTAACCAATTCTAGTAATTATATATTATATAATGAAAAGAATGTCTCCTTAAAAATTAGAAGCCTATCATAATTTAATAAATTTATAAATGTCCAATTGATGAAGAAGCATCCACCATTCCCATATTTGTCAATGAGCTAATGATCCAACCAAATGTCTACCACCATAGGTTTTCTTATGACATAAAGCAATCTTAAGAATGTCTCATAGAACTTACTATGACTAGGTGCCTTTTTCAGTGGAACATTTAAAATCATTTTTTTTATTTGGGCACAATGAAGCATCATTTATTCTTGTTGTATACTGTCATGTATTCTTGTTGTATACTGTGAATACACAAAACTCAATGACTTTTATGGATTAAACTAGCACAAAGTGCAATTGGTCAATGTCTTTGGAATCAGTTATAGTAAAATAAAACAATATATCAAATACTGATAAAAATATGCCTGTTCTGCAAAATACAAGATAGTTTAGAAGCATTTGCATGCTTCAAGAATTAGATACAGCCAAACAACCACTCTTTATGTTGTGATCAATTAAAAAATTAAAACTTACTAATATCAGTATGACATCAAGAAAGAACATTAACTTAATTTCAATTTAATTGTCGCCTACCTCCCCTGCAGCTATGGTGATGACATGCGGAGTGAAGCCAATACCTGCTGAACCTACCACCCATTCCCCTAAAGCAGACATTTTAAAAAACATCATTAGTACATTATAAACGAAGGCAAAAGAATTAGCGTGTAAAATTTGGCCATAATATTAAATTGATCAAAACCTTCATAACATGCCTCAAGATTGTCCTTATCATAAAGTTTTGACGATGTGTTATTCAGAGCATAAATGCAGTGGATTATTTTGAAAGAGAGAAAATTGAACTCTATATTGGTTAAGCTTTCATGTGAATAGTATGAGATAAATATAGATGATTTAAAAAGATGGAAACCAAAGTTTATAATAACAATGAATGTTAGGCAATAAAATTTGCATGCTCAAAGAGTATTTCAAGCCTTAGTAATCAAGTTGCCTGCATATATCTAATAGTTGATATAATATCCTTACACCATTTTTGCTTGAATGACAAAAGTAAGTAGTTGTCACCAAAAATAAAAAATCAACCAAGAAATAATGTGTATCAATGTTCAATAGTAGTTTAGCTATAGATTAAATTCATACATAAGTTGCCTAAAGAAAGTCTGTCCAAACGCATTAGTTTCCAATGGAATGCACACCATGCACTGTCATCTCCTTGCAAAGACTTTACCGAAGACACATAACAAGCATTACCAATCTAGACCCTATACATCAATAGGCCCTCAAAATGTGTACTAGCCAAAATCTTTTAAGAATCACTGCATCATCCACTTTGAATGGACTTGCTACCCCATACATCACACATGTCACAAAAGTTAAAAGGGGAAGCAATCCCCACAATGTGTGAAGCTACCACAATTATGCCTGTGATGGAACTTTTCCACAGATCATAATTATTTGTAGTATGAGTCATTTGCTTTACAGCTAGTACTTCTCTCTTTTGTCTAGTTTGTCTCTAAGCTTTCTTTCATACCATTTGAAATATGAGTGATGAGGTGTCAGATTCATCAAAGTCATAAAAGCCAGTGTGCTTTCAATAAACAATTTACTTGCATGTCTTCACTGAACCAGTTCTAGTAACATTAGGCCTCCAGTAGCATCTTTGAGCTTTGTTGAACCTTTGTAAACATCCATTCTCTAGATCCACATTTTCTTCACAATTAGATCTTATTAATTGCACTTAAGTTTTGCTATATATTGATTTTGATGTGCTGTCTTCTTTTCTCGGTCTCTCACATTTTTGTAAAACTTAGGACATTGCTCTTCGATTACAATTAAGACTGTTTTTAAAATGCAAGATAGCAAGATATCAGTATCTTCCATTAAATGGTTTAGGTAGCTTTAATCCAAATTGTATTCTATCCCGTCATTTCAGACTTCAGAGTCCAGTTTCTTTTTGCACTCATCAATCTATAAAATAATGTTAAATAATAGATAGCTTCAAAGTTTAACTTCCATGAGCTATGATGTAATAAATTTGCAGTCAATTTCAATTTTTTAATTGTTGTCTAATCTTTTCTATTGAGTTTATGAAGAGTCTAATGGTTCAAATCCCTTTCTGCAATATGTTGTGACAGCTGTTGTACTTTGAATACAGCCTCAAGAGATGATTCTTAATATTGTTTTGAATTTCTCCACAAATATGTAGTTGTGAGCCATTTACACAACTATTAAATCCTTAACTTGCTAAAGACACATGCAATAATGCATGAATCTCCAGATTTTATTTATAATTTTCCTCTCAATAAATTCAAGCTGCTTTATTCTTATGTTGACAAAAGGATATTTTATTTGAACTTCAATTGAAATTGCAAAAAGAGAGAAATTGGCAACAAGCAAAATGTAAGCCACTTTGAAAGTGTTCTGATTAGAAGTGCATAGACAAACAGTTTATGACATTCGGCACCATTTTTTCTGGCTTCAAAATAAAACAGATTGTAGAATCAGAAGATGCAGAAATATAAGGGTGGAAACAATTTTGTTTCGAGGAAAATTGTAATTCAAGTACTCCTTGATTAAAATGAAGAAAAATTATAACTCGATATCTCATATCAGTAGAAGACCTTGACTAAAATGAAGTCAGGATACCTATTCTATAGACATACGACATAAGGCATTGCAAATTTTGCACCTGAGAACTATAAGAAGCAATAAGTTGCAATTACAATGGGAATTCCGGTTACGTTTTACCAGTAAAAATCTGTTTTTGTACGTCTAAATATGATCAAAGAATGATAAAATAGTGATGAAGTTAATGAACAGAGCAGAAAAATAGGAAATATTGAATGATCAAAGTTAAGGATATGAAACATGCTCCGCTAACACATCAAAACAATGTTGCATACTTGTTGTGCTGCATTCACAATTTGTACCAACTATTCTTCTAAGGCTGTTGCTTCCACAATGTCAAATTGGATGATTTTTTCTTTTGACAGTAGGGATTGTGCTAAAGCTTCTTTCTAGATTTAGTTTGATGCCAGTATATTTTTATTTTATTTTAGACTTCTTTCATATAGACTTTTCCAAAAATATATACTCAATTTTGGCAGCACGCTTGGAAGCATATCAAATAGTGTTAATTGTAAGAAAAATCAACTATATCAGGACATAACATGCGACCACTTCAATAGAGAATAATCTTGTATTCTCAGTGTTACAAATAACATATTGGTGTAAAACAGCTTCTTGTAAATCCCAGACAGTTGAATCACACTTCCGACACAACTGCTACCATTAGATTATCTGGTTGCCACAATGCTTCATGAATCAAAATTCACCACAAAGAGCTTCCACAAATCAGTTGTAAGCCCTAACTAGTTCTTTCCAATATTGAAGTAATGGTAACTTTAGAAAAAAGTAATAAATTAAAATAAGAAATGAGATCACCTCCTCATTGCCTGATTGATATAGAAGGGAAACTAAAATAAGAAATGCGATCACCTCCTCATTGCCTGATTGATATAGAAGGGTGACTCAAGTTGTTGAATATAGAAGGGTGACTCAAGTTGTTGAATATGGGTATCCAAGGCATCTGCATCAGTCTAGCCTTCCAACTTGGCAATATCAAGAATGATCAAAATTTCTAAACAAATTGTGACACCCCCAAATATAGGCATGTTAGAATTTGGTGACTTGAATAAAAAGACAATTCTCTAGTCAATCTGTACAGAGGGATCAAAGAGTTTAACTTTCCAACCCTGTTGTATCAGTAATCTCTTCATAATACATATACAACATTGAGAATGTTTTAGTCGTTCTATTCAAAAAATGCAAAGTGTCCCTGAGTGTAGATAAAGGGACCATATGTAGGAATCTCATGATACATGTACCCTGATCTCATACCAGAAGGCATTCAGCACTGTAAGACTATTGATCCAAATCCTAATAGATACCAAAAGGGTGACATACAGATGACATTTATCCTGTGTTATAAGGTGGGAACAATGACCAAATCCAAGAATTTGAATGTCAAGCTTCCCGGTGGCCTCTCAAATCAACTTGTCACATATTATAATTAAAGGGGATTCAATGATTCAAAATAATTCAATTAAAAGGTTCTTAGCTCTCAAATATAAATTGGACAGCATATTATAAGAAGCTTGGGAATTGCTTGATTCCTTTGTCAACTATGAATGCCAACGTTGGTATCAAGAGGTGAGTAAGGCACAAACTCTTTGGCCAACCTTGCTATTGACAAGCTTAAAGAGGCTCATTTCTTCTAAGTCCCTTGGAATGTGGCGTGGTGAAAAATTGATCACACTTTGGGAGGATGAGAGAATACTATAATCTTCTCCCACATGTGAAGCATTGAAAACCCATCTATTGATGCCCATGTCTCAATGGGCTCACATTTATTCTATGCCCCATATAAGGCTAGCATAATCATCATTTTCACTACATTGGGTTGCAATTAATCCCCCATGATTTATATGCAGAGTAGCCATAAGACTCTTGGCTCATGCCTTAGCTAATTCATGATGGTTCGGTAGCAATTAATTTTGTCAAGTAGGCGGTGTTTTTTGTAGTGCTAAATCATGTAGTGTTTTAATAGGATTCAACTACATAGTTTTGAGTCAAACTCATCGATCCATATTTCACAAATAGGGGTTCACAAGAACCCACCTCTCATGAGCATGAATAGTCCACTTAGTGCTCACTGCATCTAGGTGATGCTCACAATGGTGAAGCATCAAGACTTCTCAAAAGGTCACAAATCCCAAGGGTGAAGCACCAAGGCTTACTAAAAAGGGCAAGTTCCCAAGAAGCCTTCATGCTAAGTGAACCATTCATGCTCATGAGACAATGTTTCTTGAGAACCCACTATTCATGAATTATGGGGTCACTCAGATTGACTTAAAAACTACGTATTTGAATTCTCATAAAACATCACAAGCAATTGATATTATTTCTTAAAGGTTTTGTTGGTAGCTTTTATTCCTATATGGTGAGCATCATCTCTATGCTGCAGGGAATCTTGGCTCCTTTCTAGGTTGAGAGACTTCATGCCCGTCCATTGCTTCCCCTCACAAATAATGGAGGGAGTGTAGCTGCATTGAATGAAATGGGAGTTAGCATTCTCTAGATACATCTCCAAAATTAAGTATTGACAGGTCTTTGGTCTCAGCAAGGATAACATTTTAGAGGCTATCTCACTGGTGCTTAGTGATGACTTCATCAATGGCAATGACCAGGGCTATAGAATTTGTTCTCATGCTCCAACTCTTTATAAGAAAGAGCATTATAGTCCACTACTTAGCCTATTCCACATTATGCCTAGGTAGAGGCATGGCCTTGAGAATAAAGGGTGTGTGCCCATGGAAGTTCACAAGGAATTGGAAGAATGTTTCACTACATTGGCTACTAAGATAGACCAAGGGTAATTGTTTTTGGCCCGTGGCTCTACAACATTTAAAACAGGGTTGGACTTTGAGAGTATTCAGCCTCCAGTTAAATTAGTTGTTGAGGAGCACCCTAATAACATGGTGACAATGAAGAAGGCCACTAAAGTCTTGATTATGGCTACACATCTAGATCCTCTACTAGTGGTCAAATCAATGGACACAAATGCAAGTCTGCCTCCAACTCCTCGTGATACTTTGGCCCCTTGTGACCCTACAAGCCCAAGCTCTCCTATGAGCCATGGTGCATCCTCAATGGCCAACCTAGACTCAAGACTATGGTAAGGGTCATTTCAAGTCGGTGGATGCCTTTGCACTATTTTGCTTTAATTGGTTTACTACTTATGATGCATAATTTTTGTGAGTTAGAGAGATTTGTGTCATAGTATAATGTTATTTGATCTCATGTTGTCACTAGACCATGAGAATTGTCTTCCTTGTTTGCTACAAGGACGGGCATATTTGTGCACAATGATATATGATCTCAAGCTGGATTTCTTATTATTTATCTAGCTTGGAGTCTATGATAAGCTGCCCACCATGCAATTTTGGGCAGGTAATACGTTGGAAATATGTTGACAAAAGGCCATGAAAGTTATTTTTCAGCACAAAACTCTACAAAATACATCACTACTTTTTCTAATTTTACTATAACAAGTGTGGGCCCTACCCACTATTCATCAATTAAATAAATATTGTTATATAATGAATGTGTATGATGTGCAAAAATTATTGTGTAAAATTCATTATTCATTGTCTTAGTTCTTTACTATATCATTGGGCTATGATTCATCATGCATTGGATTTGTCATACCATTAAGCTATGACTCATTATGCATTCCTTTATCATATTGCTCAGTTATTATAACCAGGACCCACCAGCACACTTTATGGTTGGATGTCTCTCTTGGCTGAATCTCATCTACAAAACTGACAAAAAACAATGTTACAAGTCACAAGTACCACATAGGTATAGACTATAGGAGATACCATTAATGACTAAACTTGCGAAGAACTTACTATAACTATTATTCCTAAAGAAAAAATTATGTTTTACAAATCAATACCAGAGAAGCACTCAAAGGGATTGACATTGCACTAGTTTAGTTGAATTGGCACTGAAAGAATACAGTATTTTGGTTTCAAGCCCATCTATTGTTAAGAGGATATGAAAGTTGATGACGTTTATGCTGAAATTGTAACTTGCAAACTTATATTGAAATTATGATAGTACAAAAAATTAACATCTAGCATAACTCAAAGACACTATTAATGGCTAAACTAGTTTGACCATAAGTTAGGCAGTGAACATTATAGGTTTAGGCAGTTTTACAACCAATACTTATCGATACATACCCAACACAGTAAATTCTAGTCTCCCAAAAATTTGCCCCATGAAAGCAACAGATTTTGAAGCCAGTAATTTATTGCATAACCAACATAGATTCATAATAAAAATAAATTGATGCGAGGTCAAAACATTTAGATCTTAAGGATCATACTAAGAAGCAGAATCATCACAGGCATGAAGAGAACTAAAATGTGCATTCCTAAATCAAATAAAAGTTAGCATATCTATGCAGAATGATAGAATTTAGATTCTTGACCAGTTCAAGACACCAACTTAAGTCACTACATTGTAAATTAAATTGGTGGTACAAAATAAATGTGAATGAAGCACTAGCCACATTTTTCATTTGTTTTCTTGTCTCTGCTGTATGGACCAGACACTACAAATGATCAAATATAGCTTGACTCAATGTTGGAAAGTACAAATAACAGATCTTGAAGATGATATAGTTACAGTAGCAAAACCAAAACAGGCAGTCAAAACAATACTATTCATAAAGTGTTATTTCTTTCAACCTACTCTAGAGACCTAATTTAGATAAATCAAATCATTGCAGAGACCTACTTTAGATGTTTGAAATAATGCAGAATCACTGCACAATTATTCTAGGTTTTCCAAACTACCTAATGAGACCTGTTTTAGATTTTTCATACTATTTTAGAGACCTTCTATAATTTGTCCTTAACATTTAAGATCTATCTTAGGTTTTTGAAAATAATGCAGGATTGGAATTTTCAAACTCCTTTAGACCATTTTAGAAATTCCAAATTACTTAAGAGACCTATTTTAATTTTTAGATTACGTGGAATAAAATGCAGAAACATAACAAACCTGTTTTGGAATTCTCAAACTATTTTAGAGACCTACTATAATTTTTCCTTACCATTGCAGATCTATCTTAGGTTTTTGAAATAAATGCAAGATTAGATTTTTCAAACTCCTTAAGACCATTTTAGAATTTTCAAACTACTTAAGAGACCTATTTTAACTTTTAGATTAGTCAGAATAAAATGCAGAAACATAACAGACCTGTTTTGGAATTGTCAAACTATTTTAGCGAGCTATTTTATATTTTTCAAAATGCTTTATAATCCGTTTAAGATAGTTCAAACTATTTTACAGACCCCATTTAACATTTTCCTATCTATTGTAGAGACGTATTTTAGATTTTTCCAACTCAAATATATTAAGATGAGTAAAGCTGTAAGATACCTTCCAAGAAAAAATCATGCAAAGTTTCAAGTGAAATGCTAAATTTCAGAAGCTTGAGCTTTCTACAAGCATGTATATCATTCACTGATTTATATTAAAGTGCCAGCACAGAGCTTACATTGTACCTCATTTATATGGTATACAAGACACACACATAGGTGTTTACGCTGTTGACAGTTGTTTAAGCAGCAGCATATAATTAAATACTTGTGTAAATGTTCAACTCTAGTTTGAGCACATGTTGGGCAGTGCTACTAATAGGTTTTGCTGGCAACAAGTACAGTTGCATAACTAACAGAAGCAGTCATGACAACATTGTGCAAAAAGTTGCTATTACAGAATACACAAGCCTATAAAAATAAGGTTTCCCAAACTATTCTAGGGACATACTAAATTGAGGAACATTACATTCTTGATTCAAGCTGTGACATGCACTCCAAAAAAACAAATTAAAAAAATAATTTCAATAATTGTAGAAGAAAATCCACAACAAAATACCAGTTTTGTATGACAAATTTTTTCATGCATATTGACCTCCCCCAAGCAGAGGTTTAAAGCTTGCTTGGCACAGAACGCTCCACGCTGATATTTGAAATTGGGCATTTTTAGTCATTATTTTGGTAATAAAAATCTACATGGCCAAATCGAGAAAAATATTGACTAAAAACCAATATGGACCGTAGAAATTTCATGATTGGTTATTTTTACTGTAAATGTAAATCCACTCAAAAGGGTGTTTAAGAAGGCGCTTGCAATTTTAAAATGTAGCAGAATTCAATGGCTTAGAAAATGAAACTGCCTAAACTATTAAATTTTAGTTGAATACTTTTAGCGTCATCAAACATAAGGGCGAAGGCAACGCATACGCTCCTATGGTTATTAAACATACTCCAGACAAATAACAACAGTACCTCATGGGTAAGAACAAAATACTGGAACAAATGTAAGCTGATAAGTATTTTTGTTTTATAAACATCTATTGAGACATTTTTACTACTCACGCTATCATGTCCGTGTGATGGATGCAAAGTTTCAAATACTCACCCAGCAAATAATACGATCTGAGTTGATCTATCCTCACAAAAAAATAAGGTAGTTTATGTAGGTAATGAAGCTCACAAAGCAATATGTAAGTCTACGTAGATTCTAACCCTTTCAACCCGATGCAAAAATCTACGCAGTTTCAAATCTCACATAGCAATAACGTGGTTTCAGTGGGTTCAAATGCTTATGCCGCCCCGATAAAGCGATCTACAACTTAAAAGAAAAGTATTGGACGATGTGTGAACCATTGGAATATAAATAAGGCACCTCATAAAAAAGAGGACATAATTTACTGCGACATCAAGAAGAATTTAAGGTGCTATATTCAGGTCATGTCCTGAACTGTCAGAAACAAACCACACTCCGGACAACAAACGAATAAGGCGCTCAGGCGTTAAGACATGCCTACATCAAATGATAGGTCCCGGTTCGAGTCCTGGGCCGTCCATAGAATATAAACTCGTACATCTATGATTTTAAGTACATAAAACATGTCCCACAGGTTTATTTCCAGAAACTCGAAATCAAAGAGAGGAAAAGGGGAAGAAGTAAAATAAAAAATAACAAGCGCGTAGATGAAAAAAATATTGCAAACCAAAAAAAAAAGTAACTGTTTTATAGTAAAAATGAGTTGAGAGTAGCTACCGAGCGCTGCAAGGCGCTGCTTTTTACCGGAGCCAGGTGGCCGCCCTCTACCCCGCTTCTGTAGAGGAGAAGAATAGCTTCCCCCTGGACCTGAAGACGAGAGCGGCGTGAGAACCAATGCCATGCTTCCATCTGGCCCATACTTCCTAGGCCTCCCTCTCTTTTTCTTTCCTGAAGAATCAGTCCCTCCTCCCATACCAATACTCATACTCATACCTCCCGGAGCTCTGTTCATATTTATCTGCGACATTAGGGTTGCTGTTGCGCTTCCACTCACAGGCAAAGCTACAGCTGGTGCAGGTGAGTTCAAGTTAGGGTTAGCAGTGCCGCTGGTATTAATATTATTACTTGCAGTTGCGTTGCTGTTGCTGTTGCCGTTGTTAGCGTTACTGTTCATGTTGATATTATTCCCAGCTGCGTTTGGCGGGGGGGCTCGAACCACCGACGGCGTGTGTAAAACGGACGAACCAGTCGGCATAGTGCTGCTGGACTGTCCAGACGGAGGCATTCCCATGGCTTCTCTGCCTTCCATTCAATACATACATACGATTTCAAAATACACGCCAACAGATCTTAAAATACGATGTCTCAGCTACAAAGAAGCGCCATTTTAGAGCTGCTTCACTACTCCATTTCAAAATAACCAGTGGCGCCACAGATATAAAAACACTTACAGATCTCTTCCACAAAATAAATATAAAACAAATTACTGTATCTATTCTGTTTATGCTCTATTACAGAACAAACTAAAAAATGCCGCCCCGCCCCTAAATTAAATGCAACACTGTAAAAGCTTAAATTGTACTGCACGGTAATAAAACCTGTGCCTTTTTAGCTCCAATTTATCAACGGAACCTGCTGATAATACACGTGATTGTCAACAATTTCTTTGTAATTATCTCAAATCCTGAGCATCATCGGCGCGCAGTGCGAGGCAGGCTAATTTATTTTTTATTGCGATTTTATCAAACCCCAAAAATACCCTACATTATTTGATAATTAAATATAATAACGAAAACTGCAAGAAAGCTTTTAATTTTAAAAAATTGCAAGAGGGAGGCAGATTTATAATTTTTTTTGTGGAATATGATTTGAAAGTCAAAGTAATCGCCACTTAAAGCTGCCAAAATAAATAAAAATATCTCGTCGGCAATCGCTTTTTAAAATGTAATTTGTAGCTCGCTATTAAATTCGTTTAAATTCTTGAAGCCCAGAACGGAACTCCAGATAACAGAACTCCGTTTTATATTTGCAGGGCTTAATTTTTTTTAAGTTGCATGTGAATTTTTAAATGCAATTTTTCAAAAAGTAGTGTTCGAAAACGACAACGAGAAAAACCCCGTTTGCACTAAGTGAATCTTTTTAAATGACTAGGATTCTAATGCGAGCCACGTTTGGATATACATTGTTCCCACCATTCTGTTTGCAGGGAAATTTATGTTCTTCCCTTGTCATTTCAAATCACTTGAAATCACTTGTAATCATTTCAAATTGGTGTTTACCATGAATTGCAGCCTACACAACATACTTTTAAAAGTTGGCCATTGGCCTAACCAAAAAAATGTTTTACTTTCTAAAGTGTCTTTTCTAAAGTGGGGTTATGTATTGTTTATCAAGCTAATTTAATTATTATATTTCCTAATCAAACACTTTAAATCGTGCTTTACTTATCAAGCTAATTTCAATGTTTATATCTTCAAATCAATTAAATCGTTTTCATGCAAACATGCATAAAAAGACTCAAATTGAGAGCACTCCCTCTATTGGTAATTGGGGGATGTAAGTCTAAGTAATCTCTTAATCATTTGACCTTTTTTAAGGTACTAGAGACTTATGTTTTCCAATAAGACATTGAAAATGTAGTAACTTTTTTTTGGAAATTTAATCTTTATCTTTTCAAAATAAGAAAATGATTAAATGTGTTTGGATTAAAAACTTTCCGTGATGTATTTTTAAATTTAAGATATTGAAAATATAGTAAATTTTTTTAAATTATTGAAAACTTAATGTCTAGAAATAAGAATTATTTGAGATTAAATTTTTAAAGTAATGGTTGTTTGAGATTAAATTTTTAAAGTAATGGTTGTGGAGAAATAAATTAGAGAGTTGATTCTAAAGGTTGTGACAAATAAACTCCCACATTGATCTAGAAGTTATGCACAAATAAATTCGGACATTAATTCGAGTAGCTATGCACAAATAGATTCGCATTATTTTTAAACTTAAGATATCAAAAATATAATATTTTTTAAAATTACTTAAATTTTAATTTTTAATTTTTAAAAAAGAAGAATTACTTAAGATCAATTTTTTAAATTAATATATTTTAGATTGATTTATTTATTATTTAAAAATAAAAAAATAGCATTTAAATTTTGATAATAAAATATAAATAGTTCAAAAGTATTTATTTAATCATGCATGGCTTCTAGAATCAATTATGAGTTTGTTTCCTCCTTAAATCAACAAGAGAGCAAGACCAGAGAAACAAACTGAGGCTATGACAAATAAACTTGCACATTTCAAGAGGCTAAATGACACATAACTCGCACATTTCCAGAGGCTAAATGACACATAACTCCGACATTTGGAGAAGCAATGCACAAATAAACTTACACATTGATTCTAGAAGCTATGCACAAATAAACTGGCATGTTGATTTTAGAAGTTATGCACAAATAAACTGGCACGTTGATTTTAGAAGTTATGTACAAATAAACCCTCATGGTTGGCTCCATTTTAAATTGATTTATTTTTAAACTTGAGATTATATTTTAGAACTTATTTATTTACACATTAAAAAATTAATAATAAAACATATTTGATTTAAAAGTATTTATATTATTATGCATGGTTCATGTTCGTGTCACCAATCACATTAAAATGTTTACCAACTATAAAAAGTTTACTAGTGCAGTGTAGTTTATAGGGGTTGCTATACTGGATTCAAAAAAAAATATTATTATGGATGCCTTTTAATCAACTTGAATTTATCGTCAAGAAGTAGAGAGCAAAGCCAAGAGAAACAAATAGAATGATCATGGAGTATTTTTTAAATTATTAAAAAATTATTTAAGATTAATTTTTTAATTTATTTATTTATTACTTGAAAAAAATTAACATTTGAAAAAATTATACAAAAATATCTATATTATTATGTATAATTTTTGGAATCAAATATGTAAGTTTATTACCTCGCAATGTTTCAAAAACTATGTGATCCCACAAGCATTATATTGTTTTCTCCTATCTTACTCTCTTCTTTCTATTATAGATTATTGACTTTGATTCAAAACATTAGAATATAAACTCACACAATTAAATCCAAAAGCTATGTACAATAACATTTTGAACTATAAAAATCATATATCTACAAATATATATATTTTTAAAATTATAAATTAATTGAAAAAATCTTAAAAGATTTAATTATTCAAACTTGATGATATTTGAAATGAAACCAACCTCCACCCATGTAGTGCACCTTCAATTATTTTTACTATCCAATGAACTCGTCTCATTCCACAAATTTGAAAGTTTTATTATTTTCAAAAATAAGATAATGAGTTGAAAAAAACACCTTATTTAAAAAACAAAAAGTCATGAAACCATGTGTAAGTCAAATTAATTTGTGAGGGTGGGTAAAGTCAAGCTTCAAAGTAGTGATTTTGTTCCCCACTTCTAACTTATAAAAAATTATGCATATGGTTGAAATTATTATTACATGATTAAAAGAGTTATTAAGCAAGACATATAGTGAAAGTGTGAATGACAAGTTGGTGTAAATGTCAACTCCATAGATAACGAAGTGTCAAATTCTTAACTAAGACATTTAGCAATGTGTGGAATTGTTTATCTTTCGTTATATGCAATTTAAGTAATAGATTTCATTGAGATCGTCCATTTTTTATTGAAGAATCATATGTTAGGTTGGTTTCACATTAGTTAGAAATGTAAGAAATTAGGAATTAGGGATTTTTGTTTTTTTGAATGCATGGTCTTTGGACTCTTCTTATTTTTTTTCATATTACAATTTTAAAACTAGCTTATATATATTTATGTTCATATTATACATATTAAATATATCGATAGATATTCTATTATATCTTAGAATGAATATGATATATATATAATGAAAATAAATATATATAAGTTAGTAGTAGTCCTAGGGCATAGAAGACATATATGATAATTGTATTATCCGCATTTCCAAATAGAAATACATATTGATATCAATACATGCATTTGTACAATATATTTATTGTCATAAATTGTACACCTATTATATGATAATTTGTACTAAAAAAATATATGTTTTTTATTTCAATAAATGAGGAAAGGTCTGAAGCCATTAATTTTTTTCCATAATTCAATCATATTGAATTATACCCATGACTTATGACTTATTAATAGTAGACAATGTCGCTTCATTTAATAAGCTTTTCCTTAATATACGAAATATTTTCTAAAAAAATTCATTTATTAAAAGCTATCATATGATATTTGCTTTAATATTTTAGAACATATTGTTAAAACATTTTTATTTTTTGAACAAAAATTAAAAACTTATTATAGTTAAGATAAACTAAATCTATAATTGTTGAATATGTTTGAGAACATACTCTTAAACCATTTCTAATTTTTGAAAAAAAAATCAAAAACCAATTCTAGTAAAATCAACACATTACAATTATCAACATAAACCATAACCAAGGATTGGAGACAAAGCCACATAAACTAAAACCACATATATGATACTTCATATTAACAAAATGTATGGCTTTGATTCAAATAAGTTGGAAAAGGTCTAAAACCATTACAATATAAATCATAAACCAAAACAAAGCCTTGGAGACCAAACCACAAAATCTACATCAAAATTTAAAAGTTTATAAATGGTTCATATAACACTTATTTAAAAGTTATGTTCAATGACAACGTCAAAACTACATGAAGAACACTTTGTTGTAATGGTGTAAATACATTACATATTCTTCACTAATTAGAATGGTATTACGACCTTTATTCTACAAGTGATCACGATATACTTCTTCCATAAAACCTGTAAAAATAGCCACCTTTGTCTACATCTCCTTAACCTTGTTTGCAACATCTTTCATTTTCAATATTTCAAACTCTTTAACATAATCAATGGATAAGGCAGTGTTTTCAATATCTTAAAGAATTTTAGAGCAACACCCTAAAATATATATTACACACTTGTCAATAGGTGTTTCAAAAAAAAGCAGTAGAGACGACAAACATGTTTGGGCTTGCATCAACAATTTCAGATTAATTTTTTGATAGATCCATAGTTTGAAGCATTTCCTGAGCATTAAAAAATTATCAAATCAATGTCAATATATATATATATGATTTGGGAGATTAAATTTAAACATAATAGTGAAAAAGTAAAATTTACTTTTTCACTTTTCCATATTTATTAGCCAATAGGCATTCCTTGTGAGATTGCTCGAGTACGACTATAGCGAAAACATGTCTCACAAATAAACCCGCCCTCCGATATTGAGCTACAACCATGGAAAGTTGTCATTAGTAAACCATGCTCATGGTTCATAGTTATTTTCGCTCACTAGATGTTGTGATGATAACATCTGATAAATAGGTCTTGATTATAGTGCACGCTACACATCTTTGAGAGTATAGATTCACCTACCACCAGCCAAACTCAATACAAAGTGCCTCCTCTAGTAAGTAGGTGGCTTCAACGGTGGGCTCTAGTGAGTTGTGAGCTTGATGGTTTATTGTTGTGTTGCCCACTATTGAAATTTTGTTGCACTTCAATGTGTACTTTTGCAAGCCACTTCTGTGCAAATATGCTTCAGGTAGGATTTGTTTATTTTAGTTTTGTATTTTTCATTTTTACTTGTTATTTTTATACCCAATATCCAAATCCACAATAGATTTAATTAACATTGGAAAAAAAAAGTCATAATCATTCTACAAGTTGGAGTCTTGCATTTCAATGGTAACTAGGGTTTTATAAGGCTTGAAGTTATTTCAAGATTGGTTAGAGTTTTTATTTATCTTGATCTATAATTGTGGTTAGACTATGTGAGGGGAAGAAGAGATATGAGTGGGGAAATCCGAGGAGGGAAGAAAATTTGCATGGGTAAAGGATGCCTATACTACATCCTTATTGTAGGTCTCCCAAAAACTACCTGTTGCTTTTATTGTAGTTTTCATGAGGCCATGCCAAATATAACACCCCAACAAAGATAAATTGAAATTTACAAATAAGAGCTAAGAAATTGTGAACATGTGAAGTAGTATGAATAGTTTTATATTTTGGAATGACAATCACTTGTTTAATAGATGCAATGCAAGTAAATATTCAACAAGGAATCTGGGGAGACCTATTTAATAGGTAAATTATGTAAATATGTGACAATCAAGTTTTTATTATGATTATTTAGTGACTTGTTGGACTTGAAGAGGGTTGGAAGTTGACCCAAAATTCATAACGTCACTCCTTTTATAAATCAGTTGAATTTTAAATCACAAAAGCATGGAAGTCTAATTGCTAACAATCTTTTATTGTCAAGGTTGAGTATTGAACTCTTGAGATTTTAATTAAGACAGATTGCTTGAAATTGATTTCCCTTTCTCCTAATAAGTTTAAGAAAAAATGCTAGGTCTTGTTTTGAAGAAATATAGTTGTGATCTAAAATAGAGGAATAGATAATGATACTATTTATAGTTTAGGATTCTATCTTTGGTATGTTTGACTGTATTGTAGTTAGTAGTTTAACGTGGTAGTTTTTTTTTACGTGTAATTGATGATTTTTTAAGCACATTGATATGCATGAGGTTCACGATTTATAAATGTTGACATGTCCTATCCTTTAGAGTTCCAACAATTGGAGGAAAGGAATTGGATTTGTATCATCTCTATGTGGAGGTTACTTCTTGTGGTGGCATTTCAAAGGTAACAACATGGGTGTTCCTTACTCTTTTGTCTTGATCATTGGTTTTAAGGGTTTAGGTTGGAATTAGTTTGTTTCCTTCTACTATTGAGAGTTTATGAGGTGTTCATATTTATACGTTTATAATTTTGTTTTCTCACAGATATTTAGAGAATATGCATTTCATCAAATTTAATTTACATTTTTTGTGAGATTTGTTCCTCCAATTGCTTACTTATCATTTATTTGTGGATAATTTTTATAAAAGTAATTGTTCCATTTCATATTCAAGCAAGTTAATATGGAATCAAAGAATCATTATTTCATAAGGAACATAAAGATTTGGATGTCTATTTCTTTTATTCTTAGTATATCTATATTTAACACAAGGGAAGTTAGTATTGATATTTGATCTTTGTATTGCTATCATGCTATAAGAACCAATGGTAACTATACTTTTGAATCAGGAAGTTGATCATTATTCATCTGAAACATAAATAGGTTTTTAGTACTTGTTGTAGTAAAATTTAGAACTTTGCAACCTTTATATATTGGATGTCTGTTAAATAAATTGATATTGTGATGCAACAATTAATTAAGAATCTCTCTTTAACTTTGTCAAGTCTACTTTCATGTATGTATAGAAACCTAAACATCCACAAAAAAGAGTTTAGTCCTAAAGTTGACATCTTCTTTTCTTTGTTGATCTCTGCCTATTATGTGTTGTTGATTAATTATGCATTTTTACCTTGAATTATGTTCTTTGTTGGTCATTTTCTAATTTTATTTTAGCTTTTACCATTTTGTACTCACCAAAAACATTTTCCATCATTTTTTTGGGTTACTGTGTTGGTAAATGAATATTTAACAAATATAAAGACCAAACCTCATTACTAGACTCTCCAGTAACACAACAAAATTCCTATTGAAATTGAATAGTAGTAGCAAGAAGATTTAAAAAACAATAAAGAAAAATATTACTACAATTAAATAATCAAGTATCAACAATATAGAGAAATCAGATATGAAAGCTTTGTTTAAGAACAAAGGATGCTCTATTTTTTGGAGGGCAAAACATGAACTTTATTTCAAATCTATAAAATGAAATTACAACTTATAATATGAAAAATAATCATATGTTTAAAACATTGTTATTTAGAGAACTATGGTGGAAAAAAGTATAGTTCATTGCTTGTAACAACAGTTTGAACAATATATGAACTACTCTTTATTTCATGCTTACTCGTTGAAACCTACAGTGGAAATACATTGATTTATTCATTAAAAAAAAGAGCCCTCTTAACAGAACTGGAACTAAGAACTAACTGATTACAAAAAAACAAATAATCTACTACATGTTATGCAAAGGAGAGGTGAATGGCAATGAAACTGGAATTTTAAATATAAAGTAAAGTTGCATGATTCTTGTAACTAGAACAATAATCTTCAATTCCAAATAAGTTGTTCCCTAGATATTTGTTTTGAATAACACATCTTTTAGTTTGTCTCTTTGTGACATATTGTAATATTGATGACGATGTCACAAGGTTTGTGTTTGTATTTATCAAATATAGAATTTTGATAGAGATTGGCAAAAAAATTACTAAAAAAATGTGATTAAATAATAAATTTGACAAGAATAAATCTAAATTAAAATAATGAAAATAAATATAGTATGACAGATTAATAAAACCTACATAAATATATTAAAAACTACTATGTATTTTTATATAATAGATATAATCAATGACAAATATGAATAATGAAAGTAACAATTGTTACAAGTAGCGATTGTTGTTGCACCAAAAGATCAACCTGTTAATCCCCGATACAACCACTAGACTTATAGAAGACACAGGAGGTAATTAAGCCATGTCGTGAACCCTGCGAGGGACATTGCCCACTGCCAATAATTCCCCTCCCAGTGTCACTCGTTGTGGTCTGCAAGGATTCAAACCTGTGACCAAGCTTTGATACCACTTGTTACAAGTAGCGGTTGTCGTTGCACTAAAAGATTGACTTGTTAATGTTTGATACAACCACTAGACTTATAGAAGACACAAGAGGTGGTTAAGCCATGTCACGAACCTTCTGAGGGACGTTGGCCCACTGCCAACAACAATAAGTCTAATGGAGGGGTCTACTAGAATAATTGAAAATGAAAAATAATGAAAAAATAAATATGATTGAGAAACTTTAAAATTCATAATCATATACTAAAAAGGGCATAGCAAGGAAATTAAGAAGTGCATGACAACAAAACTAGATTTCACTTAAAAAATACTCATCCATGCCTAAATCTCATGGCAGTTTATGTTCAATCTACATTGAAAAACAAATATGCACCTCCAATCATTGTGGTTGGAGCTTGGGCTCTTCTTTTTCACAAGCTGTGGAGTCAACTTTTTATTATTATCATTATTATCACTTGTGATGCAATGAAAGAACTTACACAGGTTAATTTATCAGGGATACTCAAATGCAACATATAATCAAGAAAGCCTGGGCTAGATTTTGGATGAATCTAAGTAGTCCCAGCTCCATATCTAAACCTGAATTGGATTAAAAACTCAGCCCTGATCGATATGAATTTTAGGGTGAATTGAAACAATATTTTTCAATGTTTATTGAATATCAAATTTCATGGATTAAATTCATCAAACATTGTGATATAGATTGTTGGTGTTGAGATTGAACTGACGGGATTTTTTTTTACTTGACCTGATTTTTGTTATTTAATACTAAAAGGATTAGCATGTATATTGGCATATTGAATGAAAATGGAAGTTCTTTTTTATTGTTGAATAATGACCTTTCACTTTGCTTATTTAACAATTTTCACCTATAACTTATAGTACAAATATGAACACTACGACAATAAAAATCACAAGTCCAAAGAGAATCTTGTTATGTCAAAGATTAACAAGGATATTGGCATCCCAAATGAGAAGTGGGATTCTTTTTCTGCTGCCAAATAAGTGCCTCTAGTTTTAAGCTTTTACGTATTTTTGTAATTTCCACATGCAACTTACTTGATAAAATCAACAACATAGATTATCTTTGCAATTTATTGTTTATCATCACATACAAGTTCTATTATGTACATATAGTTTTATTGATGCACATTTAACAAATGAACCTCTCACTTTGTCCTCTCTGACAACTTTATTTGATGTGTATGTTCATTGAGTGAACTGTTACAAATGACTTTTAAAGATTTAAGGTTTTGGTTTTCAAACTTTCAGTTCTTCCCTATATTTGATGATTTTATCATTTTTTCTAGGCTTATTCAACAAGCATATTAAGTTACACTACTTTCAAATACCTGATTTAAATTTTAACTCTTACTATAAAACAATGAACACTCTTTATTATACTTTGAAACTTCTTTTTTTGACTTTTTGCAGTGTATTCCAATATGAATGTTGTGACAATGTTGGTTGGTAACAAGTGTGATTTAGAGAAACTTAGATAGGTACCAATTGAGGAAAGTAAGGTCTGTTAGACCAATTTCTTGTCAATGTAAAAATCCTATGAAATTGATCTTATCCTTATAGTTTTGCTGAGGTTGCCTTGCCCGGCCTGCAATCTTGTTTCATCTTGCGCGCAAAATATATCTTATTTTATGGCTTGCGCCCTTAGCCCCATGTTCTTCAATGTGTCACCGTGCTTCAGTCAAAATCACATGTGCTAAATCATAAAAACCAAGGAGATATTCAAGTTTTAGGGTCTGCAGGAAATAGGTCATTTTCATGTCGCAGGGTTTCAAAAAATTGTCCAAGCATAAAAACCCTCGATGTTTTATGTTTCCTCATTTACCTTTTTGGTCGAAGTCTGAAAACTCTGGTTGTTTTCTGCCTCTTCGCGCCTTCACAGTTCTTCTCTGAAATAAGCATTTCCTATCTGTGTTGTTGCAACTTAGTGGGGCCCAGTTCTTCATTGTGTTCAGTCGTTTGATCTCCAGTTTCCTGGGCAGTTAAGTTTTTCATTTGGCGATTGGGTGACTGTGTGTTCGCGGGGTCTCTTGATTCTGGCAGTTAAGTGCTTTTCATTCAGCGACCTGATGTTTTCTTCATTTGCATGATCGTGCAACCCTGGCTGTTTGTTCTTTAACCTTCGGTGATCTGGCGAGCGGTTAGGTCATTCGGTCGGTTAAAGTTCAGTCAGGATCGACGATGGTCGCGTTGCCTCAAGGGAAAAGTGCTCGAGGGTTAATCTTCACGGCATTGTGACAACCATCAAATGGAAAGGTGAGTAGAATTTGTGGGCCCGCTGTCAGAGATGCTCTACGTGCTCATTTCTGATTGGCTGTAGGGTGGTGACATGGGGTTGTTAGTGGGGCCAAGGTTTTCAGCGTATATGGTGAAGTAAAATTCGGTGAGAATCTACGGCTGTCGTAGTCCCACTAAGGAAAGGTTCTTGACATATATCCATCACAGCAATGCGATGGCCATTGATTCTATCGAAGGCCGTAGGTCGACAAGTGCAGTGGGTCCTATTGTCATGTCATGTTGAGGTGCTCAATTTTTATTGGTTGTCGAGGTGGTGATGTGGCCGTGGACTTTTTCAAATGAGTTGGTCAACTATTGATGAATTATAAGGACCACTTGATATGCTAGGAAAACATGATATCGATGGCTGTGTTTTAGAAGTTGATCCATTAGCCATTGGGGCTGATAATTTGAATATTTATGTAGGGTTTTCTTGTTGGTTTGTTGCAGTTGGTCGTGTGTGACAAAATGGGTAGCTCGAAATTGATTTCTCTAGGACAGTTGTAGTTAGAAAAATGATGCAAAGATCTGGGCAGTCATCTTGGTCTGATTTTGCTTCTTGGGGTACCATGCCGGTTTAAGTGCAATCGATTGTTTCTTGGCGCAGGCGGCTAGGGTTTGGAGTATGTCAGTGATCTTCATGCTATGTACACGTGAAGTTTTCCAAGTGGATCCTACCATTGAAGTTTGTTTTTCCTGCAGCAAGAACGTAGTAAATTGTGATCACAGTTAGCCTGTGATGATGAAACCAAAATGATTGTACATCATATTATATCTGATTCTTCTCAGGTTTCTAGGCTTTTCCTGCATGCTTTCATTTCTTATTCAGGCTGGTTGTTGTAGACCTAAATTTTGCTCTAAATGATCAGTAGCTTGTTGTAATCTTTGTTCCTATAAAAGGATTTTCAAGATTATTTAGAAGGGTTCCAAACCTTTTGGTTCCATTCCAGGGGGTTCCTTTCCCTTGGTTCCATGAATGTTCCTTCCTGTAATATATTTCCTTCTTCTCTGCATATAGGGTGTTCCCTCTTTCTTTTATGGTTTTGAGAATATAATACAAGTTGTAACAGTTTGTCTTATGTATAAGATTTCAACATGTTTGTACTACTATCAGATTGTCTCCATTTGAGTTGTGAACTTGTTGATTATAGCATCAAGGGTGTTGTAATCTTTCTATTCACATTTCCTAAGTGTCTGCAATAGAGTTGTTTTCGCAGGAACAACTGAGTTTAGGACTAGTTTTAAGATGTGTATGAGTTGGGGTATCAAAGATGTCTCATGCTTGTCTTTCAGTGGATGTCGATTAATGTATTGCTTGTTTATAGGTCTCTTCTAAGGGGAGGGTTAAAATCTTGTGAATAGGTGATAGCATATCTAGGTACACAAGTGGATAGCTAAAAGTATAGTCTGATCAATGGTGTATGTTTGGTGTAAGGCACCAACATATTAGGATGTGTTGTCTTCTTGTTTCATAGCTCTCTGTTGCAGTGATGTATTTGACTCTGCTACCCATTGGATAAGGCATTGGTCTATGAGAGACTTAGGGTGTTTCAGGGGTCCATTCAACCCACAACATAAAATCATTGAAATGAAATATTTTCCCTTTCATGTTGATAGGAGGTAGTGGGGGTCCTTTCTAGTTTTCAGACTTATTCCATGCAAGTAGGTTATTACATAAGATTATGTTTTCATTGGGGTACAAGATACCTATAGGAGTCTAAAAGCTATTCCACAGTCAGTTACCTGTAGGCCAGTAGCTTGACACAAAGAAATTATGTGTGTGCAAATGAGGTATACCCGCCTGAGTGATGTGGAGCTCAAAGTGTAGGAGGATCATATAGTTGGTCCTTGTTAATTGGCCCTTTTCTTGTCAGACTTTGGAGTGGTAATTGAGAGTTATGGCATGAATGTGTCATCATAGTGTAAACCTGGCAGTGTGGGAAAAGGAGTACCAACAAGGTCTTTGATGAAGTAGAGAAGTTGTTTTTCATTTAGACTTGTGCATTGAATGCAACAAATGTGAATTATGCTTTTCAAATTTAAATCAGGGAGATTTACTATAACCCAAGTAGAAAGTTTTATAAAATTCTCACAAATGTGAATCATCCTTAGATAGTAGCAATAGGGCCACACTTTTAGAGAATTGAGAGGCTGAAATAATGAAGGGGTTGAAGAAATGTCAATGCTACTAATAATTCATCAAGTATTTCAATTTTACATTTTCTTTTTAAACTGATGTATGCAATATGCTACTACTTATACTTGTTTTCAATGAAATATATTACAAAGGATATAGCTCTTAATAATAGTTGTACATGTTAGAAAATAAAATAGCATATAAAATCATTGAAACATATTATTTTTGTAAAATCTTAGTACTATCAAGATAATTACATATTTCAGATGCAAAAATAATCTATTGAAATCATAGAAAGTTAACTTAAATACTAAATGTGGAGAGAGAGAGAGAGAGATTGACCACTAACATTATTTCATCCATTTAATTAAATTACAATGAAAAAAATGTTTTATTTAATTTTTATATTATCAAATATATCAGTTTTTTATTGTGTAGCTATGATCTATTGTCACACTCCATTTAAGAAAAGGCAAGTCCCAGATCTTCTATTGAATCCTCTAGGGAAATGTGAATCAAGTGAGACTTATCTAAAAACCAGTTTACTCTAAAGTTGGAAAAATAGGGTCAAGATGTTAATGTCTTTGCCTTAAGAGCTAAAATGTGTCAATTCAAATGATTATTTTAATATGCACATTTGTATTATGTATGCCATGTATGGCAAGAGGTAAAACATGTCAATAAAGGAAGTGAATTTTGTAGACAAGAATGAAGCAAAATTATGGTAAGCAAATATAAATTGGTACTTATTTTAATTAAAAAAACTGTGTAGTAATGTTGAGACAACAAGCTAGATTATGCATTACTTGTGCACTCATTTTCATAATTATGTGGGTTTTTTTTATTGTCTTACTCACTTATCTTTATTAGAAAGAAAGAAGAAGGTCTAGTCCAGGTATGTGAAGTTACTTTTATACCTATTTTTTAAGAACAACGCTTCAAATTATTTCCCTTCTTCAATTAATGTCAATTATTGTCACTTATGAATTATAACAGTTTAACTTCTAGAGGTTTAGAGGAAATAGAGAAGACTTATAGTTACAAATACTACATTTTATAATGTATTTCCATGCATCTGAATGCTACACTTTTTTAGGGCTTGGACAAAACATGGGCACTATTGGATGCTACTATGTAGCAGACCACTTTCTATAATGATACATGCTTGTAGACCTACATTTTTATACACTTACTTTTATTATGTAAAGCTTCAGTTATGCTTTCAAATCAAAAACCTATCGGCATACCCCTTGCACCTCCTTTGGGTGCAAGTGCTAGTATTTATGCAAGTTACTATGGGTGCAAGTGTTTTAAAGTGATTTCAAATTTGAATTTTTATAATTGGTCGATATATAGGATTTAGGACATTAAATTTAAACATAAATAGTGAAAAAGTAAAATTTAAAATTAATATCATTTAGTAAGGAAAAATAATATATTTAAATTTTTAAGAAGAGCTACAAATATATATTTTACTAATAATATATTACTTCTAAAATATAGCCATTGATGCTATTTTGAACAAAATAATAAAAAACACTTCAATATTCTTCTAAACATTTGAGTCTATTTTCTTCAGCCTTTCATTTTGAAAGTTGTATGTCATTTTTCACTTTCTCATGACGATCATATGTAAATGGTGGCGTTATTCTAAGACTTTCTAGAGACTTCACACGAGATACAACCACAAATGTCAAACGTGTTATCTCTCTTAGTCCTATATCAATTGTAGCTTTTGAAAGAGTCAATCCATGAGATTTATGAATTTTCAATGCCCATGCCACTCTTAAAGGTAATTGAAGTGTTCTACCTCTTTGTATTGGTATTATTGGAACTATATTTGGGTGACGATCTTCAAATGGTATTTCAAAGTAATTGTCAAATTCAACCATAGCATATGATGGTGGTTCATGCGGTGCACTTCTTGGTTTGTAGACAATCTTTCGAATATACCCCATTGCTCCATTTACAACACCTGCCTCTACCCAAATATTTGAAGTCAACATGACCCTTGAATTTTTACTAATTAGTAATTCAATATCAAGCTCATCATTTGATCAATCTTTTATTGTATTCACACTTCTTGCTTTTGTTGTAACGCTTCGTGCAACATGGTGCTTCAATGAATATAACATTATCTTGTTATGATTACAAAAATTGTCATTTGTCGAGAACAAATAGACGCAATTGTGAAACTCATCATTTGTTGCAGCATTTAAATTGATAAGAGTTCTCATCATAAGCAATTTATAGTCATAAATTTGTGGGTCTACATCTCTAAGATTTATCAAAATTTGACAAAATATTTGTTCTTTGATGTTTTCTCCATCTTGTCTAAATATTTTATCTAAAGTAACTACAATTTTTAATTCCTCCCATAATAACTTTGCTCATCTTTTTCTATCATACGTTGACCTATCGTTCACTAGAGGCAATTGAACCCAAGTCTCCAAAAAAATCATAGAAATACCTAAGAGATAATACAAAATAAATATTACAAAGTTGTATAGTATTTCTATTGTATTTAATACTTACATGTTGTATTAAAAATGACATAAAATGGTAGTTCTAATACTAATAAAAGAGAAAATATACCTGCAAAGCTTATGTTTGAACTCTTTGGAAATGCTTGACTCAGTCAAGAATCTATGTTTTACAACATATTCTGGCCAATGAATCTCATTTCATCAATAAAAATGTATTTGATATGTGTCATTTCTTCTATAAACTTGTAGTATGTGCTCCTTATAGCTGAGAAAAATCTCTTATTTGGATTATTAGTTTTGAATGAATTGTAAAAGCTCCAATATTAACATTGCAACTCTTGTTAGTGCCAGTAAAAGAAGGGGAGAAGGACCTGACATTACTACATTTTGAAGGGCTTCATGAATGACACCAATCAAATATGACTTTATTGTTCCTATTGTTCCTTGAATTATCATGAACAAAGGCCCTCTTTTTTAATTTCTATGGTTATGTATCACAATTATGTTCATTGTCTTTTATTGTTTATTGCCCAAGGTTTTGTAGTTGATGCATTATGCAATATCATCATATATGAGACATCCATGTTCCTTCATATTTTTAATAAAATTGATTGCTCCTATCGTATACTCTTCACCTTGATATTCATTAGAAAAATTTATATTTCTATCAATGTCTCTTCCTCCCAACACATCTATTTCTAAAATTTGCATATTTTGACCATTATGAAGCCTAGATATGATTTCTCATTCATGCTCTATGTAATTTACTACAATTGCTTCATCTTCTTCAATTTCAAATTATTATTATTTTAATCTTCCTCTATAATTGTTTCTCTTTGCACATGCCAAGCATTATAATTGAATGAGTCCCACTTTGTTATTATGGAGTCAGTATCCAGACCAATTTCCCTTTTTATGTCACAAAATGGTTTGTATAGTAATAACTATGACAAACAAAACTCAGCCCATTTTCACAAACGACGTGGAGGAATGGATACAAACCTTGGAAAATTTTGACGATAGCTGCTCTTTCGCTTGGCTCCCATTTTTTGTCTCTTCTTCTTTTAAGATTGTATATCCATGATTTAGCTGCACAAATTAATGTGATGCCTTCCATACAAAGAGGCCTTTGTTTATATCCATCAATGAAAGATTTTGTTTGTTCATCATTATTCTCCTCATTATTTAAAGTTATAGATTTGAACACTTTGTGTAAGACATTTAGATTGGCAAATCTTCTACTGCTCTTCACAGTGGAAGTTATAACATGTGATGAGTTTCTTGAGTTCCAATGTCCCTTTCTATGATAGTTTATGTTAGAAGCCTTATATATGCTTGTGCAGCTAAATCATTAGGGTTTTACATGGTTGAAAGTTGTGTCAACATTTGGTGGTATGTTTCTAAGCTTTTATCAACTTTTGATGCATACTTTGCAATGTATTTTATTACTGCATGTCTGGACAAAAAAGGCCGCCAATCTATATTTGTTCTTCATAATTGTAGTATGTGACGATTATGTGAATTCACTCTATTTCAATTTTTTTTCACCTATTTCTATATTTTCATATAATTTGGATCCCCTTGTATTCAATGGCCAAGGAGAATTATACCTGTAAAAATTATAAGAAGGCATATACGTCATTAATTTTTTTAAGTAGATATTAAAATATGATATACAAATATTACTTGTGTAATAATCACCTGCAAACCATTATTTGTTATTTCTTTTTAGGCGTGAACCCTCTCTATGGACTGTGCAGTGTTCAACACAATTTAGTATTTCTTCATAGTCGCTGTCAATATCCATCACAACAAGTTGTGTTGTATTTTTGAGACATGGATGTTGACCAAAATTTTGGAATGCCTATAATTGAAATAAGGATGTTTCATATATCAATTATATCATTAGATTTTTTAAAAAATTATGCCATATATAGTAATGCGATATTTAAGACAAAATGTTTATGAAGTCACTTGTATATTTCTTTGATGTGGATCTTCTCTACGATTCCATGCATGGATAATGCAATGAAAATGTTGCTCGATGATTCTTCATTCCTCCCTATTTGACCAATCAATATTGTCCATATTGGGTGCTTCATTTATCCATAAAAATCCATGCACATGTGGAGAACCCCAATGTTTCCACTCATACCTACACCAAAAATCCTTGACATCCATTCCATTTTCTAGGATTTATTTTCTGAATATTATGTCTTAAGTGCATATGATGTGAAACTATATAAGGATAGTTGATAATATTTTATTTTCATCAATTTTGAGCTTCTCGTGCGTTGTTTGGGGAGGTTCCCTTCATGAGAGCATGGAAATCAAGCCAATACATATCTAGTGCACTTAAGGTAGAAAATATTGTTGGAGAGCCAATTTGGTGAAGCATGTCCATCAATTTTACATGACATTTAGTCCAATATGAACATGTTCCTCTTAATGTTGTTCCAAACTGCATCAACTTATCTGCTAGATGAGACTTTGGCATCACTTCCATATGTTTGTGTAACTCATTGATAGTGATGGGCATGTCTTGGATGTTTATTTTCGCAAACACTATAGATGAATTATGTACATAATGTCACATTATCATGTTCATCATAAAATATATGAACCATGGATGTTTACAAAACCTATGATTCCTATACCACAACAAATGCTTCACAAATTCATGTAGATGCACACGCCTCATTCATGGTTCTAACCAATCACATCTACCATCAATAAATAGTGTTGGAAATGCCATGTTTAGTAATCTTGATGTTACATACTCATTGATAGGAAAAACACCAATACTAGGCCAATCAATCAATGTCGTTAGATTTGCATCAGGCTTATTAACTCACAATTGTATTAATTCCATTTCTCTTTGGGCATTTGGTGGTTTTGAAGTCATTGATGTAGTGGTCTCAATTGCATTACCTTCATCAATCTCCAAAAGAGGACTGACAAATGTGATTTCATTAGTATCCGAATCAAACTTCATATGCACTATCTTTAATGTGTTGAAAATGTTTTCATCAGAATTCATGGGAGCTCATTGAGAGCATTTTCATCAATTCTAACATCTAAGTAAAATTTATCATTCTCTATTTTGTATTATTAACTGTAAAATTGTAATTCATACCACATTGATCCCTTCTAACAATAATAATAGACAAATTTTGTATTATGTGTGGAAATATTTTTGAAACTTTCTCTATATTTTGGGTAAAAATTAAGGCGTACCCTTTGTATTTATACTAACCACTTGTGGCATGTGTCACTTGCAGTATCTGGCTTACACATGCAATCAACATTTCCTCTACCTGTGTCAGTTTTGAAAGATCCTCCAATTGTGCTTAAGGATCCATATTATTTGAAGATGAAAACCTATGAATTCCTCTTTCTTGTTAGCATCTGTTGCATATAGGACCTTCAAAGCTTCTAGATACTTTGATTCCAATATAAGACTCTTTACATATATAGCACATCTTTGGGATTCTAAAATTATCTAGTTGAATTCTAAATTATATTTAGAATCTTTTGAAATCAGACTGAAGTGAATCATTAGGGTTTGTCATGTTCTTGACACCTCCTTCAACATTTGCATTCATCTGTAATGGATTCCCATGTTGTGGTGTTTTTGGAACAAGATCTATTGAGATTGAATTTTCATTCTCACCATTCATTTCGATATTTCCATTTAAGTGAGGATTAGTTCTCTTGCTTGGTTGGGGATTAACCTCTTGTCTCTCTTGTACTTGAGAATTAGAGGTTTGATAAGTTGTCCTTTGATGAAAATTTGTTGGCACACTTGTTTCCTCTCTATTTTCAACTTCCAAATGTTGTACAATTATATTTTCCCTTCTTTTGGCATATCGTTCTCTATCAGCTTCATTGTGTCTTCTTCTTTGTTCTTCTATCTAAGCATATGTCATTTGTTCTCCTTGTTGTCTACGATACTCTCTTTGATATTCTCTTATACATAGTCTTATTTGCTTCTTTGATTCAAAATTTTATTTCGGGCGAACCACAACTAATATTCAAAAAAATTAAAGTCAACAAAGTAAATAGATTTTATTCCTTTAATAGATAACAATTTTGATAAAAAAAGGTTTTAATATAATGTTTTCTATAAATCACACAACTAATTAATTACTCTATTTATTTTAATTTTGTGTATTTGTTTATCCAATAGACATTTACTTATTGAGTAGATGTGTACTTTTAAATTGAGTTTACAATGCTCATATAGAAAAAGTGACTAACAATATAAATATTATTGTGTATTTGTTTATCCAATAGACATTTACTTATTGAGTAAACATGTACTTTTAAATTGATTTTACAATGCTCATACAAAAAAAAGTGACTAACAATATAAATATATATATTTACATAGATAAGGTTACATAATTTTTCAATTGTTTATTTATTTGAGCTATCTGCAACATGTAGACAAAGAACAAAGTTACAATTTCTATTTGTTCAAGTGATGTATGAAATTGTTACGTATAATTTTTGAGTTTCCTAAATCATACTGCTTGTTGTAAAACAACTCTGCCAGAAATACTTCAAAGCTTCCTATTTTGCAAGTTGCTTTGCATATGAAGCTTTCCATTTCTTTGGATATGTTGACATCAATATCATCAACAACATCTATATGCAGTGCTACATTCTCAACAACATTTACCATCTTTGTGAAATGACCACAATTTTTTTCATTACATTTTTCATGGGTGTTTATATGTGGTCGTTTGAAGCTACAAAAATGGTAGGACTCAGTGGAGGTGGCCCATTTACAACGTCTTTTGTATCTGATATTTGTACGACGAAGTTTCATTCATTGCAACACAAGTCCATTTTATATCTAAATAATGAATGCAATTTAAAATTCTATCATGTATAATATCAATTTTATAATTCAAGTTCAATTAATTAATCATAAACAAATATAGTACAGTATGAAAGCGAAAAATTATTAATACAATAATTCAAATTATTGTTGAAAAAAAGGATCTATTCAAAGTACCTAGGTAATGACTTGTCTAGTAATGAAATGTGTTGTATTAGCAATATATTAGATACTTAGAAATTGAAAGAAAACAATATAATAAGAGTCCTAGAAATCATATTGAATTACACCTATGCTTTATACGCGTAGAAATTAAATTGTAAATTAATAAAAAGTAATAATCTTTGAAAACAAAAAATTAACGGGTAGATTTAAAAATGATATCACATTTGAAAATTATGGAATCCTAGTAATTTTTTAAATAAATTATTTAAATTGCCCATAAATAATCACAATCATATTTTAATTTAGCCAATAGGCTATTTGTGGGAAAAAAATAAATAAAATTACCGGAAAATTGTCAACCCTTCCCGTTTTTTCTTTACATGTATAAAAATTTCCAGTTATTTTTTTTAATCTTACAAATCTCCAACAAATCTCTATTTTTCCTCTATTTTTGCTCATTCATGTTTGCTAATCTTGAATTTTGCATTTTTTTTCTATTTTTAACTCTTAAAAAGGTCTTTGTTTCTATGATTTTTTAGTTTCATTATTCATTGAGATTTTATTTCCATAATCATTCTGAGTGATTTTTTTTTGTTTATTTCTCTTTTCAATTGTACGTTGAAAATAAATATTTGAATGATCATCTATAATTTTTAAATTTCATTCTCTATATTATTAATGGCCATTTCACATTTTTAAAATCTAATTTCCTATCACTCGGATTGATAAAAGTTCTAATATTTTTTTATTAATTTGAACGTAATTAATTTTTTTTGGGTTATTTATCTTTTCAATTTTATATTGAAAACAAATATTTGAATGATCATCTATAATTTTTAGATTTCATTCCCTAAGTTATTAATGGTCATCTCACAATTTTGAGAATCTAATTTCCTATTGGCGCACTGTTGCATGCACTAAACCATGCGACTCCTAGTATTTAAATATTTTCTAATAGTCCTTGGTCATATAAAATTTAAATAAAAATTATAAAATAAAAATTATGAATTTTGTATTTGAAACTGAAGAACAAATTTACAATTTTTCTTTCTATTTTAAAAGAACAAAATTGGATTTTGATATGGGAAAGTTATCAACTCCTAAAGAGTTTAAATAGATTATCTACTGAGAAGATTTTAAGGTTGAAAATAATCAAGGGACCTAAGATAACTGATTCTATAACTAATTCACCCTCCCTCTCCGTTGTCCAACATTGGAGTCTTTTGATGCTTTCTTAATAGAAGTTGTTCTGAGAAGCTTGAATTCTAGGGGTGATTCTTTGGCTGTCTCATCCTCTTTGTTGCTACCTCACCCATACTTCAAGAAAGAGACATATCAGGTGTAATTTTTCCATCGAGAAAATGTACCCGATAAGGTGGAACATTGGAAAGTATTTGAAGGAGATTCTTAGATTAAAGATTTCCTGGCCAATGCCTAGTCATTTACAACTTCATATTTCAAAGGGTCTGGAAATAACTGCAAAGAGTTTTGTCTAGACCTAGGAATTGATGGTGAAAATGGTGTAATCTAGTTGAAAGGAAATCGAATCCCAAAGGGTTTAGTTACCCTGGAACACTTGTTCTCATAGAAAGATGAAAGCCTTAGGAGGAGAGGAATACCTAGTTTAGGAAGTCAAGGAGAATGTGACAAGATACACATTAACAATGAATCTGACCCCAAGTGGATTTCAATTGGTAAGAATTGTACTCTTTAGGAAAAATATGAACTCACTAGACTACTAAAAGAATATAAAGATGTCTTTTCTTGGAATTATGATGATCTCAAATATTTTAGAGGTGTCCAATTCCAACATCATATTCCGCTAAAGCTAGGTGCTACTCCTTTTAGGCATAAGTTGAGGAACTATAACCCCAAGGTGTTTAAGGGTATTTTTAAAGAAGTTGAGAATATTGAGAGACATGATGATCTATCCTATCCATCACTCCACGTGGATAGACAATGTTGTGCCCATCCAGAAGAAGAATGGAGAGATTGGGATATGTATAGATTTTTGCAACTTAAATCAAGCCAGTTTAAAAGATAACTACGCTCTCCCCATGATGGATCATGTGCTCCAAACTGTTGCAAGATCAAAGATGATGTTGATGCTCGATGGCTTTTATGGTTACAAATAGTTAAGCATTGGCAAATAATACTGACAAAAAATAACATTTATCACACCGCGGGGGACATTCGCTTACAATAGAATACCTTTTGGTGTGATTAATGTGGGGGTGACCTTCCAGTGGGCGATGAAATCATCCTTTAAGGATACAAGAAATAGAATTATCATGGTCTATCAGGATGATTTGATAGTATTCTTTAAAAAGAGAAAGAATCACTTAAAGCATTTGAGGATGGTGTTGCAGAGATGTAGAGACCATGGTATTTCTCTAAACCCTAAAAAATCAACCTTTTATGTAACATAAGGTAAATTGCTTGATCATATAGTTTCCAAGGATGGTATTAGGATAGATTCATACCAAGTAAAGGAAATATAACGATACCAAGTAAAGGAAATATAACAATCGAGCCTGCCCTCAAGCCAAAGTGGAGTTAAGTCATTCTTTAGTCAAATCAATTTTTGAGGAGCTTTGTATCCGACTTTGCGGAGATCACCAAGCATATTGTAGGGATGATGAGTGAGAAACATTGTTTCAAGTGGAGTGAATAAGGTAAGAAATATTTTAATGATGTAAAGAATGCTATAGCTAACGCACCTACTTTGGTCAACCCTGCTTTCAAGAGAGATTTTATTGTCTATTATTATGCATTCGAAAATACTCTATCCAATATTCTAGTGCAAAATAATGAAGTAGGACCTGAAGCTCCCATTGTGTTTATGAGCATTCCACTTAAGAAACATGAACTGAAATCTTCACTGATTGAAAAGCAGGCCTTTGCAATTGGGTAAAAGTACAAACCTGTGTCACACTTTTATAAAGGAAAAGGTCAACAACACACAAACTGTTCAACTTTAACCACATAAAAGTGGCATTTATGTTTAGAATTTGAAGATGATGTAAACTAATGAAATGTGTAAAAGTGGATGAAGTTTATGCCTATAATTATTTAAAGTTTTTTCAACAAGAATTGACATAGTTTTTTAAATTTTAAAGTTTATTTGTTACTTACTGAAAAAATGTTAAAAAATTGGGGTCTAGTTCCCAACAAAAAAGTATATGAAAATAATCTTTTTTTCCTCTAATTTCAAAATATGTTATAAATGACATGTATAGAGCTAGTGTTAAAAAGAAGAAAGATTGGTTTCTGATGTATATTTTCTCCATTATAACTACTCAAAATTGAACTTATCTGAAATCGACAATTTTCATCTCCCACCAAATTTCCCTTATTAAATGTACACCATTCAAAAAAAAATTACACATTCTTGAAGAGGACTCTCTCCTCTAGTGTTAAATATAAATTTTAAGTTTTTTGATATGATTTACTATTTTTTTCTTTTTTTGAAGCAACGTCTTCTCGAATGTTAATATACCAACTTGTAGTATTTTGAAATTATAATATATTAGATCTAATCAAAATACTATAAAACTTATGTGATGATAATATTGACTATGAGCTCTACAAAAGGGCATTTTTATATTTTAAAAAATATCATTAAAAAGGGTAGGAGTTATTGAAACATTGCTTTTTTTTGAAATAATTTTATTTCTTTGGTAATTGGACCCAAATTAGTATAACATATGCATTTAATAAACATTTTCAATTGGAAAATTTGAAGCACTTATCTAAATTAGCTAGAATAAATCTATCTAGACCATATGTTTGACAAAAATTAATTTTTAGTTAGAAATACTCAAATTTAGCTATGCTGATAATTTAGCCTAAAACATGACACAACTTTGTGCTTTTACCCAGTTGTCAAAGCAGTTAAATTTTTTAGATATTACATTCTACATTCTTATTTGGTGGTATATGTGCCCGACTCAGCAGTGAAGAGTATATTAACACAATAAGAGGCTGGAATTAATAAAAGGGCAACTTGGGTGGTGAAAATTTAGGAGTATGATTTGGATATCAAACCCACTAGATTGGTTAGAGGCACATGCTTATGCAAGTTGATAGTAAAAAATAACCCCATAAAATAAAAGAAAGAAGAAAAATTGACTACAATACTACTATTTAGTCTCCAAGATCCATGGTTTTCTAATATAGCTCACTATTTGACTTATGGTGATTGCCCTGAATATATCACACCGAAAGAAAAGATGAATCTAAGGCTCAAAGAATCCAAATACGTAATATGTCAAGATGTCTTGTACAAAAGTGGTATGGATGGTACATTTTTTAGGTGTGTGGATAAGGATAAAAAAATAAAGCTCCTGAAAACTTTCCATGGAGAGGCATGTGGTGGGCATTTTTCTTCTACAATCATTGCTTTTAAGATTCTCCAAAATTATTTTTACTGGCATGATATGTTTAAAGATGCATACTCATATGTGAAAAACTGTGAAAAATGTAAACTGTTTACTGGTAAGCCTCAGTTGGAAGCACTCCCTTTAAGGCCAGTAGTAATTAACGAACCTTTCAAGAAATGGGGCTTAGATTTTATAGGGCCACTGAATCAACCTTCAAGCACTCGACACATGTATATACTAATTACAACCAATTATTTTACTAAGTGGGTGGAAGCTATACACACGAAGAAAGCCAACTCTTAGGGGGTTTCTGATTTTCATAAAGACTACATTTTGGTGTGATTCAGAGTACCTCATAATATTATTACAAATAATGCTTTGTACTTCTCCTCTGAAGAAATAATGATGTTTTGTTATGAACATGGCATTACCATAACACATTTAGATTATTTTCTGCAAGGCGATGGACAATCATAGTCAAGCAATAAGAATCTGATTGCCATTATGAGGAAATTAGTGGAGGATAATGCCAAGGATTTGTTAGAGTAGTCATATTATAGCCAATAATTAATTAATTAAATTATTAGTCTATTATACTCTACACTTAAGTTAGACTTAGGCATCTCATTATTCTTTAGGGTTTTCACCTTTAGGGTTTTGGTATCCTTTTATAAGGATTCCCTCTTTGTATTTTATTCATTCACTTATTGGATCATAATATGAGGCCTCTGGCTTTTTGGCCTCCATAGTTTTTTCTTGCTTTTTGTTCTTTGCTTCTTCCATGTGACAGGGTTATGCATGCAGGTGTTCTTGGGAGATTAGTTTTTCACCTAATCTAACATGGTATCAGAGCCATCTTGCTGCTCGCTGTTCGTGTTTTGTTGAAGTGATTCAGAAGCAGGATGCTATTTTTTATTTTTTTTTGGCCTGCAAATTTTTTTTTTGGGTATTTAAATCACCGTTGTGCTCAGAGCGCCCAAAAACCCTAGAAACCATATAAAACTTGTCCATTTTGGACAACGTGGCTCTGAGGCAATTTTTTTTAAGTTTCCAGTGCCGTATGGGCATGGAAACCGAGAAAAAAATATATTAAAAAATCATATTTTTTTAATGATTTTTTGTGTTATATTTAATGCAATGTTTGTTTTTTAGAACACGCCACTGGGCACCGCCCCACGGCCACCTGGGCTCCACCCAGCCCACCAGCGGCCACCACGCGCTCCGCTCTACGGCCCCTGCTGCCCTCCTCAGCACGGCCTCCTCCGTGCGGCCTCCCGCGGCCTCCTCCGCACCGCTCCTCTATCGCAGAGCCTCCTCCACGCCGCTCCACCCGAGATCTGGTCATATGAGGGACCAGCCCTGGCCCCCAGTGCTTAAATTAAGCCCCTGGTCACCCACGTGACCAAGGCCAACCCTTTTTAGCCCCCAGGGGTTTTTGCCTGATGACAGCCATTTGGCCGTCAATTTTAAGCTCGAGCGTTTGCTTTGGTGCCCTCTTTGCTCTTTTTTTTTGAGTTTTTAAGGGTACCTAGGTCTTTTGGCCGTATCTGAAGCATACAGAGGTCTTTTTCAGACTTCTTTATATCGTCGGAAAGCTCTTTCTGAGTTCTTTCCGATTATGGAGGTTAGTTTTTTTGGCTCTACTATTTTGATAGTGTGTTTTTTATCAAAGTCTGATGTTTATTTTTGCCTTTCGGGAGCCATATCTTGCTCATCCAGACTCTATTTTTGGCGAACAAGATATCGTCGGAAAGCTAGTTTTATGAGTTATTTAATTGCAGGGGTCTTTTATCCATATTATGCTCTAGGTTCTCTCTCCTTCAAGTTTTGCACTTTCAAACTGGTGGATTACTTGGGCTCTACATGTCCTGGGATCTCTTCTTCTGTTCTTCTAGCTCACTCTTCTTTCTGACTTCTGAGCATTATATGCTTCTCTTCTGTAGCATTTTTGTTTCTATAAATGCACTGAGATAAAGTGCCTACTTTTTTATATCTGGGATCTTGTACACCTTGTGTTTGTTTGTACTCGCACGCAGTCATAAAGTGCCATAGGGGGTTATGATGTTTTTGCCTTTTTTGCTCATCCACCTTTGTCAAGTGAGTGTACCTTCCATGACATTAGCCCATGTTGTGTGTCTGTGACATCGCCCTTTATCGTATGCTTATACTTCTGTTGCACTGTTGGTGTTCCTGATTCTTCTTCTTGCAGATGTTTCTGGCATTGCATTTTAGTGTTCCTGTCACCCCTCTCCCTGTTCAACATTATGGGGGGGTTCACCTGTTGGTTCTATTACTTCCTTGGATCAGTTGAGTGATCTATGTAATCAATTTTTGTTCCTATGTACTAGGTGGATGCAGTGGCTAGGCACCTATGCATTTCAGTGAGATGGTTCATCTACTATATAGACACTCATTCTTTCCTACTTTGGAGGTCACCTCTTTGATTGATCAGCTCTTCAGACTTTGTCTTCTTTACCTAGTCATGCACTATTTCAGTGGGGGTTCCAGCAGTTACTTCGGATACTGTTTACAGCTTCATGCTTTGGAGATGCTTTACATGCTCTTTCTTATTTCTTGTATTTGGGTACCTGATCAGGCCTTGTTGCCGGGACCCATAGCTCTTTCATGCATTTTTATTTTCATGCATCTTTTAGTCCTTAGTTGTTTAGCTTCTCCCTAAGTTACACTTAAGGGGGGGTGTTAGAGTAGTCATATTATAGCTAATAATTAATTTATTTAATTATTAGTCTATTATACTCTACACTTAAGTTAGACTTAGGCATCTCATTATTCTTTAGGGTTTTCACCTTTAGGGTTTCAGTATCCTTTTATAAGGATTCTCTCTTTGTATTTTATTCATTCACTTATTGGATCATAATATGAGGCCTCTAGATTTTTGGCCTCCATAGTTTTTTCTTGCTTTTTGTTCTTTGCTTCTTCCATGTGACAGGGTTATGCATGCAGGTGTTCTTGGGAGATTAGTTTTTCACCTAATCTAACAGGATTGACATAAGAGGTTATATGAAGCCCTTTGGGTAGATAAAATTACACCTAAGTAGGAAATTGGTATGCCCCCCTTTGAGCTAGTTTATGGTTTTGGCACTCAAGTATCTCTTCCCCTCAAACTAGCTACATCCAAACTACAAAATATGATTGAAGATCAATCCTTCAAGGACTCTCATGAAAAAAGGGTGATGTAATTGAATAATCTTGAAGAAGAGAGAGATAAGTTATTGGACAGGATTATAGAATACCAGGTGAGGGTCAAAAAGATGCTTGACAAGAGGTCAAGGCCTCATAAATTTATGGAGGGTGATGGAGTGTTGTTGTGGGATAAAAGAAAGGAACAAAAGGGAGCACATGAAAAATTTGAATCAATGTGGAGGGAACCTTTCAAGGTTCAATAGGTATTGGATCTTAACTCTTTCCAACTAGCCTATCTAGATGGATCAATCTTTCCTTTGTCCTATAATGGGCAGGATTTGAATTTATACAAGTTTTAATTTTGATAAAGTCTTTCCCTTGTACATAGTAGTTTAGGTGTGTGTGTGTGTGTGTCTCAATTTTGTTTTGCATAAAAAACATTGGTCATCATTATGTGTTGATGTGTAACCAGAGATACTAAGTTCTCTATGCTTTGTCCAAAAGCACAATCCCCAGTTAGAGCTAATTTTGGCCCCCCTTTAGGTCACCCAATCCTTTTTAACTCCTTCAGATCTAATTCCCCCCAGTCTTCAGAAATTTCTATGTAAACTCAACATTTTAATGAAGTCATTGAACCCAGATGAACCATGTACGAATCAATTCAACTGGTTGAAATGTTCACTCTAGTTAAACTATATATTTAGTCCCTTGTATAAAAAAATCTATCGACATGAGAAGTGACCGACGTAATTGTTAGGAATGGGAACACTGAGAGGGGGGGGGGTGAATCAATGTTCACTGTATTTTAACTTTTAACTTTTAACTTTTATCTTTATTGTTAGCTTGTGGTGACTAATCAGGAAAGTACTGTACATTTTTCCTCCCGACCTAGGCTGACTACTTTTTTGGTTATTTGGGCCGACTACTTATAACTCATTCTAACCCTAAAGCAGGAAAATATTGTATAATATGGCTTAGGGTTAGGGATTTTTTTCATGATGTATGATTTTAGTACTTGCGGCAGAATTGGGCTGTAAGGGATTACAGATTGTAATCAGGTTGTAATCACTGGATAATAAGAATATTGGACTCGTTGTTGGTGGACGTAGCCCAGGGATTGGGTGAACCACGTTAAATTTGTGTGTCTTGTGTTCTATTCTATGTGGTTAATTATTTTCTAATATTAGTTATATTTGCACATAATTGTTATTTCTACCTTGTTAATCCTAACAAGTGGTATCAGAGCGAGGTTATTTCGTTCGTTCTTTCATCTATTCTCTGAAGCAGGTCTCACGAGTTAGTGGGAGAGTCTCTCGGTTAAGTGGGAGAAATGGCAGACGAGGGTAGGCTGAAGGTTGATAAGTTTAATGGGTAGAACTTCCAATTATGGAAGATGCAAATGGAGGATTATCTCTATCAGAAGGATCTATGGCAGCCATTAGAGGGAGTAGCCAAGAAAGAGCAATCAATGTCTCAGGAAGATTAGGATATTTTGGATAGGAAGGCACTGGGGAGTATTCATCTATGCCTGGCACAATCAGTGGCATTCAATACTACTGAAGCAAAGACAACTAAAGATCTGATGGAAACCCTAGCGAAGTTGTATGAAAAGCCTTCAGCTTCAAACAAGGTATTTCTTATGAAGCGTTTATTTAATATGAAAATGGTAGAAGGTGGATCAGTTACTGATCATTTGAATGAGTTTAATACAGTTACAAGTCAATTAACCTCAGTTAAAGTTACTTTTGATGAAGAGGTTAGGGCTCTCTTGATTTTGTGTTCTTTGCCAGAAAGCTGGAATGGCTTGGTAATGGCTGTTAGTAATTCTGTTTCTGGTTCTAATACTCTAAAGTATGATGATGTTATTGGTGTTATATTGAGTGAGGAAATTCATAGGAAAAGCTCAGGGGCATCCACATCGGGTAGTGTATTGAACACAGAAAGCAGAGGCAGAACAAGAGATAGAGGAAACAACTCTGGAAATCGTGGGAAATCAAGAGGAAAATCAAAGGGAAAGAGGTCCGAATCTAAAGGGCCAAATGATTGCTGGTACTGTGGAAAACCAGGTCATAAGAAGAAAGATTGTTGGTCTCGGAAGAAAGGTCAAGGAGACAAAAATGATGGAAACAAGGAGGCAAATGTGGTAAGTAACAAATCTGAGGAGGATGCTTTGCTCTTGTCCTTAGAAAGTATTGATGATTCATGGGTTTTAGATTCTGGGGCTTCATTTCATGCTACACCCCATAGAAGTTATTTTGTTGATTATGTCCAAGGGGATTTTGGGCTAGTTTATTTGGGAGATAATGAACCCTGTCAGATTGTTGGAAAGGGAAAAATTAAGATTAAGTTGCAGAATGGGAATCATTGGCTACTACAAGAGGTAAGACATGTTCCAAGGCTGAGTAGGAATTTAATTTCAGTAGGGCAACTGGGTGATGAAGGTTGCACAGTTACTTTTAATGATAAAAATTGGAAGGTTTCAAAAGGTTCCTTAGTAGTAGCAAAAGGTGTGAAAGTAGGCACCTTATATCTTTGTATAGGTCATACTGTTCCTTCTACTTTAATTGTTTTAGAAGATAATGAATGTTCAGGAATAGTGGCTGCAGTTGAGCAGGAAGAACATCAAACTGTTGCTGTAGATTCTGACACAGCACTGTGGCACAACAGACTCGGGCACATGAGTGAAAAAGGTATGAAATTAATTCATTCAAAGAAAGTTTTACCTGGTCTGAAATGTGTCAGTATGGATTTCTGTGAAAGTTGTGTTTATGGAAAACAAAAGAGAGTTAGTTTTGTGAAGAGTGGGAAGGAAAAGAAAAATGAGAGATTAGAGCTTGTGCATACAGATGTATGGGGACCAGCTCAGGTATCTTCCCTTAGTGGCTCTCTGTATTATGTTACATTTATAGATGATGCAACAAGAAAAGTATGAATTTATTTCCTTAGATAGAAATCTGATGTATTTCAAACTTTTAAGAAATAGAAATGCTTGGTTGAGAATGAGACTGGTAAAAATTTAAAATGTCTTAGATCTGATAATGGTGGTGAGTATTGTAGCACAGAATTTGAAGAATATTGTTCTTCTAATGGTATTCGTAGGCAGAAAACTGTACCAAGGACTCCACAAGAAAATGGAGTGGCTGAACGCATGAATAGGACAATAATGGAGCGTGCAAGGAGTATGAGGTTGCATGCTAGGCTGCCCAAAAATATGTGGGCAGAGGCAGTGAACACCGCTATTTATTTAATCAATAGAGGCCCCTCTACTCCTTTGGACTGTGGTATTCCAGAGGAAGCATGGAGTGGTAAGAAGGTGAGTTATTCTTTTCTCAAAACCTTTGGTTGTGAAGCTTTTGCACTTATAGATTCTGAAAATAGAACCAAGCTGGAAGCTAAGTCAAAGAAATGTGTATTTTTTGGGTATGGCATTGATGAATTTGGTTATAAGCTTTGGGATTTTGAAAATCATAAAATTGTAAGAAGCAGGGATGTCATATTCAATGAGAAAGTATTGTACAAAGATCTGTTGCTGCAGCATGAGAAGAAAGAAAATGACTATGTAGTACTGGATGATACTCCACAAGTTCATGTTCCAGTAGTTCCTTATGCTCCGCAACAACAGCAACAACAAATACCACACACCCCAGTGAGTGTTAGACGGTCAACAAGGCTAAGTAGACCTCCAGAAAGATTTTCTCCATCTTTGTATTCTATTCTGTTAACAGATGCTGGTGAACTTGAATGTTATAATGAAGCTGTGCAGGTGGATACAAAGCTTCAGTGGGAGTCTGCAATGACAGATGAAATGGACTCTTTGCTGAAAAATCAGACATGGGATTTATGTAAGTTACCTGCAGGTAAAAGGGCTTTACAGAATAAATGGGTTTACAAGATCAAAGAAGAGGATGGAGGTACGAAAAGATTTAAAGCTAGATTAGTCGTAAAAGGATTTGCACAGAAACATGGTATTGATTTTGATGAGATATTTTCTCTAGTTGTTAAAATGACTTCTATTCATACTGTTTTAAGTATTGTGGCTACTGAAGATTTGCATTTAGAGCAGCTTGATGTTAAAATAGCTTTTCTTCATGGTGATTTGGATGAAGAAATATATATGGTTCAGCCACAAGGATTTGAGGTCAAGGGTAAGGAGAATTTGGTGTGCAGATTGCAGAAGAGTTTATATGGCTTGAAGCAAGCACTTCGGCAATGGTATATTAAATTTGACACTTTTATGAATGGGCATGGATATAGTCGGTGTCATTCTGACCATTATGTTTATTTTAAGAGGTTGGATGATGACAGCTACATTATTTTATGTTTATATGTTGATGATATGCTTGTAGCTGGGTCTAACATGGATCACATTAAGGGGTTGAAACAACAGTTAGCAAAATCTTTTGCTATGAAGGATTTGGGGGTAGCAAAACAAATCCTTGGTATGAAAATTTGTAGAGATAGGAAAAATAGGAAATTGTCTCTATCTCAGGCTGATTATATTGAGAAGGTGTTGCAACATTTCTCTATGGAAAATGCCAAAGCTGTCAGCACACCTTTGCCTGGTCATTTGAAATTGACTAAGGATATGTATCCCAAGACACCAGAAGAAGAGACTAAAATGTCTAAGGTACCTTATGCTTCAGCTGTAGGGAGCTTAATGTATGCTATGGTATGTACTAGGCCAGATATTGCACATGCAGTGGAAGTTGTTAGCCGTTATATGAGTAACCCTGGTATTGAGCATTGGAATGCAGTCAAATGGATTCTCAGATATTTGAGAGGCACATCCAGTAAGTGTTTACACTTTGGGGGTTCTATTACTACTGTACAAGGCTATGTTGACTCAGATTTGGCAGGAGATATAGATAGCAGGCGGAGTACTACAGGTTATATATTTACTGTTGGTGGGACAGCAGTGAGTTGGATTTCTCGACTACAAAAGGTGGTTGCTTTATCCACTACAGAGGTAGAGTATGTTGCTGCTACAGAGGCAGCCAAGGAGATGATATGGCTTCAATTCTTCATGGAAGAATTAGGACATCCACAAAAGGATAATTTTCTACATACAGATAGCCAAAGTGTCATTCATCTTGCAAAGAATTCTGCTTTGCACTCAAAGACAAAACACATACAGTTGCAGTACCATTTCATTCGATCAGTTTTGGATGATGGACAGTTAAGGCTGGAAAAGATTCATACTGATGATAATCCAGCAGATATGTTTACAAAGGTAGTAACAAGGGAGAAGTTGAACTCATGTTCAGCTTCAGTTGGTCTTCTAGACTGAACAAAATAAAGGAACAACTGAGTCCAAGGTGGTTCAATCCAGTGGGAGCCTCATGTGGGTAGTAGTATTGCTACAAGATCAGTCTCCAAGTGGGAGGTTTTTAGTATAGTGTGGATACTGATCAGTCACCAAGTGGGAGATTGTTAGCTTGTGGTGACTAATTAGGAAAGTACTATCTAGGAAAGTACTGTACATTTTTCCTCCCGACCTAGGCCGACTACTTTTTCGGTTATTTGGGCCGACTACTTATAACTCATTCTAACCCTAAAGCGGGAAAATATTGTATTAACTCATTCTAACCCTAAAGCGGGAAAATATTGTATAATATGGCTTAGGGTTAGGGATTTTTTTCATGATGTATGATTTTAGTACTTGCGGCAGAATTGGGCTGTAAGGGATTACAGATTGTAATCAGGTTGTAATCACTGGATAATAAGAATATTGGACTCGCTGTTGGTGGACGTAGCCCAGGGATTGGGTGAACCACGTTAAATTTGTGTGTCTTGTGTTCTATTCTGTGTGGTTTATTATTTTCTGATATTAGTTATATTTGCACATAATTGTTATTTCTGCCTTGTTAATCCTAACATTTATACTGAACTTAAATGCTTAAGTACTAAAATAAACATTCACATTAACATGAAACATGAAATTAACATATGACACCAATATGGTTATGGGGAAACCCAAATAGGTAAAAACCCCGGTGGGAATTGACACCCACTAATATTCTGCACTAGTGTTTTGTGATCCTTGTTAGAAGATCCTTTACCCTGTTAGGAGTAGCTTTACAATACTTTAAGTATAGTAGACCTTGTTAAGGGTTGGACCCTATTAGGAGTCTTTTACAATCATCCTTGTTAGGGGAGATGATGCACTATCCAAGAGCTCACTACTCAAGTGGTGAAGGCTACAACCTTCTGATCTCAGATACACACTATATCTGCCAGGTGAACTGTCACTGTGACACTACTTGTGAGATCAATTCCTTTGATGCGTTGATGCTTTGACCTCTAGCAAAGCTCTAATACATCTTCTAGTGTCTTCACATACTTCTGCTCTGCTTATTACAACTTTCTATTCACTTCCATACCAAATACAATGGGTGCACCTTATATTTATACACTCATACAAAATACATAATTAGGCCGGCCCTATAACTAATTACAAACAATGCTTCCAAATGAATTGGCTTAAGCATGCTTACAATTATGCATATAAACATGTCAGCAACCTAAATACAATGGGTGCATAGCCTTTACAATATTACATTATAACCGCAAACCAAAATACTAACTGTCGACTCCATTCTCTGTTCTCTACTGGCACACACTGGCTGTGCAACTTCAACTGACTGTAACTTTTTCATACTTGTACATCTAATCATGCGCTCATAGAATAAGCAAGAATATAGTCTAACCAACTTGACTTCTAGGGTGCATACCATAATTCATCCGTACACATGTGCACTGATGCTTTGAGCTGCAGGAACTCTGTACACTATCCAGTCTTCAACACTTAACTGATTTCTGATCTTTTCTTCAAGTGTGCTGACTCCAAATGGCTATATGACTTTGTTGCCATAATGACAACACTATATCTAGTCATATACCTTAGTATAGACAAATTTCCAACAATCTCCCCCTTTGTCATTGATGGAAACAAAGGAATATGGCCAAGTTGCTAACTGTCCCTTAACACAAATTTTTTTTTGTCTTCTATACATTTCTTATACATAATCTTATATCTCCCTATGCATATTATACTCCATATTCTATACACAAATCCCCCTTTGACATTAATGAAAAAGGTGTACCAAAAAAAAAAGTTGTATCTGCACATACTTACTTAGGGAAAACATCCAGATATGCTATCTTAATGTTCTAGATCTCCTTCTTCCAAAAAGTTATCAAAGAGTTAACTATCTAAAGATGGGCGCATAAAGCATATTGAAGCTTCTCCATCTTCTTCAAATCTATGATCGAACCTTGATCATAGGTTATCATGGTGGCATCAATCTCCTTGATATTCTGATTGAGAATGTCTAGTGAGGGCGCAAGAGCATTCCTCAATTGAGTCTGTCTAGATCTTATTTTTGCCATCTCTTTCTCTGCCTTCTCAATTTTGTCCAACTAACCTTGGTAGACATTGTTACACATGTTCACATTAGTGGATGTGTCTTTCATTGAAATCTTTACCTAGTCAATCATATCTTCTACCTCTTTTATTTTCTTAATATGGGCATCAATAAGCTTATCCTGAAGCATGCAGTCTACAATGAATTTCCTTCCTTGATCAGAAAATTATTTTAAGGATGCTTGTCTTGACTGAATTTAGATCTAGTGCAAAGTTGCTCATCAACTCATTCAATCTATTCTTTAGGTACTTCTCTTCTACAACTTTGGATGCAGATTCTTCGAGGCTTGAAAATTTACTTTTGAACTGTGAGATAATTGTAATCACATCATCAACCGAGTGTACCTTAGACACTTTCTTATCTTCTAGACACAGATTATTCAATATGTTCACAAATTCCACAAGGAGAGGATTTATCATTCCTATTTCTCCTTTGCCTTCTCCATAGCTAGGACGCTGAACTTAATCAGGTCTTCTTCTCTCCATGAGTCCAAACTAGATGTGTCAGGTGTTAAACTTGACAACAATGCTGAGGAGGGAGTGATGGGAGTGCTACCCATCACTTCTAGTTTTACTTTGGCTAGTTCCATAGAAGTTTCATCTTTTTCTTGTTCTTTTTCTTCTTTCTTTTCTTCCTCTTCTATTTTCTCTTCTTCTTTCTTATCTGATATATTTTCAATGTGTACTTCTTCTTGATGAGTGGAAGGTGAGCTGCTGCATAAAATATTAGCTTCTTGTATGCTCACAAAAGCTTCCTCAAACTTGTCCAATTCTGTGTCAGTGGCCACCATGGTTATCTCCACATTATCAATGACAATGGTGATATCCTTGAGTGATTTTGATATGGGTGCAGACTTATTTAACTCTATTTGTACTTCCACTACAAGCGCTGAATCCCGAGGACCTTTAGATTGTTCCTTGATGGTCTCTGACCCTTTTGTGACCTTTGTGGGTACATTAGCTATGGGCGCAGTAGGTGGATACATGTTTCTATTCATGAAAACCTTCTCAAAGGCTTTTTCTATCTCTTTTACAATTAACTCATAATTCTTATCCATTATGTTTAGAGTCCTTGTCTTTATTCTGAGGTGAGGCTTCACTAGATCTAACAGTAATTTATTCTCTTCTAGCTCACATATAGGAAGGGCATCATCAAGAATCTTTTCCCTTATTCGCAAATCTTCCTCAATAGCCTGTCTCCTTTGGAATTCAAGGATATTCCATACTTTGTCAGGAATCATGGTTTTAAGTTCCAAGACTATTTTCTTGAACTTTAGCATGTGCTTGACCAACATACCATGAATCTCATATTTGTCTATTTCATTGTACTTGTCATAGAATTTGCCTACTTGGTCAGTTCTTCCCTGATCAACTATTCTGGCACTTAGCACACCGAGACTGGGTTTGAAGCTTACTTCAGGAGGTGCTTGGGTGTTTCTTTTGTTTCTTATGACTCTCGAGGATAGATGACTAGTGCCAACCTCTTTCTTCCTCTTTGGAATTTCCTTATACTTGGGAGGAGCAGTAAGGTCAATGGTTTACTTGGGCGTAGAAGGAGTACCATCTTCTTTACCCTTCTGACTATCATATTTTTCAATTTTTATCTTCTTCATCTTGGGGTCATGTGATTCTGCCTTAGCTGCATCTGCGCTCTTTAGTTCCAAAGCAATATTTTCATCCCTTGCTTTATCAAGGTCAACTTGAGATACACCATGAATCCTTAAGATCTCTGATGTGACTTTAGCAACCTTTCTTTTTGTTGCTGCACTGTTTAGCTTTGCATCTACTTCTCTTGTTTTCTCCTGATATGTTTCCCACCTAGGTTCATTAGGATCTATGGGGGCTGATAGTAATACCTGTGCATATGCTTCAAGGACCTGTTCCTCCACCTCATAGCCAAGTAGATGAATCCACTTAGTTCTTGGTTCAACATCTTCCATACAAGTTGTATCTGTTTCTACCATAAAGCAAATAGTATCCTTATACTTTTCCACAATGCTTTCTGGAATCCTGTACCTCATTTGCATCTTGACCCTGAAGGTCTTCAATTCCAATGTTATATAATCTCTTAATGTGCTTTCAATGGATGCTTTTTTGGATATCTGAGGCATGGTTGGAATGGACTTGTCCAAATACAAATCTGATATTCTTCCAACAATATGAAGGTACATGTAGATGATTAATGACCCAAACCTGAATATCTTTATCTTGTCATGTTTGAAAGCTTTGATGTTATCAATCAACTATGTGCGCAAGATCTCACATAAGTTGAACTCACCATCTTCCTTTACTAGTTTGATAGCTGCTAGAATAGTGCTCGAAAACACACTATTTACCCTGTTGGTGTGATGAAACCTGTATCCTAGTATCATAGACATCAGTTTGATGTCTTCTTGCTCAATACACTTGATTATCATGCCATGCCTATCGCTCCTTGACTTACATGTTTTCTCAAACATCTTTCTGACATCCTTTCCCATAGGAAGGATGACGCCTATTCTAGAAAGGCCTGTCATCTCACGTAACAAGTCACTAGTGATTCTAACTGGTACATCACCAATCCAAAAACAAATCATCATGAATTCTACTCAATAAATTTTTTATCCATTATGTCTCATAGAATTCATATGCCATAGCATACTCAATAATAGGGTGATCATTCCATTTAGCATATTCATCCATGAATGTTTTGTCTAGTTTCAACATGGTATCCATGTGTGCTCTTAGCCTATCCAATCCAACTAGTTCCTTCTTATAGTAGATATATGCCCTAATGTCTTCCACATGCATGACGCCCATAGGCATGCGGGAGAAGGCTCCCTCTAAATCATCTAGGGTTGATTTAAATGAATATTTCTTGAAAACATATCTCTTCTTCTCAGCGATATCATAAACAATGGGAGTGGCCATGACTTACTTGTAAATGCTTTCCAACTGAACTCTGAGATAATCTAAAGGCTTCCGAATAGACACAATGATCTTAGGGTTTCTGCAACTGACCAAATGCACTGATGATTACTGCAAATCACTGATAGATCAATCTCCAAGTCTTCACAATAACTTCCAAGGTTCTTTCTGCTCTCCTATCACTCTGAATTTGAATGCAATGAGCAATCAAATAACTTTCCATGTACTTAAAGTGAGAATTCTACCATTAATGCGAGTCGCATAAACCAGGCTATCACTTCAAAATTTCCAACTTGAGTTTTGTTCACAATCAGCATATGTGCTCTTGTACATAGGTGCATTTATACTCCAAAAGCTTACGTCCAAAGGCGCATACTCTGAGGATGAGAATACTAGCCACACAGGGGTCTAGAGCTAAATTAGCTCCCCCTATGACCCTAAGGGCCATTCATCCAGATGTAGAGGGTGCGTCCACTATGGATGCATCCAATACATTCTCATTAGTCTTGTCCTTCTTTTTCTCTGACCAAATCATGCTTACATCATCTAAGGCTTTGACAAAATTAACTTCTCCTACAGGATCCAAAACTGGTTCTTCAGCCTTTTTAGGGCTTCCCTGACCTTGCATCCTTGATCTACTAAACCTTGAGATATGTCCAGCCTTGTTACAAGAGTGACAAATGAATTGAGGTCTTATATTCCTCGGTGTATTGACATGAGTCACCATTCTACATTATTTTGCTATTTGACCATTATAGTTACATATCTGGCATGTAACATTCTAAGAACTTGCATTTGTCTGATTCTGATTTCTCTGATCTTGCTGAATCCTATTCTTCTTAATCATCTTGCAATTCATAGCTCTATGACCAAACTTGTTGCATGAATAACAGTAGCCATTAAAAGGTCTTACCTCTGTATAGTTCCTTGCAATGTGTCCATGCTTATTACAAGAAAAAAAAGTGCGTTCTACTTGCTTGCACTCATTCTTGGGTGGTCCATTATTATCTTTGGTTTGATCTTCAGTCTTTTCAGCATCAGTAGAGTCCTTTTGTGAATCCTTTCTTGCTCACATGTTGTCAATATGATTTTGTGCTTCATTGTATCCAATACAGCTAGTGTCTCCTTTGGCTCTTCTTGCATATAACTGAGATTCTATCAAGTCAGAACTGGTGTGTAATTTGTCAATGTGATTCTTTGCTTCTTTCAATTCAGACTCCAAGCTTTCTTTGCTATTCCTTAGTTCCAAGATTTCCATGTTTGCTTGCCTTAGTTCTTCATTCAGTTGAAGGTTCTCTTTTATCTGTTCATCATAGACTTCCTGATTATTAGTTAGCTTATCATCAAACTCTTCAATTTGTTCTTTTAAGGATTTGTTTTCTTCATTGAGCTTCTTGACCATTGTTCATAAATCACTGGTAGAGAATTTTTTCAAATCTTTCCTTAGCCTTTTTATGACTAATTGAGCATCATTGAGTTTATCCCTTAGTTCTTCAGATTCTCTTTCTGACTTGTCGAGGTCTTCAAGAGCAGCTTCAAGATTTCTTTTCAGATGTTTCATTTCTACTTTGTCCATGATCTCCTCAAGTCGTTAAAATTATTTATTGAGGACCATAGCTCTGATACCAATTGTTAGGAATGGGAACACTGAGAGGGGGGGGGGGGGGGTGAATCAGTGTTCACTATATTTTAACTTTTCACTTTAATCTTTATACTGAACTTAAATGCTTAAGTACTGAAATAAACATTCACATAAACATGAAACATGAAATCAACACATGTCACCAATATGGTTACTGGGAAACCCAAATAGGTAAAAACCCCGGTGGGAATTGACACCCACTAAAATTCTACACTAGTGTTTTGTGATCCTTGTTAGAAGATCCTTTACCCTATTAGGAGTAGCTTTACAATGCTTTAAGTATAGTAGAACTTGTTAAGGGTCAGACCCTGTTAGGAGTCTTTTACAATCATCCCTATTAGGGGAGAGGATGCACTGTCCAAGAGCTCACTACTCAAGTGGTAAAGGCTATAATCTTCTGTTCTCAGATACACACTATATCTGCCAGGTGAACTGTCATTGTGACACTGCTTGTCAGATTGGTTCCTTTGATGCGTTGATGCTTTGACCTTTAGCAAAGCTCTAATACATCTTCTAGTGTCTTTGCATACTTCTTCTCTGCTTATTACAACTTTCTATTCACTTCCATACCGAATACTCCAAGTGCGCTGACTCCAAACTGCTATATGACTTTGTTGCCATAATGAAAACACTATATCTAGTCATATACCTCAGTATAGAGAACTTGCCAATAGTAATATCTCCTTGAACCCTATGAACCTATTTTCCATGTGATTCTAGTTCATCAAATTCAAGGTGTTACTCCTAATGATTGAGTCAAAGTGGTTAACTTAAGACATCATTTATATATCGCATTGCACTATCTAAGTTTTCATGCACTTTAACAGGATTGAACCAAGATGAACCATGTTCCATTGAGTTCAAGCAAGCTCAAAGGAGTACTGATGACATGTGATTCCTCCAGAAAAGAGAACTTAAATGCTCAAGCAATATAAGTAAATATGATTTGATGAGATACACATGAGATTTCTGAGACATTCATGGGGGAATCAACTATTAAAAAGGAGAGTAATCATGATCAAATAAGGCTACACGATGATGTGGATATTAATAAATATTTACACTCCCAAAAGTCACATCACCCTTAATTGGCACAAGTAACAGATTTGGAAATTAAATATTCCAAGATTTGGCATGAGGTAAGCTATTTTAAAGAAATCTTAGTGAATTTATTTTTCCATTTAACGAGCAGCGAGTAGCAAAGCACAGGAGATTTTCCTAGGTTGTTGTGTTAGGGAATTGTAGTGTATACAGTTAGTAAGGTAAGTTCAAAAACCTTCTCTTGTTGATGAATTGTAATTTAATTTGTATTCCTTGTTTGGTAGTTGGGTAAAGAAAGAAAAATGAGGTCTTCTTTTCAGATTTTTGGTAACACCAATTATTTAATTCATTAATCCTCAATATTCAAAGATACATCTTTGGTTAATTTTGATATAGAATAATTCAAAGGAAGACTTAGGAATTCAGCCAGAGAACCTTTTATGAAAGAAATCATTGATAGTGAAATTGTAGAGGCTTCTACCTTCCCTTTGGTAGTTGCATGCCCATAATCAATAAGAGAATGCATCAACATATATGACATGAGGCACCAATTCATTCATAGAGATGATGGGGAAATATTTCTATCCATTAATAGAGAAACAATAATCTCTGTATAGAAAATCCAAGAACAAGAAGGCTACTTAGATTTCAATCTCACCTTATCAGTCAATAAGTATGAAAATGAGGAATTCGCCTGTAAAAATACCATAGCCCATAGTTGGTTGCTTAAGTTTCAAAAAGGAAGTTCTAGACTGCCAAGGCCACACAATTATGACCACATGAAACCTTATGTAAGGGACCAGGTAGTATTATTAAATAGGGTTAAGGGATCAAATTGTGCCAAGATTTTCTCTAAGTGGATGTATTATTTTATACAGATAATTCTTGAGGGAGTTAAATAGATTGATTGGGGAGAAGTGATAGCTAAAGCCATGACATAACAACTAAACTTAGCTCATCTCAGATCAAGAGATTTTAACATGTCATCCTACTTGATTTACTGTCTTCCCTGTACTAGAGAATGGGTAGGTTTACCTTATGAATCATGGTCCTAGGAAATCAAAATATATGAGTATTATCCTATATTGCAAAGAAATAGAGCTATGGAAGACTATAGGAGACTGAGTGTCATCTTTATAGGGAGGTTATTGTTTGAGATTATAGGTATGGAGGTTAAAAGGGTCAGAGATTTAGCAAAGAAGTTTATCAACATCTATGGAAGTTATTATATCTAGTTTCCCCATTTCACCTATATCCGTATCGAAGGATACAAGGGAAAGCCTACCAAATTGACAAGATATGCATGGAATATTTTATTTTAGGATAAGTTTGCATGCAATTAAAAGTAGCAGTAAAAAAAAAGCCTAAGGAAGAACATGATACCCCTTTTCCTTTGTATCTAGGGAATTATTCTTGTAAAACTATTTTAGATACTATGAGTATTGGGTATGACTTAAAGAGATTTGATTTTAAGTATTGCAAGGCTAGACAGGGCTTTGACAAAAAAGGATATGCTCATTTTTATTTCAACCTTAGTCACCAATTTGAACATGTACCTCACTTAGAAGAATTTTGAGAGGACTGTGTTGATGAATTTGATGTCAAAAGAAGGCACTAAAGTAGCTTCATCCCACAACATATACAAACCATAGGGTTGGAGATGGATATTGCCAACATACATAATGATAATAAAGAGTTAATTGACCCTAAGTTTGAGAAAGTAAAGAAATTTCCTCTTCCTAAGGTTAATTGGGCCAAAGCTGAGAAAGATGACATTAAAATAAGAACTTCAGGGATCATGTGGAGGACTGAACTTTGGCTTTGTGGGAAGAACGTGAAAGGAAGTTAGGATTCTAAAATGTCAAGCTCTATAGGAAAATCTGAGTCTACATAGTTAACTTTAATTTTTGATACTGTTATTAAATCTTGTGATGCAGGTAAGACTAGGTAGAAACCAAAAAGATCCCTGAGCACTAAAAAAAAAAAGCTTTGTTAATGTTAGTCCTCCTACCTAGATAACTAGATAAAATTTAAAGGTACATAGGATTGAGGGATAATAATCTTAAGTAATAATAAACCTAGATTCAAGGGAAGAAGGAGAAGAATAAAAACAATACTCTTAGACCATGGACCGTACAAACATCCTGTTGAACCTAGATTCAATGGCCATGGTCAATACTACCCCTTCTAAGTCTGATACCACCAAAGGTTTAGCCAAAGGTACTCCTACCTGGTTAATTTCCAATATCAATAACAAAAGGAACATAGTTCATGTTACACTTCCAGTCGGTGTTATGGTGAGAAAGTATACCAATAAGGAACCAAAGCCCAAGAAATTAAGGACTTCATAATGAGTTGATGTTGACTCAAAGACAAGAAATTGGATAGCTGCAGTGGCTAAACCAACTATAAAAGAGGAAGTTGTAGAAACTTCTATTGATAGTTACATAGTTGAGAAAATTAACCTTGGCGTCGCCAATAGAGAAGCAGATAACCATCACTTTGAGTTTTCTACTAAGAGGATTTTGAGTGGATCCAAGAAAGATAGCAATGACAAGAAGGAAATGAAATAAACAATCAGGTCCATAGATGCTTACATTTATGCCATTAAAAATTTGATCCCTCATCAAATCTCACATGTGCTACAATCCTTTAATCCTACTTCTCCTAACAATCAAAAGCTACTCAATTTGATTCAAAGGGGCAAGGTATTAGCTGAAGTCTTTGACAAATGGGTGAATGATATATTAAAAGATGATGAGAAATGTATTCTTGATTCCATGGTTCTTTATAATGAGCTCACAGAGATTCTCAGTGAAATTCAAACAAAAATATCATCTTGTTGGGATTATGGAAAGATAAGTACTAAGAGGGGAGGGGTGAATCAGTACCTTCAAAAATTTTCAAGACTAAAAACTCTATAGATATAGATAGCATTTAACTGGCTGAATCCATTGTCTAAAGCATACATTCAAGTAACTGAAAATGTAATTTTCATGTAATTTAAATAATAAACCATTCATGAAAATTCATACTCATAACACAAATATTTTGGTATCGCAGAAACCCTTGTAAGAAGGTAAAAACTTCGGTGGGGATGATGTTGGCTCTTGGTTTAGCAAGATTTTAACAACCTTGGAAGTGATGAGATGTACCTATGGGGTAGCTTACTTACCAAAATAAATACATTCATACAAGAACAAGGACCAATGAACAAAGCACAAAGGCTTTCTACACTTTGAACTCTGCAGAATTCAGGCGGGTGTACTTAGGATTAGGATCACTTAATTTCACCTTTTCACTAATCCTCACAAAATAGATATGTGCCCATAATACTTCTTATTATCTATGACATACAGAGATAGGATGTGAAGCTAAGCACACTACCAAGTTACTCACAAATAAAGCAGGGGATTTAGCTATTAAATCCATAATTACTAACTTAGGATTTAGAATTTGATTTTTGTTTGTTTTGGGGTAGAACTGATAGACAAGAATAAACATCTATTAGACAAAATGTCTATGATCAATCCCTTATCCATTGGGCATATTTAGAAAAATTCCTCACTGTGTTGTTGATTCTTATCATTCACCTTGCAAATGAAAACAAAATTGAGAACCTCACTACTTACGACTATCCTCCTTAAAAACTTGCAATTCTACCAAGTTATATCAAGCATTTACTTAACTCCTTGAGTTAATAGCAAAACATATCAAGACATACAAAACTATGTCTGCGTCTATCAAACTTGAGCTTATTAATTCACAAGACAATAGGAAATTACAAGCCATTAAACAAGAGACAAGATTCAAAGCAATTATTTAAATCCTTGTATTAATTGCCACAAAATGATACAAGAATGATTTACTAAGCATAGAATATTCCACAAAATGAATAACAAAGCTGTAGATTCATTAAGATCTTTGTGAAATAGAGAGGTTACAGACCTCTTCTACCAATTCTTGACTAAAAAATAACATACACGTGTTTCCTATTAAGGTTTTGCAGACAAGTCCTTTCTTAACCCTGAAAAAGACCCTCTCTAAATGACCTTGGGAATCCTTTTATAAGAACAAGGATTGTAACAAGCTTCTAGTCACTTAGGGCACAATTAGGGAAACACTATAAACTACTACAACATGAAATCAAGAAATAATTTATTACAGAAGTGACAGGGAGAAAACCCTAAGATAACCAAAAAATATCAGAGACAAATCTAATATTTTTACATATGAAAACCCTAGCAGCTGAACTACAAATTAGGATATGATGCTTTTTATCCTTGTAGCAAGCATATTATCACAAATATCTCATCTACCACTGCATACCAGGGACTTGAATTCTTTGAAAACTTGTCCAAACATAAATGTTGCATCTAGAAGAAACTTCCTATAAAATATCAAGCTCAAGGAGGCAAGAAAATTAATTTTGATCATATCCGGCCCAACCACTATGGAAATGATTCAATTATCAACTAAAAAATATTCCCTTATGGCCCGAGAAAAAAATTGATTTGATCATTTGTTTATCTGTCATGCCGACACTTCTTTTTCTTAAAACCTTAGCAATTCAAATTTAAAAATATGACCGATAATGGATAATTTATCAAGTTTAAAATATAGCCACCGATTCTTAGTCTATCCCAGCACATTGTGTGGCTCTCAAAAATTGACAATAATCATTTTGGCCTCAAAAGAATCTGGCCACATCATTCCTCTCGACGACCAATTGGAAATAGGTGCATAAGAAAACACCTGTCAATGTCTTTATCCTTAACCCCGAAAAGCACTTAACCATACATCATTTGGAGAATACACGACTAAAGGCTTCTCATAATCATTGAACATTTTACTTAACTCAGGTCTGGTTTGGAGATCACGCGACTAAAGGCATCTCTAGATCTCAGAAGGTTTATCTTGACTATGGTTTGATTAAGAGAATCAATGATAAAGGCAATCTCATGATCGCTGAATCTTTTCCTCAACTGGGGTTTGTCTTGAGATTAAACTCCTACCATTAATCCATAACCCCATCAATAGTTATCACTGAATTTCTAGGCCCTCGAAATAACTCACTTTCCATCACGAGATCACATGACAAAAGGGAAAACTTAACCAACCCTGACTATGATTAGATTCTGAGATCACGCGACTGAAGCTTTCTCACATTCGCTGGATATTTGTCTTAACTCGGGTCTTACTGGGAGATCACATGCTAGCCATTGATCTTGGACTGCATCTATGGTAAGTGATCAAATTCCAAATCCTAAGTGACTTGACCATTTTATTCTGAGATCACACGACAATTGCCAATCTTGACTGATCGCCAGATTGCTAAATGCTAAGACACTAACCAGCAGGATTAAGAGATTTAGAGAACATTGTAGTCATGAAGTCATTGAATAGGAACTTAACTTCCTAGGCTTAGATAATAGAAAATAAAACATGTGTAGAATGGGGACTTTAAGTGACTGAAAAAGGTAATGAGAAAATAGAATTGGATAGGGTTTGGATTTAAACAAATTTTTGGAAACCTTTGCTCATGGACAAACCCTATTTCTCATACTTTGACAAATTTAATGGATTCTTTACAGGACAAGACCATTTTCTTAGGATTTTTTTGCAATAACTAGAAAATGGACTAATAGTGGCTCTATCTGGGGATGTATGCCTCTTGCAAGCATAACAAGAACTTAGGATTTCTGGGAAAGCAGACCACATACTAGACAAAACCTATAGGAAACTTCTAAAAAATTGGTAGACGAACCAGGAAAACAAGGAGGGAAACACATGACTAAAAGGGAAAAAAAAAACCTACTATTCATGGATAAAAGAGAATACCTTATGAGAAGCACAACTTCAGAAATTGTCTATGAACTGGAAATTCTAAGAAATTTCCAACCAAATCCTTGAGGATATATTAATTGAATCCCTATTTTGCATCGATAAGATATGGTCCTAACCAGATTGGGTCAAACTTACCATGTTTACCTTTGTCTTCTAACCTGACATTCCACATTAGGGCCAAATCATTGATGTGAAAACTTCTTACTGTAATCCTTTTGTCATACAGGTTCTTGTATTGCAACTGCAACATGATGTTGTTGTCATGAGCCTCTCTTCTTGATTCATCCAATTGTATTAGATATTCCAACTGGATTTTCATTTCATTATCCAAGTTATCATCATATATCTGGATGAACTTATACATTTATAGTAGATTATTTTGTGGAAATCTTGCACGAATTCCATATACTAAATCAAAAGGAGCACAACCAATATCCTTTTTCATAGTCACTCTATTAGCCCAGAGAGCTAAGTGCAACTTTGAATCCCATGCTCTTTTGTTCTTATCAAGGACTCTCTTCAAATTTTTTATCAAGATCCTGTTACTTGATTCAACCTGACCATTACCTTGGGGGTGATAAGGAGATGATTATGAGACTTGAATCCCATACTACTAATAAAAAACACCAGACTCTTCAGACCTAAAACACATTGCATTATCAATTACTACTATCTCAGGACATCCAAACCTAGTCAAAATGTTCTGCATCATGACATCAATTACCACCTTACTAGTGGCCTTCCTAGTGGGAATTTCTTCCACCCACTTAGTGAAATAATCTATTGCTACTAGGATCCATGAGTGACCCCCACTTGACTTGTTTGGTATATCACCAATAAAATCCATACCCCACTTCTAAGAAGGAGCCATAACTATCACAAGTTTTAATGGCAGATTACCTTTGAACTTTAACTTCCTTGCAAATCTCTAACAAGCATTACATTTTTTAACAAGTAAATGTGCATCTCTGAAAATTGTGGGCCACCAAAAACTAGACCTTAATATCTTATGTGCAGTAGTCTTATCCATGTAATGGCCACCACACACACCTTCATGCATTTCTTGTAACAAGTCTTCAACCTTATGATGATCCACACATCTAAGAAAAAAACCCTCATTGCTCCTCCACCATAAATCACCTTTGAAAATTACATACCTTAAAAAATGTATCTTAACAGTCTTATTTTTGTTATCATCCATCTCAGGAGGAAAAACCATTTTTTCATAGATATTCAATTATATCCCTATACCAATCACAAAAATCTAAATTACAAATATATGGCCTCTATTCTTCTTCAAGAACATTGATATGATTAGCATCCAAATTGCTTTGGGCCATGAGTTTAGCTAATCCTAGTCCTCTAACTAATTTCTTGATTTGGATATCAATATTAAATTCTTGGATCCTGTTGATCCATCTACACCTTCTTCTTGAAACTTCCTGTTGCACTAAGATGTCCTTCACAACAACACTAGGCACATATGAAACTATAGTTGCTCCAACTAAGTAGCATCTAAAATTTTTAATAACCTTGACTAGTGCATAAGCCTATTTCTCATTTATGTCATATTTTAATTCAGTTGCTTGCAAGGATTTGTTGAAAAAGGATATAGGCTGCTCAAAAACTTTTGAGTTCTTTTGCAATAACACTACAATAATAGCATGAAAAGAAGCAAAAGAAAAGATTTGGAGAGTCTTACTATAATCCAGTGTCCTTAAAAAAGGTGCATCCTTAATTGCTTGCTTTATTTTATAGAAATCCCTTCTATCTTCTTCATTCCATTCCACCTTTGCACCCTTTTTCAACATTGTGGAAATAGGGAGACTAATCTCAAAAAAATTTGTGATGAATCTTCTAACAAAGTTTATATGTCCAAAGAAAGATTGAATTCCCTTGACATTTCTTGGAAATGGTACTTTATATCAATTGTAGTTACCCTTTCAGGGTCAATTCCAACTCCATCTTTAGACACAATATGACCCAAAAGCTTACCTTCTACTACTCCAAAGGCACATTTCTTGGGGTTAAGAGATACTCCATATTCTAGAGCTCTTACAAAGATTTTTTCAAGATGGACACAATGTTGATCCTCCTTTGTTGAGTATGCTGTGAGGTCATCCTAGTATATCACAAGGAATTTGTTTATGAAATCTACAAATGCCACATCCATGGCCCTTTGAAAAGTAGCCCCAACATTTTTTAGACCAAAAGGCATTCTAACATACATGTATGTACCCCATGGAGTAGTAAATGCAGTCTTGAATTGTTCATTATCCTTGACAAAAACTTGGTTATATCCTAAAAACCCATCCATCATAGACATCAACTCTGATCATGTAACTCTTTGTAGCATGGCTTCCATGTTTGGTAGCCCATAGTTATCTTTTAATGAGTTCATATTCAAGTTCCTGAAGTCAACACAAAGCCTAATGTCTCCATTTTTATTCCTTACTGGGACCAAGTTGGAAACCCAGGTTGAATGTCTGATAGGTTGAATAATTCTTGCATCGCTCATTCTCTCTAGTTCTTCTTGCATTTTTGGTTCCAAAGTAGGATTCATAGCTCTCAACTTTTGTTTGAAGGGCTTTGTACCCTCCTTCAAAGGAATCTTATGTTGAAACAAGTCCTCCCTACAGGCCTTTAAGTCATCGTAAGACCATGTAAAGACATGCCTATATTTTCTAAGAAGATCAATTAGGGACTTTCTTATTTTGGTAGATAACTTTCCCCCAATGTATATATTTTTTGGAGATCCAACTATCCCTAAATTTATTTCTTCTAAATTCTCTGGCTTATTCAAAGTCTTTGTTGGAAAAAACCTGTCATTATTATCAAACGCTCTCTCAAGCACTACCAGCCCTTTTGGAACTCTGTTAGACTTTAGTTGCAACACCTCTTTGCCTAAAATGGTATCCTTATCACTTGAGGTTTCCATATACCCACTGAAATTCAGTTCTTGATCTTCAAGATCATCTCCACAATGTAAAAACCTTAAGATGTCCAAATCATCTTCAAAAACTTGCCAATTTTCAATGTTGTCTGGTATGGAAGGTCCAAATTGAATCTCAATTTTGGATATTTCAACAAATGTAATATCCTTTTGTCTTAAAGCAATGTTTTCCAGTAGGTCAACCATCTTGTTTTGAATTCTGTCCATCCATTCAATACCAAAAGCATCAAAACCCTCTATCTCATCCCAAACAACATTTATGTATTTTTTTAGTATATCTTTATTTGATGCATATTTGGACCTTACTTGAGATATCACAAGTTCTATATCTCCAATTACTTTAAGGTTCTTGATTATTTTTTGAGACCAACCTGAGTCCTATCAACATATTATTAGTACATAGAAACATTAAAGTAAATGAATACTTAAATGTCCCTCTAGTAGGAGAAATTAATAACACTCCTACACTAGCTCCCTCCTTAGAGTTAGCACCATCAAAATACATGGTCCATAAACCATCTTGATCTATCAAATTTTCTTTATCTTCAGACAAAAGTAAAGGTTCATCTTTTCCTTCAACTCTCACACTTTGTACTTGAAAAGAATTTATTGCAGTGTCCAAGAAATAGTTCATGTTCTCATTTTCTGTCTCTTCCTCAATCATATGGGAAGTTCTATTTTCCCTGGATATTTTAACATTTTCAATGGAAATTTTGAAGGTTGCAAAAGATAAATCACATTGTATACTACCTCCCATTGCTGCACTCCATTTTCTTGATAATAACATTCCATATTGAGGAGGTATATCAACAACCAAAACACTCATGGTCAATTACTTGTCAAGATAAACTACAAGTTTATAAGGCAAGGCCCTTATTGTACCAATAACATGTACATCTCTAGAATCCACGTCCTGACATCTTCCATAAAGAGTATCCACCTGAAGTCCCATTGACCTCATGACCTCAACAAGCATAACTGTATTAGATGCTCCAGAATCAATCATACAATTTTTTAACATTTTTCCATTTATGACTAGAGTTAAGAAAAAGGGATCAACAAATTCGAATGAAGTACTCACAACATTTATGTCTAGATAAATCTGGGGTATTTTTGAAACAATTTCTTCCATGCATTTCCCCTTATTTTCAGATTTATCTCTTGTCCCTTTTGTTGTCTCAGTATTTTCTATCTTTTGAACATTTTTTGAAAGAACACCATTTATCCATGTAAGGGCTTTCTCTTTGTGCTCACCTATCCTCATCATTTCCATTAATGGAACCTTGACTGTTATCTGAGATAACAACTGACTCATATCAATAGGTGTATATTTCACATCAGATAAATGTTTCTTAGCTTGAAAAATATTTTCATCTTCTATTTGTGATGCAAGATGTGGCTTGTCTTCCTTTTGTTGCTTATGTTCAACTTGGGGAAAAGGGATATTTGTCATTGGTGCCCTTACCTTTACCCTATATACATTCCTCAAGCCACTTGGCTTTTTTGCCCCTTTTATTTTCATCTTCTTGACACCATCATCACCCTTATTCCTATCTTGTGCTTGCTTTGTGTCTTCATAATTCTTCTTAATAAACATACTTGTTGGTCTGTCGTCTGTATTACCAACTGTCCTATTTATCAAAACATAGTTATTCCTAGCTTGAGTGACCATGTATATAGTAATTTGAGCTATTTATTCATTAGAAGGTCTTCTCAATACAATAGGTTCTTGACTTTCTTCTATATTGCAAACTATATTTTCAATATCTTCTTCTTCATCAGGAAAAACCTGTTGATGATATGTCTCCTTTCTTCTCTGAGAATTATTTACATCCTGATTCTCATCTTCTTATGTAGAATCAAACTCCTCCCACACATGTGAAGTTGTCATGGCATAGCTCTGGTCATCATAAGATTCATCTTCTTCACCTTCCTGTCCCTCATTTGTAGATATATCTTGAGAAACCGCACAATAGTCATGATCATGTGGGGATTGACAAGCTATGCACCATGGGACATCATTAGCCATATTGATAGAATTCCTTTGTAAAGGGTCAGGGGTCTTATAATTAGGCCCATCCTTCCTTTCTAAGATTTTAGGCTTCCCATCCTTCCATTGGGTATGGTAAGGAAAATTCTGTAACCTACGTTGCTTATTAAAATTGTTGAATAGAGGCTTATCATTAATTTAAACCTTACTTTTATTATCGCTAGGCTTTGATTCTTTTAATGCATTTATGATTTTTTTTAGACTATCATCCTCCTTAGGCTTTATATTGGAAGCTTTATCCAATTCTTTCTTTACATACCTAGGAGGTTTAGGATCTTCTCTTCTACCTAGCTTACCTAATACTCTCCTATTACTTTCAATATTTATAGCACATCTTTGGGCTTCTCTAATGGTTCTAGGATTTTTGTCTCTGAGTAGATAACCTATTTTTGCATCAAAGGCATTCAATTATGTTGCTAAACATACTTTATTATCTAATTTCATAACCTGGAAAAGCTTATGCATTGCCTTCTAAAATCTAATGTTAAACTCAAGGACCTCCTCATTCTGGTTTTTCTTGATATTATTAAATTCATTCAACATAAAAATTTCATTTGTCTTATCACCCTATTGGTCCTTGAAACAATTTTAAAAATCATCCCAAGAACTAATACAATCATAAGGGAGTCCTCTAAACCAATCCATGGCATCTTCAGTTAATGATTGAACAAATAACTTCATAATAACATCTTCATGTTCAACTTCATAGTCATCTATTACATCAATAAAATTCTTCAAATGTTCCTCACATGTGATAACATTATTACCAGTAAACTTTGGGAGTTTTTCTCTAATTTTTTTAGGAATAAAATTAGGATAACCAGGAAAACCCTTAAAGATGAGTTGTCTATACCTTTCCACATGAACTGGTCTTCTCTGTAATGATCCATCATCTTGAGAGGTAGATGCTTTTTCATTTGATGTGCTGGTAGCATTTGTTGCATCCAATGGCATGACAGTAGAAAATTGTTTAGTAGAATTTCTAGGACTAGCACCAGGTTCAGAAGTAAAAGAAAGATTATGTGGAGGCCCTGAGGATTGCCTGAGAAAATAAATCTTCCTTTTCATCTCTAAGATAGTAGCCTTAATTTCTGCTTTCTCAAGTTCCTTAGCCAATATTTCTTTCTCTCTTTTGGCTTTCTCAAGTTCAGCATCTAACCCTGTTAGATGGCCTAAAGGATCTTTATCATTTATAGGTTCATTGATTGTAACTCCTATAGCCCTTTCTTTACCTTTATCCCTAGGTTTTCTTACCTCACATATTTCTTGGATAACAGGCTATTCTTTTGTTTTTTCAGGTACTGAAACATAATTTATTGCTTTCCAATCTAACAATTGCCTCTTTAACTGATCAACTCTTATCATATCTTGTCTTATTTTATCTTCTTTTTCTTTTTCTCTTTGTTGTCTAATGGAAGCTTGTTCTTGGATTCTTCTCTCTAACTCATAAACTTCTTCAAAGATCTCTTCAGATTCTGGGAGAGTTGTTTCAAAGTTTGAATCTTCCTCATGAACTTCATCTTGTCTCTCTTCTAAGGCATGAAGACCCTAGGGTAACAAAGCACCAAGGGAAAAAGGTGGGTAGAAATCCTATCCACTTCTACTCTTTCTTCTATATCTCCTCTCATGTTCAATAGAATCATTTGGGACCACTGTCTTATTTTATTGTGATCTCCCTCCTCCCCTCTCTGAAGGAGAATAGTAATCCTCATACTGGACCGATCTCAAATCAATGATCTCTTCATACTCTGATGCATTTCCTTCTTGATTGGGATGGACTAAGTCATCTTCATTTGTATTTTTCTTCCATTTCCATGCCTAAGGCATTTTTACATCATTCTTATCAGTTCTTGGCTGACGGACCCTAGAGGTACCTGGGAATTCACCTTGTAATCTATCCTCAGGATGATCCCTCCTCCAAGCCCTAGTAGTTCTTTGATTCATATCTAAATAATAGTTATAAACAAAATTTTACTCACTGCTGCAAAGATTCTTAGAGTTGCCACTCACACTCAGTGAGGAAATTTTAAAACTTTGAAATCTGACTCAATACTATTAATGGTAACCACTGGATAAAATAAATAAGAAGGCCAGGAGTCTAGCTCTACTCATACCTACTTTATTTATAACAAATTTATAACACCAGAGATATCAACTGATATTTAGCATTATTATTGCATCTCTATTCCCCAGCGGAGTCACCATTTGTTGGCTCTTGGTTTAGCAATATTTTAACAAGCTTGGAAATGTAGAGATGTACCTGTGTGTGAGTGTTTACACCTTCATGAAATTAGGACAATTAGCAACAATTCTATGAAAATACAATGGAAATTTAATCTAAAGAATTGCATTTAACATCCATATTATCTCATGGTTCTCTATCTAAGCTTGGTAAGTAGAGCTCTCAGCCTTATTCTCTACTAGTGACAATCCTAGAATGAGAAAATTATGATAAAATGCCTAAATCTAGCTCTCAATTCTCAAAATGATACAAAGATTAACTCAAATGCTCATGATAATGCTTTCAAATCTCACTATTTGCTCTCAAAATGCTCAAGATATTCCTTAATTACTCTCAAATTACCTATAGTGATGATGCTATGCATTCGAATTTTCTAGTATATCTTATGCTCTCAAAATGACTTCTATTTATAGTAAAATTCCAAGGGTGGGGGGTAGAGTTACTTGATCATGATTTAGCCTTGGTTGAGTCAAAAGCTTTGAAATGTTTTGGGGGGACAATGTAAATGATTGTCTCAAAGGTTTCAACAAGTAGACAAATTTGAGTGGTTGAGATTCAAAGTTGAAAATGTGTGATTGAGATTCAACAATTTGGAGTGATCCATGTGCATTGTGTTCTCAATTCTTATTGGTTGCTCAAATTATGATGAAAGATATTAGGATTAATTAAATTTCATCAATTAATTAAATTAGCCATGTAAGGGAATAGGTTCAATTTGATTTTTGATTTAAAACTATACAATTAATTGATTAAAATGAATTATATAGTGTGATTGATCCCTTTAAGCTTGTATTTAATTATTTGATGTCATGATTTGATTTTTCCTTTGATTTAAATTTTTTTATCTAATTTTGATTAATAAATGTCCATTTAAAATTGATTTGATCTATTTTGATGAAAATTAGAGCATTTGGCTAAGATTTTGCAAATTTGAATGATTCTAAGACACTTGCCCAGTTTTGAGTGTCTACAAATGCCCCTCTTTGAATTGATGTGCATAGCGCATTGATTCAAAGAAAATTTCATGTCCTGATCATTGATTCGATACTTGATTGATTGATACAAAGTTGATTTGAAACTTGATTTGAAATTGATTTGATTGATAAAAACTTGATTTGAAAATATGCAACATGCCCCACTGATAATAGTTCAAAATTTTAATGCCCCAGATTCAATGTTGATGCAGATTTGATACTATGATAATGCCCCCTCAGAAATGAAACAAATTGATCACCAGATAGAAAAGATGATGAAATTGATTGAAAATAGATCCAATATGTTTTCATTTATGAAAAACATCGATGATAATCAAGGCCTCAACAAATGCCCCAGTTTGATAAATGTGTAGATATAGATCAAAAGGTCAATATTTAAGTCAAATAGCATAAATAGGTTGAAAAACCCAAATTTACTATTCATTTTCACTTTTTACTATTGAGATTTTGCTCTGATCTTGAGAAAGTTGATTGCGATGGTTGTCCCTATTCAAGAGCATTGTTTTGATAGAGGTTGATGATATCAAAGACCATTGGATTACAGACCTCCGCTAAGTGACTCTAACCATCCTAGTACATTTATTATCATTTTTTTTTAGCATTTATAGCATAAAAACATGATTTTTTGATGAAAATTTGTGAAATGCCGCCTAGGGTAGTTAAAATGATGCCTAGGAAGATAAACTATCGCATCCGCACAATTAAATGCCACCTATAAGAAATTTCAAACTGCCTAAGAACTAGGGTTTTTTATCAAACTGTGTAAAACACCGCCTAAAAAACCCTTAGAAATTAAATGACGCCTAGACATGTTTAAATGCCGCCCAGGGTCATAAAATGCCGCTTAAGAAAAGAAGTTCCGCGTCTGCGTGATAAAGTATCGCTTATGAAGATTTATTCACCACTTGAGGTAAAGTACCACCTCCGCATAGGCAAGTGACGCCTATAGGAATTTTGATTGCTCAAACCCAATTTTTTATCGATTGATTTGATGTCTCTGAATGAATGATTGTATATCCAAGATAGATAGGTCTGTTGTAGTTAAGCGAACAAGTGATTAGGATATCAAGATAATCGTAACAATGAATGTTTGATTTGTCAATCTGATAGGGTAGAAAATTAATAGGATAGATAACTGATCATATTAGTCCTGCCTCACAATCTAGAGTTAGGAACAATAAGTTGATAGCGCTCGCAAAGAGCAAAGATTGATTGATTTTGATTGATTGACTTAAATTAATCCACTGATATAGAATACTAATACGATTACCTTGATTTGCAAAACATGCACCTTTTCGTAAGTTATATGTACAAACCTTAGCCTCTTGGATATTAGATTTAGGTCAGGAGCTGACCCAACCAGAGTATCATGTTATTGAGATGTGTGGTTTGAGCTTCCTTTTAGACATCCCTCAGTTTCAGTTAAACTGGGGTTTTTTGATAGCTGTGGCAGAGCGATGGCACTCTGACCACAATACTTTCCACTTTCCATTAGGGGAGATGACTATCACTCCTGAGGATGTTTACAGATTACTCTGTATCCCTACTCGGGGAGAGAGAGTATATTATGATTCCATGTATGACGAGACTATTTACAGATGCGTATTTAGTGATGATACCATTGGAGATGATACTGATGCAGGAGCATCCTAGGTGTAAGAGCAATCTTGCATCACCCAAAAAATATTTTTGTTTTTGTATTCAATAAGGGCTACTTGTGCAGAGCTGCTATTTATGGAAACTTGCTATTTTTAGTAAGTTGGTCATACGATCTCGGAATGTTTTGATTTTACATGTGGAGGTTCATCTTAGTCATATCAGTCTGCCAGTAAAGTTTCATGGCTAGATCAGTTCTAGTTTTGAAGATATTGAAGATTTTCGGTATTGGTAGCAGGGTACAGAAACTTTGAACTTAGTTTTGAAGGCTTTATAGGCCCTGAATGAGGTCAAAAATTTGGGTAACAAGCACTTGCACAAGTTAAGCCTATAGAGCACTTCGTGGCCTTTCTGAAATGGGGTTATAATAGTCAATCGAGTCAGCTAGTGACGACTTATGGTCTCTGAAAGTTGGGCCACCTGAAATGGCAAAAAATAATTTTCCTTCAAAATTTTTGTTCGGGTTTGAAAAGTTATTTTGAGCCAACTTTGATGTAATAAATTGAAAAAATAAAATAATTCTAAGTTTGGTTTTCCCTAAGGGCTAAATTTTTGAAACCTTCTCGGGCGGTGGAAAATACCTATGTAAAGAAGGCTCATAGTGTTGTCTAGGGCAGTTTTGGGTAGTAGATTTAGGTATTGATTCGAGGATTTTTCCTACAGAATATTGTAAGGGAATGCCCATGTGGCTTTGCATATTGTAATTCTGAAAGTTTGTAATTCCACATTTGTGGAGATAATAAGAAGCCCATTTTTTGTTCTTGCATATTGTTGTTGTTTCTCTATTTTTGTTATGTGTTTGTGGTATTAAGGGGAGCACCCTTCATCAAGTGGTATTAGAGCTAGGTTTTCCTAAGTGTGTAAATAGATCACTGACTGTGAGGTATTTTGCACCAGGACCATGGTTAGGGTTTCAGCGCGCATCACGAAAATGCCTCCACGAAGAGAACGTGGTGAAAGAGCTAGTGTTTTAACACCTGAGGTTAGAGCGCTCTAAAGACAAGTGCGAGCATTGCAAGAAGAGATTCGTAGATGAATGAATCTTAATGTCAAAGATGAAAGTGAGGATGAAGCCGAAGAAGGAAATGATGATCAAGAAGAAGAAGGTGAAATTTTGAATCAAGAAGAAAGGCTTTTCTGGGCCATTTCCAAGATCGGGAAAAGACCTAAGATCAAGGTTCCTGCATTTTCAGGAAATCTTAACCTAGAAGAATTGATCAACTAGATCAATGAATGTGAAGAATATTTTGAGTATGAAGATATTGAGGATCCTGATAGGGTCAAATTCATGAAGGCTAGATTAAAGGGTCATGCAAAGATCTGGTGGCAAGAGATTCAATTGGAGTGAAATAGAAGAGGGAAAGATAAAATTACAAGATGAGATCAAATGGTGGATAAATTGAAGCGACGGTTCATTCCTATTGATTATGAGCTTGACCTACTAAAGAAAATGCAAAGTTTGAAGCAAGCGGGATGATCTGTTCAGGAGTATACAGAGGAGTTCTATCGAATCCTCATCAGAACAGGCCATGCAGAAGCTGATAAGGAGAAAGTTTCCCGTTACCTTAATGGGTTGAGGCCAAGCATTTAGGAGGAGTTGAATCTGGTTTGAATGAATAGTATTGAAGAGGCATACCAATTTTCCCTAAAAGTAGAGGAAAAGATGAACAAGAAGTTCGAGAGCAAACAAAATGGAAGAGGTTGCGATGAACGATCTGGTGGATGGCCATATGGAGGCTGAAATGAAGATCCAAAAAAGAAGGATGAGGCTAGTAGCAGTCAAAATTAGAGAGGAAACAACTCCAATCATTTCCAAGATTAGAACAATAGAGATCAAAGAGGAAGAGGAAGAGGACAAGGTTCTGGAAGAGGAGGCTTCCATGGAACATGTTTTCACTGTGGAGAAGAAGGTCATAGGGCATTTGAATGTCCTCAATGCCAAGGAAGGATAGATAGGAGGAATGAAGGCTAGGCCAGAGTGGCACATGTAGATGAAGATGCCAGATCCTCAAATTTTGAAGATGTCGAAAGAGGAGAAACGTTGATTAATAGAAGAGTCCTGTTGAGTGGTGAGAATGAACTTGAACAAAGGAGGAGCCTATTTCACACTAGATGCAATGTGAGGGTAAATGTTGTGATGTGATTATTGATAGTGGAAGCACTAATAATTTGGTGTCAAAAGAGATGGTGACAAAGTTGAAGCTCAAGAGACAGAAACACCCACATCCATATCGGATTGCCTGGGTGCAGGATGACCACAAGGTCATGGTTAGTGAACAGTGCCTAGTAAAGTTCAAGATTGGTGGGTAACATGATGAGGTACTATGTGATATCATACCTATGGATGCATGTCACATGTTGTTGGGTAGGCCATGGTTGTTTGACAGATGTGTTGTACACAATGGTCGTGCGAATACCTATTCCCTGACAAAGGATGGAGTGTGACATAAGCTAAAGCCATTGAAGGAGACCGAAGAAAAGGTATGTGGTAATGTGAGAATAAATTTTGTTGATGGAAGAAAATTCCTAGATGGTATGAGGCATGAGCATGTGTGTTTTGCTTTAATTCTAAAAGTTGGTGAAGAGGAAGTAGATGATGTACCTGTAGAGGTTGTAGATTTGTTGAATGAGTTTCAAGATGTTGTATATGATAATGTACCTGATGGATTACAACTGGTAAGGAAGATCAGTCATTAGATGGATTTGATTCCAGGAGCCAGTTTTTCAAACAAGGTAGCACACAAAATGACACCAGCAAAAAGTGAAGAGTTGAACAGACAAGTACATGAGTTGTTATAGAAGGGATTGAATTGGGAGAGCCTGAGTCCATGTGATGTACCAATAGTATTAGAACCAAAGAATAATGGATAATGGAGGATATGTACAGATTCCAGAGAAATAAATAAGATAACAATCAAGTATAGGTTTCCATTGCTACGAATGGATGATATTATGCATTGTTTGAGTGGAGCTGTGTATTTCTCAAAGATAGATCTGAAGAGTGGATATCACCAGATTTGGATCAGAGAAGGAGATGAATGGAAGACTACCTTCAAGGCAAAGGAAGGATTGTATGAGTGGTTAGTCATGCCTTTTGGGCTAACTAATGCACCGAGCACTTTCATGTGGCTCATGAACGAGGTTCTAAAAGAATTTCTAGGTAAGTTTGTCATTGTGTACCTAGATGATATTTTGATCTTTAGTAAGACATTGGAAGAGAATATGATGCATATTCATATGGTGTTTGAGAATTTAAGAGATGAGAAATTGTTGATTAATTTGAAGAAGTGCAGTTTTGTGAAAAAAGAGTTAGTGTATTTGGGATTTGTAGTTTCAATAGAAGGTCTAAAAATGGACCTAGAGAAGGTACAAGCTATCCTTGAATGGCCTACTCCAAGGAGTGCTACTGAGGTAAGATCTTTTCATGGCCTAGCTAGTTTTTATAGAAAGTTTATCAAAAATTTTAACAGTATTTGTGGTCCCTTGACTGAAACAATGAGAGGGGATAGAAAAGAGTTTAAGTGGACTAACGGGGCAGAAAATAGTTTTCAATTATTGAAACAAAAAGTTACAGAACAACCTATTTTAGCACTTCCAGATTTTAATAAGGTGTTTCAAGTAGATTGTGATGCTAGCGGTACTATAATAGAAGCTGTTATGAGCCAAGAAGGTAAACCTATTGCTTATTTTAGTGAGAAGTTAAATGATGCCAAGAGAAAGTATTCTATTTATGATCAGAAATTTTATGCTATAGTTCAGGCATTGAAGAAGTGGAGACACTATCTGCTTCCTAAGGAGTTTGTTTTGTATACTGATCATCAAGCTTTGCAATATTTGAATAGTCAAGGAAAGTTGAATCAAAGGCATTTGAAATGGGTTGAGTTTTTGCAGAGTTATACATTTGTTTTGAAACACAGGAGTGGAAAGTCTAACAAGGTTACAGATGCTCTTAGCAAAAGGCAACTATTGCTGACAAAAATGTAGATTGAAGTGGTTGTGTTCAAGGAACTCAAGAATTTGTATCCAGAGGATCCTAATTTTGGTGAAGCTTGGAAAGCTTGTAAAGAACCTGTTACTCTAGACAGAATGAAGTGGCTAGATTTTATCATCTTGGATGATATGCTATTCAGAGGGAGTCAGTTGTGCATTCCATGAAGTTCTATGAGGGAGAATCTCATCAAGGAGAAGCATAGTAGAGGATTGGTTGGACATTTTGGTCATGATAAAACCCTTGCTTTGGTTAGTGAAAATTATTATTGGCCACAGTTGCAGAAAGATATCAAGAAGTTTGTACAGAGTTGTAGAGTATGTCAGATGGCAAAAGGAGTGAAGTAGAATACAGGGTTATATCAGCCATTACCTATACCAGAGAAGCCTTGGGAGGATATCAGTATGGACTTTGTTCTTGGATTACCAAGGACTCAGTGGGGACATGATTTAATTTTTGTGGTGGTTGACAAATTTTCAAAGATGGCACATTTCATTCCCTGCAAGAAGACTAATGATGCTATTCATATAGCAGAATTGTTTTTCAGAGAGGTAGTGAGACTACATGGTTTGCCAAAGACTATAGTTTCAGATCAAGACACCAAGTTTGTAGGCTATTTCTGGTGAACATTGTGGAAGAAGTTGAAGACAAATTTGAAATTCAGTTCATCATATCATCCACAGATTGATGGACAAACAAAGGTGGTGAATAGGAGTTTGGGAAATTTGCTGAGATGTTTGGTTGGAGATAAGCCAACAGGATGGGATTTGATTTTACCACAGGTAGAATTTGCATACAATAATTCTGTCAACAAGAGTACTGGTAAATCACCATTCCAGATTATATATGGAAATAGTCCCAGAAATGCATCTAAGTTGAGAAGGATAGATCAAGGAGAGATAAGTAGTGCTGAAGCTGAGGATTTTGCAGAACATTTGAAGAACATCCATGAGGAGGTGAGGAAACACATTACCAAGATAAATGCATAGTATAAGGCTAAGGCAGATGAGAAAAGGAGGCATAAGGAATTTTAGGTTGGAGATGAAGTCATGGTTCATTTGTGAAAGGAGTGATTTCCAGTTGGTACATATAACAAATTGAAAATGAAGAAGTTTGGGCCATGTAAAATACTGAAGAAGCATGATTCAAGAAATGCATATGAAGTAGAATTGCCTACTGAGCTGAATATTTCACCAGTGTTTAACATTTCAGATTTGATAGAGTATCATGAGGGAGGTGTTGAAGATGAGATCACAATAGCATAGTGGAGTATTCCAACAACTAGTTCAGATACCAAAGAGATTGAGGATATACTGGATAGTCATGTTGGCAGAAGCACAAGGAACATGACATATGAAGAATATCTAGTCAAGTGGAAAGGATGACCTATTGAAGATTCATCATGGCTGACAAAGGAGGAGGTTAACTACCTTGGTTTTCCTCTACACACCTGAGACGTGACGGGGTCACTTCTCAAATTACCCAGTGTCTGATGCAGGAGCATCCTGGGTGTAAGAGCAATATTGCATCACCCAAAAAATATTTCTATTTTTGTATTCAATAAGGGCTATCTTGTGCAAAGCTACTATTTATGGAAACTTGCTATTTTTAGTAAGTTGGTCATATGATCTTAGAATGTTCTGATTTCACATGTGGAGGTTCATCTCAGTCATATGAGCCTGCCAGTAAAGTTTCATGGCTAGAGCAGGTCTAGTTTTGAAGATATTGAAGATTTTCAGTATTGGCAATAGGGTACAATAACTTTGAACTCAATTTTGAAGGCTTTAGAGGCCCCAGATGAGATCAAAAATTTGGGTAAGAAGCACTTGTGCAAGTCAAGCCTGTAGAGTGCTTCATGGCCTTTTCAAAATGGGGTTATAATAGTCAATCGGGTCAACTGGTGATGGTCTCCACTTATGGTCTTCGGAAGTCGGGCCACCTGAAATTACGAAAAATAATTTTCCTTCAAAATTTTTGTTTGGTTTTCAAAAGTTATTTTGAGCTGACTTTGATGTAATAAATTGAAAAAATAAAATAATTCTAAGTTTGGTCGGCCTTAAGGGCTAAATTTTTGGAACCTTCTCGGGCGGTGGAAAATGCCTATATAAAGAAGGCCTGTAGTGTTGTCTAGGGTAGTTCTGGGTAGTAGATCTAGGTATTGATTCGAGGCTTTGTCCTATAGAATATTGTAAGGGAATGCCCATGTGGCTTTGCATGTTGTAATTCTGAAAGTTTGTAATTCCACATTTGTGGAGATAATAAGAAGCCCATTTTCTGTTCTTGCATATTGTTGTTATTTCTCTATTTCTATTATGTGTTTGTGGTATTAAGGGGAGCACCCTTCATCAGATACCATTGGAGATGATACAATTACATGGGCTCATTTTGCTTCTTTTCCTACATTGTCAGCGATCTTAGGTGCTCTGATAGGAGGTTTATTGCTTCGAGACCAGCAATGTCGAGGATTCTTTGTTGGATGGGGCTGCATTTTAGAGGATTTGATTGCACACCCTTGGCATCTTGATTGGGGTTCTTATGTACTAGCACAATTATATCATGATTTGCATGAGGTTGTATATAGATCGAGTGCATCATTGTCAGCAGGTGCAGTTGTGTTGTAGTTATGGATATGGGAGCATCTTCCCATTACTAGACTAGTATCAATGCATGTTTGAGGTCACGATTATCCGTATGCATTTTTGTATAGTGGCATGGTTATCTAGCATCATTTGGTGAAACTAGAGTATTGATGTCGCATGATTGACGATCTAGATCAAGTAGTATGGAGACCGTATTTGGGTTGTGAGGGTTGGTGGGAGGATGATGATGAGCTCCCATACATCTTTTCCTTGAGATGGATGATAGGTCGATCACCACTCATGATTGAGAGATTCTTCTTTGGTCAAGTATCTAGGCAGTATGGCCGATATTAGGATATGCCCCAGGGTATGACATTATATGCTCGAGTCCAGATGGAGAGATCAATGTGGGGTGCAGAGGTTGATTTCCAGTTTGCATGTGATCAGATTGATAGATTGATATTTCAGATGGGACATGTTAGACCATGTGGCAGATGCTGGGATGTCCGTGGAGTATAGAGAGTGGTTTTCTAAAAATAGATTTTTGAGATTCACAGATCCTGCAGAGCCGATCCCAGACAGGGATGAGCGATTAGATGATGAGGGTGAAGATGATGATGGGGATGGCGAGGATAGACCTAGATGATGCCAAGCTCATGGAGCATAGAGACCTCCTAGGGTGATAGGTAGAGGATGAGGAGGACCATGAATTTGAGGTGGTCACCTCAGGGCCAGGGATATAGATGTTAGACATGCTCAATAGGAGTAGGGACCTAGATTTGGACAACCTAGAGCTGTAGTAGTATGGGGACAAAAGAGAGTCAAATGACAGGTTTGCATTACTACTGCAAGACAGGTTCCTGAAGGATAGGATCCCTTGGTACAGTCACAATAGGTTTCAATGGCACAACATGGATAGATTCTAGCACAACAGGTGCCTCCTCATATACCTAGGCCTCGCGATATGGGTCAGGCTTCATAGGCTTCTCCTAGCATAGATACTCTGATACAAGATGTGCGGACATTACAGATAGGTATGACAGTAGTGGTTGGCTGAATGGATCAGGTAGCTACTATGATGTAGCAGTTTATGACTATGATGGCTCAGATGCTGGGTGTTTCTAGTACTAGTCAGACTCCTCCTACCCAGGACAAATCAGGTGATAGGGGACTAGATGGATTAGGTATAGGTGATGGAGCGGGTGCCCCTACAAGATCTTGAGATGATTGATTATGGATCTTCCTTTTTAATGATTTGGTATCATGTTATATTTATTGATCAGGACTTTGATGTATCATTTTGTCAACGATATTGTATCTTTGATATACATATTTGATGGATCTTTGATGTTATGGACATGCATATGATTATGGACTTTCCTTGATTCTCTTGATGTGTTTATTGTGAGATTATCTTTATATGCAATTCTATATGATGTTTATGATGCATTTAATTTTGATTGTGCTATGGATGCAATGTATCTTACATATGATATAGATAAATGAATGCCACTGATAATGTGACTTTGATATGTTTTTTTTCCTGATTTTCAATGTATGGATGCAAATGTTTTATTATGGAAATATGGATAATGAATGCAATTATGTTTTTTATTTTTTTATGTATGCAACTCTTAAAAGGTAATCCTTAACTAAATGTATGAAAATGATGAATTATTAATGAGTCTTTTTCTTTTTTAGATATTAGGATAATGAATAATTAGTAATGCTATGAATGAATGCAAAAGATAATCTCACATTATTGATTTGAACCAAGGATAAGGTGTTTAATTGAACCCCCCCTTTAATGTTTGATCAAGATAATAAATTAATGAACCCCCTTTCCCTTGGAAAAATAACTCAAACCATGCACTTAGTCTAACATGAAAAATGCAATGCAATGCAACTAATTGTCACTAGCTTTTTTTTTGCGAAATAACTGCAAAAGAGAAATATTTTCATCATTGAGCATTGTAGGACTGAAAAGAAGTACAACCATCAATGACCACATCATGATGATATGAATACTGCTTTATATCACTTTTGGTAACCTTTTAGAAAACTAGTACAACCCTCACTAGTTGAATAACCAACTATGGGAGTATGAATACCGGTTTCAACGGATTCAATGTTGCAATTGGATTTTGGTATTAAGATATGGAAGATCTAAATAGCCAAGGTATCTATTTGTGCTAAACAAACAAAGGTCAACCCTCCATCCTATATGAAAGTCCTCAATGGTTCTTTGATGACCATGTCGTTAGACGAATTCACATAAGTTGTTGGATCTCCCTCAAGATAGTCACTCAAAGGCAAGACAAATATCATGTCTCCATCATCGCCAATCTAGTTGAAACATTATCGATTAGCTAAAAAGATATGATAAAAAGCCAATAAAGATCATCAAAAAGCTTCAAGTGTTTTGCAATGTATCAAGATTTTCCAAAAATAACTTCCAAACATTCTGATCATTTAAGTGATGTCAATTTTTAATCCTGAATAATAAAGTCAATGAAGTTCAAGGATCAAGTTGTAGGATCAAAATACTTGGTTGTGAACAATGATATCCATCAAAGGTTCAACACAATATCTCTCTTCTGAAGCTCTAACAAGTCCCTCTAATGTGTGACCGAAAGTAGGACTATTGAATCTATTTGTACCAAAAATCCAATCCTTTCCTTCCCCCAAGTGATAAATGTGATAGTGTGACAAACTTAGGGCCTAAAATGCAACAATGCAACTGAAAGGTTTATTATGACTATGCACAAATGACGGATGCAATGAAGATTTAAAAGTGAGATGATGGAAATGCAATATGTACACATGCAACAAGGAAAGACTTAGGGGAACAAAAGGCACCCGATTTCCAAGTTTTCACCTTTTGGATTTATTGCTCTTTTTCTCTTTTTTCATTTTTAAAAAAAATTTGATTTTCCATTTTTTGTGTATTTTGAACTTTTCTCAATGTTTTTGATCTTTTTGATTTTATCATGTGCAAAAGTGATGCTTGAGTCATCAGATACACACTCGTCTGATAATATTTCTTCTGATACTCTCTCATATGATTAGGTATGTAACCTCTTTAAATGGATGCTATTAATGGGCTCTTGTAATTCTTCCCCATCACAATTAGCTAATTTGTATGTCCCCGTTCCAAAAGAAGAAACAATGACAAAAGGACCAAGCCAATTTTCTTCCCATTTACCCTTCTTTTCACTTTCTACCTGATTTTTAGGGTTCTCCCTTAGCACTAAATCACCCACTTGAAAGACTCTTGGTTTAATGTGCTTGTTATAGTTTCTTGAAATCCTATTTTGGTAAACTTTCAAATGTTTGTAGGCTTGAGCTTGATGTTCTTCTAACAATTCCAATTGCTAAAGTTGGGCAACCCTATAATCCTCATCTGTTACTAATCCTTACAATGATACTCTTAGGGATGAGATTTCAACCTCCAAAGGTAGAACAATTTCAACTCCATAAACCAATGAATATGGTGCAGCTCCTGTAGGTGTCCGGATACTAGTTCTATAAGCCCACAAATCCGCGTTGATTTGTATGTGCCAATCTCTTCTTGATTTGTTCACCGATCTCTTCAAGATTTTAAGGATATTCTTATTAGTAGCCTCAACTTGTCCATTTCCTTGTGGATAGTAAATGGAAGAAGAATGATGGGTAATATGAAAAGTATCACAAAGATCATCCACATCTTTGTTCTTAAACTATTTTCCATTGTTGGTAATTATGGCATGAGGAATACCATATCTACAAATGATGTGATTAAGGATGAACATAGAGATTTTTTTTCCTGTAGCAGTGATCAAAGGAATGACATCTACCCATTTAGTGAAGTATTCTGTAGCTGTGATAATGTATTTGTGCCCATTAGATGAAGGTGGATAAATCACGCCAATCAAGTCAAACCCCCATTGATAAAATGGCCAAGGTGTAACAAAAAGGTGTAGTTCTTGAGCTGGTACATGTATTATATCACCATGATATTAACATTTGGTGCATATCTTAACAAAGTGACAAGCATCCTTTTCTAAGGTTTTCCAAAAATAACCCATGCGAAGGATCTTCTTAGCTAAGTTTAAACCGCTTGAATGCAACCCACAAATGCCCTCATGGACCTCGCATAAAGCTACCTGTTGTGGCCTCTGTTCCACACATCCACCCCATTAGCAATGGGACCCCTCTCTCTCCTATCCAGCTTGGCCCCTATTTGTCTGGTGCTCTTTTAGCAGCAATTCTTCTCAAAGCTCTGCCTCCCAAGAACGATGAAGACTGTAGAATGAGCATATTCCTTCATGCCCTTCAAATCCCGCTCCCACTCTTTGCGCAGCGTAATCTTGTCTTGGTCATGGATTAATGTGCTGAGGATAAATTCCTTCATGCCCTTCAAACCCTGCTCCCAACTTCCTCAGAGTGCAGGTCAACATGGTCAATGGATAACTGCAGTGTATAAACAATCCTTCACCGCCTTCCAATCCTGACTCCAACCTTATTGGAGTGCATATTGCATGAAGTGGTGGAATGTATGCTTAAGGAAACAATCCTTCATTGCCTTCCAATCCTGACTCCAACCTTCTTGAAGTGCATGTTGCATGAGGTAACAGAATGTGTGCTTGAGGAAAGAATCCCTCACTCGCTAGGAATCTCGTTCCCCTTTTCTTGGAGCCCATATTGCAGGCACTCATGAAATGATTCCTAAGGACAAATTCCTTCACACATGAAAATTCCCACTCTGAAGATAGTGGAAATGCAAATGAGAGTCACTCATGGAATGAGTGCTAAGGATGAAATCCGCGACAAGCCCGAAATCCCAACTTCTCCTCATTTTAGGCACGAAAGTACTCGATGGAGGAATGAATGCAGTGGAAAAAAATTCTCAAATCACAAAAAAATCTTGCTCCGATGTTTTCTCGAACACGAACAAAGATAGTCATGGAATTTGAAAAAAGACAAAATCCTCGGCATATGATAAGATGCACCCATAGTGCAAAATGAAGGAAGTCACAGAATGTATGAAAGAGGAAATCTGTAAACTCATCCCCAAATGCACTTGGAAGTCAAAACACATGAAGTCACAAATCGATCATCAAGGCAAAATCCCAGAGCATGGAAAATCTTGAAAATTTTTAAAAAATTTCAAATCTTGAAAATTCTTAAACTCTTGGAAGTTGAATTTTTTTGAAAATGTTGAAGAGTTCGAGAAATTCATGAAAGTGAATTTTGTAAAGTCGAAAAAGGGGGAAAGTTTCAATGAGAAAATACGAAAGAATTTTTTATGTGATTCTTATATTGATTATTTTATTTTGCAGGAGGAAGGATTCCAGTCCCACATGATCAAGGATGACATTCAAGTTCCAAGTCTCTAGTTGCAGTGTTGAAGACACCACGATCCAAGTGATCAAGTTTAAGGCGTCCAAGGTTCAAAGATCATAATTCAAGTGCAAATGTAGAAAGGGAAGAATGTCACATCTTGAAATTCCTTCTCAAAGCCCAAGAACATGATTAGGGAATTTCCATGTGAAGAAAATACAATTTGGTAGAATCATCAGTGAAGGAGTTCGTTCCATTTCCAGAAGATGAAGTCTCAAGCAAGCTAACATGGCACTCAATCATCTTCATCGATTAGTCAAAGATTCTTCAAGTCAAAGTCAACGCATTTGAGGAAGGGTATCTAGAATAATCCATTCAAGGAAAATGATGCATTTAATGCATAGTGGACATTCATGTAGTGGTCATTTATGACACCCCGCTCTCCTCTTGAGCATGCACATGTAGTGGGAATTTATTACCCACTACCATAGTGGATTCTTTTTTGTATTAATGTAGATTCCTTTTCTATGCCCTAACCCTAATTAGGGTTGGGGTGGAAAAATTTGGGCCATCAGTTATTGTTTTGATTTGGGCCACTCATTGATTTCAAGGACCTATTTAAAGGCCTCTTCTTCTCATTTGTAAGGGAGCGAATTTTGAGATTGTTGCTTATGAGCTATTGAGACAATACAATTTTCATTGAAGTGTGGTGATTATTTGATGTGTCTTAATGCTTGCTTGGTTTCATTATTCTCTCAATTAGATTAAGTTTGGTAGATAAAGTGTGATGAATGTTTTGGAGAATATGATGATGTTTTGATGAGTTTCTCTAGTTCATAATTTTGATGTTTTAGTGATTCTAAATCATCATGCAAAGTTAGCTTGAACCCTTATCCATGTGCCTAAATTTGATCATTCACACAAACCTTTGAAGATTGCACTGATCTTCATGTAGTTGTAGCTTGACTTGGCAAAGTGACACTTGGTAAATTAAGAAACTCATCCATCAACATACTTTCCTTGGCTATCATTACCCTTAGGAGTAGATTAGGATCTTTGAACCCTAAACCCCTTTTTATTTCTACATATCTAGTGAAAACCCCCCCCAAAAAATATAGCACTTAATTGAAAATCTTTTGATAAAACCCCATCCATCATGAGATAAAGGATTGAAAATGTAAGGCCCCTTGTGATCATCAGAAAATCACATCAACACTGAGCATATCCACGAGTTGAGAACCTTGGAGTTATCGTATGATCTTTTTGCAATCTTAGCATACATAGTACTTTGTTCAAGAGAGGATAATATATCTCAGTATTTTGTTCTACTATTTGGTGAGTCATAAAACACACATCAACAGAAACTAGAGCTAGAAGGAGGGCCTATACTACAAGACATAATTTTGCATGTCATGAATTGATATGTTGCTTCCGCATAGAGAGATTGTACCAGTTTTACAACCAAATCTTGGTTTTGGAGATGACCAAGAAGACATCATCGCAGGATTGAACTCACTCGCCTGGAGAGTTAAGAAAAGTGTAGCTAAATATATGTGAGTGAGCTTTGTGTTAGAAGAAGAAGAAGAAAAGGCTCAAAGAATTGAAGCATTTATTCAAAGAGCATTGGTCGTGCAAAGGAATCAATAGCCTCTAGCACTTGTAAGAAGGAATTAAAGTAGATTTCACATACTGGAGTGCATTAATTCATTCTCGCCTAAGGTCCACTGAAGAATCTTGAGATCCACTCGGGGAGCAAAAGAACTAGAAGAACTAAATTTTGGTCCAAAACCTAGGTGAGGCAAGAAAGAAGCATCTACAAGTTAGAACTCACCAAGTGTAGCTGATCTTACAAGACAATTTCAAACTCCACCTCAACAATGTCAGATGCAGGGGACCACTCAAGGATTTCAACAAGGAGGTACACCAATTCAACAATTGATAGTTTAGATACCTATACAAGCCATTGTAGCTCCAGCAACCCAACAACAAGTTCCAGTAATGGCACAACAATGGAAACCATAGAATGCATCACCTCTTGCAACATTTTCTACTTACAATCATATGCCAAAGAATCCTGAGCATTTATGCTCTAAGTTCTTTGTGAATGATGTCAACTGCACTACTAATGAACATGTGAAGATTTTTGAAGATGCTCTACAGAACAAAAATATTCAAGATGAAGACATGGCATGCTGATTATTCCCATATTCACTGGGGGAAGAAGCATTTTATTGGTATATTAATTTACCTACAAATTCAATCCAAACATGGCAAGAGTTGAAGGAGGCATTCTTGGGAAATTTCATATTGCCTATCACCCCTGCTAAATTGTATAGGCAATTCATTGAGATAAGAAGACAAGAGCATGAACCTGTTGGTGCCTTCAGCAATAGATTTTAGAAGGCCTATTCTCAGTTGCGTGATCCTTTCTGCATAAATGATGATGCCGCAAGGCCTATTTACTATGCAGCCCTGGATTGTTTCACTTCCATGTTCATCTAGAGAACCCATCTGGCCCCTACCAATTTAATCCAAGCATATGCTGAGGCCGAGAAGATCAGTTTACAGTTACCAACAACTGCTGTTGGAGCACCTAGTTATTTTGGAAATGCAAATACATTGAATCAAGGGATGTTGAACTATGATCCTTCTTTCAATCATGTTCTTGCTCCTTCTAATCAACTTTTCCCACATCTGAGAGCTCCGATATCTCATGCAGCACCTTTACAACCGGTCTATCTTTAGAATACAACCACTTCCACAAGGACTCAAGAAGAACGAGATGAAATGAAAGACTTAATAGAAAAAGTCAAGAAGTTATCTACTAAGGTTAATTACCTCAGAAATCAAAATAATCAATTGCAAAACTCACAAAGAAATTATCAGTCACATCAAGGAAATAACTGAGGGTATCAGGGAAATCCTCCAGGTCACAATGAGAATCATCAAGATAACAATCAAGGATACCAGAACAATAATCAAGGTTATCAAGAAAATAGTTCTGGGTATCAAAATAACAATCAAGGGTACCATAAAAGGTCATGGAATACAAATCCAAACAATGGCAGAGTTCCTTCACCATTGGACAATCCACCAGCTTCTGAAAGCTGACCTGCTGAAAAAGTTTTCTTAGCAAAAGCAACATTATCTAGATGGTGTAGACTACATGAAACTAATCAACATTCTGAGTTACAATGCCAAGAGTTTCAAAGGGCAACTAATATCTTCAAAGGAGAAGTAAGAAACACTACTGCACCTAAAAATCCTCCACCTACAGGATATGAGTTAGTGCCCGCTCCCAGATACGACCAAGCGTTAGTCTTTGATGATTTCAAGTTTCCACCTCCTGATTCTTAGGATTACATGCCTATACAAACTAATAAAAAATTCCCACCTGCATTGGCAAACGGTCCTATGGAGGTGCCATGATATCAAGTTCCACCTGAGAATCAACCTCCACCGGTTTCCCCAAATGAGCCACTGCAGAGAGATGGATATATTTTCCTTCCACTTTACAATACTGTCCTAGTGGAGGAAGTAAGTGAAGTTCAAGCTTTTCAATAGACATCTGGAAATGCTCCATTGAGGACTTATCAGAGAAATTATAGAAATCATGAGCCCTTGACAATGTCAAATCCTCCATATAACTTTACAACTCCTCCACATACCAATGCCAGTAATACTCTGAGTCCTCTCATGGATTCATCCGAGTATCGACAACCAAGTAGTACACAAGGAGAAAGAGGCCAGTCTGTTGTGACCAATGCTCCACAAAATAAAAAAGGGCAACCTGTGACGCATTCTACTACACAAAATGGAGGACAAAAGCAAAATCAAGAAAAAGGGCAGAAAGAAAATCCTCCTAGGGAGGAATTCAAGAGGCTGAGCTCTTGTGTACTAGAAGAATTCAAGAAGCTAAAAGTGAGTCTACCATTGTACGAACTAGTGAAAATTCCTGAGATAAGGGATGCATTGTTGGGAAGTTTAAATGATGCACCTCCAAAGATCATCTCACAAAGTGCTTCATACCCACCCAGAGGTCCCCCTAACAATCATCAATCTAGTTTTGCACAAAACACAAATGTTGTTGAAAATGCACAAAGTTCAAGCTTCATTGGGGTGGTACAAAACTATTCTAAGGAAGGATTCTCACAAAATGATCCTTCATTTCAAGGAGAAGAAACAACGAGAGATCTCACTGCTCTCATAGAACAAACAAGTACTATTTAGAATGGGAGCAACACTCAACAGAATGTGAACAATGAGGAATTCAACCCTAGAACACAAAAACCTGTGGTTTTCTACCAGGGAAAATAAGAGTCTACCCCTTTCCTTGTGTCAGTCCATATTTTTGGAAAAATGTTGCACAACTGTCTAATTGACTCTGGAGCATCAAGTAATGTAATGCCCCTTGAGATATGTAGAAAATTGGGATTAGTCCCATTACAAATAGATAAGAAGGTGACTCAGTTAGATAAAATAGAAGTTCCAGTTGTAGGAGAACTAAATAATATTCATATGCAATTGGCTTCAGATCCATGAGTTCAGAGTTGTATTGACATATTAGTTGTGGACATTCCAGAAGGATATGGAATGCTTCTGAGTAGAGAATGGGAAAGAAAATTGAATGGATACATAGCGACTGACTTCTCACACATGTGGCTTCCATGGAGAGGAATCCCAAACCAGATAAGGATAGAGAGTACACCAAGGCTTCGATTGTTGATAACTAAATATGGGGAAGATAATGAGATCCTATTCATGGAAACAAGTCTGGGCTCTTATGCACCTAGAACTAGGGAAATTTTGATGTTACAAGGTTATAACCAACGAGGATGCCCGGACATGATGCCCAAGTTTGTAGAGGCATGAACTGATAATAATTCAGAATCATCAATGATAGAAGGAATGTTTGAAAATTTCAAGAATTTTGTCTTGAAAAGTGTCAGGCAAGAAGTTGAGTTGGGAAAAGATGCTCATATTCAGAATCTGTTACTTCCTAATTGGTGCAGAATACATAATGCTTTTCATTCTAAAATATCATGCACAATGTGCAAAGCTCCAGTTGCACAAGTTTCAAAGATGGTCCCACAAGTATCAGTGGCATGAAATTTTGAAGTTGTCAATATGGAATATCCAAGTCAAGCAGTGACCTCAGAATCACAATATAAAGAAGTTAAAAAAGATGAGAAGAATTTTTCTAAAGAAGAACATGAGAAACAAGTCAAGAAATTAGAGGGTGAACCTTCCAGTACTCAAGTCAATGATCAAGTTTGGACTCTATCATTTGATGGGTCGAAATCAAAGAAAGGAAGTGGAGCCGGTGTTGAACTTGTTAGCCCAATAGGGGAAGCCTATCTTGCAGCTCATAGATTACAGTTTCCTTGCACAAATAATGTGGTTGAGTATGAATCACTGGGTATTATTTTTCTCCTCGCTATCCAAAAAGGTGCCAAGATCTTGTATGTGCGTAGATTCAAACATAGTGGTAGGACAAGTTTGAAAACAATATGCATGTCATGATAAAAGATTGGGTTGGTATCGCAATAGAGTTTGGGATTTGATTGAAAGCTTTGATGCTTTTAACATTAAAAGAATAAATAGGACATGCAATCTAGTAGCAAATGCATTGGCTCAGTCTGCAAGTTCTTTGGAACCATTAGCCATGGATTGTGTGAAGAAGCTTACAGTTGAATTGACTTCGGTGCCCTCTGTTCTAGACAACATAACAAACTTCCAAGTATTTGAAGATGATAATCATATCCTTGATTTCATGACAAGTTCAAGGGTCTTTGAAGCACAAGTCATTGATGAAGGAGAACCACAACAAGATTAGTTTGAAATAGACAAGATAATGAATTTGAGGACAAATACTATTCCTAAGGGGATGATTGAGCTAGAAAGAATTTTTGATTCAGACAGATTGAGTGCTCTCAAGTATCAGGCAACTGAAGGAGGGGAATGTGAAAAAGTGAACTTAGGAAATGAAGAAAATGTCAAGAATGTTTTTATTGGTAAAGTTTGTACTCCTCTGGAAAAGGAAGATATTTTGAAGCTTATGAGAGAATTCCTAGATGTGATTGCATGGGGATAGAAAGATTTGAAGACTTATGATACCTCCCTCATCACACACACAATCCCACTAAAGCCAAATAGTAAACCATTCTGACAAAGGCAGAGACCGATAAATCCCTTGTTAGAGCCACTGATCCATCAAGAAGTGAAGAAATTGCTTTCTGCCAGAATAATTTTTCCAGTCAAACACTCGACGTGGGTCACCAACTTGGTTCCTGTTAGAAAAAAGAGTGGAGAAATAAGATTGTGTGTGGATTTTCACAATCTTAATAGAGCTTCAAAAAAGGACAATTATCCAGTACCATCACTAGATGAAGTTATACAAGTTGTGAATGGATCCCAAATGATGTCATTTTTAGATGGCTATTCTGGGTATAACCAGGTGATGGTAGAAGAAGAAGATAGATTGAAAACTGCATTCACCACTAAGTGGGGCACATTTTCATGTAGAAGAATGCCCTTTGGTTTGATCAATGCCAGAGCCACCTTTCAGAGAGCCATGGACTATGCTTTCAAGGATTTGGTCGGTAAGTGCATTATTATATACATGGATGATCTCGCTATGTTTTCTCGGCACAGAGAAGATCATATGACTGATTTAAAGAGAATATTTATGAGATGTAGAAGATATGGAATTTCATTGAACCCAAATAAGTGCATGTTCATCATCATAGAGGGAAAATTATTGGGACATGTGATTTTAGAACACGGAATCTCAATCGATCCTGAGCGCATCGAAGCAATTTCAAAGTTGGGGCTGCCAGCTAGTCAGAAAGAGTTAAAGTCATTCTTTGGAAAAATTAACTTTGTAAGGAAGTTCATATCAGGATTTGCAGAAATAGTCAAGCCACTAAATGACATGTTAAAGAAGGGTGCAAAGATAGATTGGACACCTGCTCAAAAAGGGCTTTTGAGGAGATAAAGAAAGCAACTGTGGATGCTCTTATTTTGGTCAGTCTAGATTACGCTAGACCATTCTACATCTACTCATTTGCATCAAAGCATACTTGTGTAGCTATCCTTACTCAGAAGATGGAGGAGAAAGATGAGCATCCTATTGCCTTTATGAGCTCGCCATTGAAGGATGCAGAATTGAAATATCCAAACATAGAGAAGCAAGCCTATGCTTTGGTGAAGGCAATTAAGAAATTTTGACATTATATTTTGAGAAGCAAGGTTTATGCAATTGTCCCAGATGCGGCAGTGAAGAAACTATTGATGCAAAATGAATTGGGAGAAAGAAGAGGAAAATGGATGTCTATCATTCAAGAATATGACATGGAGATACAACCTATGAAGCTAGTTCGAGGGCAAGCTTTGACACAAACAATTGCAACGACTAGTCCTGGATTGGTTCAACAAGTATATGTGATGGAAGAAGTATCCCCAGATGAATGGTATGATGACATTTTTTACTACCTCCTAAATCAAAAGTCTCCTACACACCTAAATTCTATCCAAAGGTGTGCCTTGATAATGAAGAGTCAACAATTTATGCTTCAAGGAGCAGTTCTATATAGAAAGAATCATGATGGAATCTATTTGAGATGTGCCGGAAAAGAAGAAGCAAAGCAGATCCTAGAACATTTTCATAGCAAGTATGGGACCAGTCATGGAAGTAGTCTCTTTATGGCCCACCAGATTTCAAGGATAGGATATTACTGGCCCACATTATTTAAAGATGCCTACGAACATGTGTAAACCTATCACACTTGTCGAGTAGTAGCAACACGTGAGAGAAATCCTACAATGCCTTTGCAACTTGTTATCGAAGTAAGACCCTTTGCAAAGTGGGGGTTAGACTTTATTGGTCCAATTAATCCACCCTCTTCTGGACAACATAGGTACATCCTAGCTGCTACTGATTATTGCACTCATTGGTTGGAAGCTCAAGCACTAAAGAATTGCACGACGGAGGTTGTCATCAAATTTTTGGAAGAAAATATTGTCACAAGATTCAGATGTCCACATGCTCTTGTATGTGACAATGGTACTGCATTAAATCTTTGAAGTTTTAAAACTGGGCATTTGATTATGGAATCACCCTGAAGTTCTCATCAAATTACTACCCACAAGGGAATGGGTTAGCTGAGTCAACAAACAAGAATCTACTAAGTGCTATCAAGAAGTTATTGGACAAAAATCCTAGGGACTGGCATACGTAGCTGAGATTTGCACTTTGGGTAGATAGAATAAGGATCAAAATCTCTATAGGGACATCTCCCTATCATTTGGTTTATGGACAAGATCCAATTTTTCCCATTCAACCGAGGATCCCAAAATTACAGTTTATGCAGGAGTACATGGAAGGTGAAGACCTAGCATGCACATGATTGACATAGTTACTACTCTTGATAGAGAAAAGAGATTAGGCATTGGAAAAGTTTACAAAACATCAAGCTGTGGTAAAAAGGTGGTTTGATAGAATGGCCAGAGTTAAGGATTTTTGAATTTTAGATTTGGTACTCTGTTGGGATAAAGCCCATGAAAAGAAAGGTGATCATGACAAGTTTGACAATCTATGGATGGGACTTTTTCAAATTTTTGAGATATTAGGAGATAATGCATTCAAGCTGAGAACTCTGACAGGAAAGGAAGTCCCATTGCGTGTTAATGGGCAATTCCTCAAGCATTATTTTTGCCCTTAGGTTTCCTTCTAGAAGCCTGCCATGTACATAGTTAGCCTAGGTTTTCACTTGTGTTCTTTCATTTGGAGGGGATTTTAGTTTTCTTCCCTTGTTTCCTTTCCCTTCATTTCTTTCCCGCTGGTGGGATTTTGGCTTTCTATAGTTTAGGTTGTTTTAGTTTTCCTGTAGTTCGATTGTTAGTTTAGGGTTTTGTTTCCCCTAAGCCTAGTTTGCTTAGGCAATTTTGGTTTTCTTTTGTTTGGTTGTGGTTTTGGTTTTTTCTAGGTGGCTTGGAGGTTTGGGTGTTCCCATTTACATAGGGGCATTGTGTGACTTCAAACTTCATTTGAGGATTCCACTAAGTCTTGTTTATCTCATTTCCTGGATAACTGTTTATGAGGATCCCTAGAAACTAAGGTTGTCTTTCTTACATTTATCATTAGGTTGGAAGATAGACTTGACTCGGGAGGTTAATCATGCACTGTATCTTGACACTCGAACTCTCAGATTGCTATATTTTTCACACCTAACTATTTCTCCGAGTCCATCTTAGTTTCTTTAGGAGAGGTCATGGCCTGTGAAAATTTTAAAATCTTGCTTCAGTGCCACTGTAACTCCTAAACCCATAGTGAGCTTCACTGCTCACGAGCCAAAAGAAAAGAAAGAAATGAAATATCAATAAAAAATGATGAAACAATTGGCTTTTGGGGGGGTACACAGAAATCTCCATAGGTGTTCAAAAGAATAATTCATCGAAAGTGGAGCAATCTCCATTGGTTTACAGCGACAACTCCATCGGGGCTATGGATGCCTGACTGGCAGCGGGGCAATGTCCAAGATGCTTTTGGAGTTAAGAAGAATATATAGCTTGCCATTACCAATCTTAGGGTTTTTGAGTGGTCTTGTTGAGTGGAACTTAATGCATTCACACTCATAGGCAATTCAAGGATGACAGTGTCTTGATCCAATATATGATTCTCCTCCCCTTTTGAGTTATGTTTTCTCTCTTCATGATAGCATAAGTTTGTTGACTAAGGAATTTGTGTTCCAAGTAAATTTTTATCCTTGAAATGTCTTCAACATTTTACTTATGGAGTCACTAGATGTTGTGGCCTCTTTTCCACACATCGCCCCATTAGCGATGGGACACCTCTCTCTCTTGTCTAGCATGGCTCCTATTTGTCTGGTGCTCTATTAGCAACAATTCTTCTCAAAGCTCTACCTCCCAAGAATGATGAAGACTATAGAATGATAATATTCCTTCATGCCCTTCAAATCTTGCTCCCACTCTTTGCATAGCGCAATCCTATCTTGGTCGCGGATTAATGTGGTAAGGATAAATTCCTTTGTGCCCTTCAAACCCCACTCCCAACTTCCTCAGAGTGCAGGTCAACATGGTCAATGGATAACTGTAGTGTATAAACAATCCTTCACCACCTTCCAATCCTGACTCCAACCTTCTTGGAGCACACATTGCATGAAGTGGTGGAATGTATGCTTAAGGAAACAATCCTTCACCACCTTCCAATCCCAACTCCAACCTTCTTGAAGCACATGTTGCATGAGGTAATGAAATGTGTGCTTGAGGAAAGAATCCCTCACTCGCTAGGAATCCTGCTCCCCTTTTCTTGGAGCGCATATTGCAGGCACTCACGAAATGAGTCCTAAGGACAAATTCCTTCACACACTAAAATTCCCACTCTGAAGATAGTGGAAATGCAAATGAGAGTCACTCACGGAATGAGTGCTAAGGATGAAATCCACGACAAGCCCAAAATCCATACTTCTCCTCATCTTAGGCATGAAAGTAATCAATGGAGGAATGAATGCAGTGGACAAAATTCTCAACTCACAAAAAAATCTTGCTCCGATGTTTTCTCAAACATGAACAAAGATAGTCATGGAATTTGAAAAAAGACAAAATCCTCGACATGTGATAAGATGAGCCCATAGTGCAAAATGAAGGAAGTCACAGAATGTATGAAAGAGGAAATCCATAAACTCATGCCCAAATGCACTCGAAAGTCAAAACACATGAAGTCACAAATCGATCATCAAGGTGAAATCCCAGAGCATGGCAAATCTTGGAAGATTTTAAAAAATTTCAAATCTTGAAAATTCTTAAACTCTTGGAAGTTGAATTTTTTTGAAAATGTTGAAGAGTTCAAGAAATTCATGAAAGTGAATTTTGTAAAGTCAAAAAAGGGGGAAAGTTTCAATGAGAAAATACGAAAGAATTTTTTATGTGATTCTTATATTGATTATTTTATTTTGCAGGAGGAAGGATTCCAGTCCCGCATGATCAAGGATGACATTCAAGTTCCAGGTCTCTAGTTGCAGTGTTGAAGACACCACGATCCAAGTGATCAAGTTTAAGGCGTCCAAGGTTCAAAGATCATAATTCAAGTGCAAATGTAGAAAGGGAAGAATGTCACGTCTTGAAATTCCTTCTCAAAGCCCAAGAACATGATTAGGGAATTTCCATGTGAAGAAAATCCAATTTGGTAGAATCATCAATGAAGGAGTTCGTTCCATTTCCAGAAGATGAAGTCTCAAGCAAGCTAACATGGCACTCAATCATCTTCATCGATTAGTCAAAGATTCTTCAAGTCAAAGTCAACGCATTTGAGGAAGGGTATCTAGAATAATCCATTCAAGGAAAATGATGCATTTAATGCATAGTGGACATTCATGTAGTGGTCATTTATGACACCCCGCTCTCCTCTTGAGCATGCACATGTAGTGGGCATTTATTACCCACTACCGTAGTGGATTCTTTTTTGTATTAATGTAGATTCCTTTTCTGTGCTCTAACCCTAATTAGGGCTGGGGTGGCAAAATCTGGGCCATCAGTTATTGTTTTGATTTGGGCCACTTGTTGATTTCAAGGACCTATATAAAGGCCTCTTCTTCTCATTTGTAAGGGAGTGAATTTTGAGATTGTTGCTTATGAGCTATTGAGACAATAAAATTTTCATTGAAGTGTGGTGATTATTTGATGTGTCTTAATGCTTGCTTGGTTTCATTATTCTCTCAATTAGATTAAGTTTGGTAGATAAAGTGTGATGAATGTTTTGGAGAATATGATGATGTTTTGATGAGTTTCTCTAGTTCATACTTTTGATGTTTTAGTGATTCTAAATCATCATGCAAAGTTAGCCTGAACCCTTATCTATGTGCCTAAATTTGATCATTCACACAAACCTTTGAAGATTGCACTGATCTTCATGTAGTTGTAGCTTGACTTGGCAAAGTGAGACTTGGTAAATTAAGAAACTTGTCCATCAACATACTTTCATTGGCTATCATTACCCTTAGGAGTAGATTAGGATCTCTGAACCCTAAACCCCTTTTTATTTTTGCATATCTGGTGAAAACCCCCCCCCAAAAATATAGCACTTAATTGAAAATCTTTTGATAAAACCCCATCCATCATGAGATAAAGGATTGAAAACATAAGGCCCCTTGTGATCATCAGATAATCACATCAACACTGAGCATATCCACAAGTCGAGGAACCTTGGAGTTATCGTATGATCTTTTTACAATCTTAGCATACATAGTACTTTGTTCAATATAGGATAATATATCTAGGTATTTTGTTCTACTGTTTGGTGAGTCATAAAACACACATTAACACTACCTTAGACTCTTCTTCCTCTAGACATCTAAGTAAAGTTCTGTCAAGACCCTTATGATACAATGTGTCAGAAAGGATAGTGTAACGAGCCGATTGTCTGATGAAGTGTCATTTTTGGGCTTGGAATTGGTTTAAGGGTAATACTTGGTCTTTAAGGTATGTGTAAATAGGACCATACCAAGGTGAGTCATGTCCATTACGTAAAGCAATAATTTGGGTATCAGGAAGGTCAAATGCTGGTTTTGCCAACTCCTCCACCAAGAATTCGTACCTTTCATTTTGATCAAGCTTTTGGAGTAATGAAGCCAAGGTAGCCATTGCATCAGCAACTCTATTCTTCTCTCTTGGAATTTGCTCAAAATTTATCAATACAAAGTATTTTTTCCAAGCATCAATCATTGTCTTGTAAGCATTAAATTTTCATCTTTTGTGTTGTACTCATTATTGACTTGATTGATCACTAATTGAGAATCACCATACACTTGTAGCTCGATAATATTCCATTCTAAAGCCATCTTGATACCAATGACCAAAGCTTCATACTTGGCTATGTTGTTGGTAAATGGGAATAAAAGCTTGTATGATTTAGGAATAGTATACCCTTGAGGGGTAATCAACAATATGCCTACTATGGAACCTCCTTATGTGTATGATCCATCAAAGCATAATTTCCATGTCTTAGCTTCTATATTGACAATTGCTGCATCACGAAACTCCACTTGAATGGGATGTGTAGAAACCAATGGATTTTTAGCTAAGTGATCTACTATTACTTGTCCTTTAATTTCCTTTCTATCCACATATTCAATATCGAACTCACTTAACACCATGACCCATTTTGCTATTCTTCCTATTAAGGTAGTTTTGCTAAGCAAGTACTTCAAAGGGTCAATTTTTGCAATAAGCTTCACTTTGTGCATCAACATGTAGTGTCTCAATTTTTGGGAAGTAAAGACAAAAAATAGGCATGCTCTTTCCATGAAGGTGTAATTTAGTTCATACTTAATCAATGTTTAGCTCAAATAATAAATAGCTCTCTTCTTTCCTTGATCATCTTCTTGCGCCAAAAGAACTCCTAAAGACCTCTCGGTTGCTGATATGTACAAAAGCAATGGTTTTCCTTTGATAGGAGGCATTAGAATTGGTGGATTGATTAAGTCTTCAACAAAGTAAAGGCCTTGTCACATTCTTCATCCCATGTGAAAATGGCATCTTTGTGGAGCAATCTAGTGAATGAGTGACACTTTTTAGCTAGTTGAGAAATGAATCTCCTTATTGATTGAAGTTTTCCTTGAAGAGACCTCATTTGGATAATGTTTCTATGAATTTCCATGTCCATGATTGCTTGAACCTTTTCGGGATCCACTTCAATGCCTTTTGCCAAAACTATGTATTCTAATAATTTCCTGGATTGAACACCATAGGCACACTTTTTTGGATTGAGCCTTACTTTGAATTGTTCCAAGCGTGTAAATATATTTTCTAGAATTTGTAAATGATCCTCTCTTTGATGTGAGTTATCCAATATATCATCGACATAGTCTTCTAAAAAGGTGTGCATCATATCATGAAAAATGGTAGTCATTTCCCTTTGGTAAGTAGCTCCGACATTTTTGAGGCCAAAAGGCATTACATTCCAACAAAAATTTCCCCAAGGGCATGTGAATGCTATCTTTTCTTGATCTTCAGGTGCAATATTAATTTGGTTGTATCCACTAAAACCATCCATCAATGAAAACATGGAGTGACCAGCTATTAAGTCTACTATTGCATCTATGCTTGGAAGTGGAAAATCATCTTTGGGACATGGAAGATTAAGATCTCAAAAGTCCATACATATGCGAATGGATTTGTCATGCTTGGTAACTGGTACACTATTTGATATCCATTCCGCATAAGCAATTGCTCTTATGAACCCCACTTTTAATAATTTCTCCAATTCTGCTTTAACTATAAGAGCTATGTGTAGATGCATTTTCCTCAATTTCTGCTTGACAGGTTTAACCCCTGGTTTGACATTCAAGTGATGCATGATGAAGTCCTGACATGTCAGCATAGGACCATGCAAAATTCACTTTCTTTTCTTGTAAAAATTCAATGAAATCCTTTCTCTCTAAAAGTGTAAGTGAAGCTACTAAATGTATGAATTTGGGCTCCAATTCGGTTCAAATATTGACTTTCTCCATTGGCTCTATAAGAATTGGTGATATTTCTTCCTCATGTTCTGGTAAGGTATCCAACCTCTCTTCCTTAGGTGCCACAGTTGGGTTTTCACCATCGAAAACATCCTTTATTTTCACTTTTCTTGGTTCTAGTACTGCCACATGGTGGTTTTCACCACTAGAACTCTTCAATTTTTTAATTTTTTTAATTTTTTCTTTTGGATTAAGAGGTTGGACCCCTACCTTTCTCATCATGTTTGGATTAAACTCATTGGTGGAAGAGGGATCAACTGCATTTAGGTATTGTGTCATTACTTGGTCATTGGGGAAGTATAGTAAATCATTTGGTTTGGTTAAGTCCCAATAAATAAGTTTGGGATGCATTAAGGATAAGGATTCAATTTGCAAGTTGTCATTGGCTGGGGTTAAGGACATGACCTTGTTAGATGGTTCATACATTGTATCATTAAGGTTAATAACATGAGCTTTCTCAAGATGATCCATGGAAGAAGGATCAAAGTTTTCTTCACTTGAGTCCTCTAAGACTTCTATGAGAAAGAAGACATGCGAGTTAAACCTACCATTCGAATCATCCAACCACAAAGGTACCCAAGGTTCACCTACCCATGGATAATTAATTTGTGCTTTCCCTATGTTAGATTCCTATGGATCAGGTTGCATGTATGTAGGAATTATCTCCGGATCTTCACTATCTTGAGTTTGTTCCTTAGGAACATTAGTATAAGAATTAATTATGACAATCTCTTTGTCATGGCAAGAGTCTTTGGATAAAGAATCCCACTCATATTCTCTAGAATCATCACTATCAATATCAGACTCTACCACATTCACTTGTTCATAAAAATCATGCATAGGGCTAGAACTTTCTCCTTTGGGCATGACTTAAAACTTAGTACGCGGTTACTGGAATTTGCCTAGGCGGCGCTCTGCAGAGAGCAGGTGGCTTTTTTCTATTGATAAACATTTCTTAACTTTTTCTAGGTATTTCTTAAAATGTCACAAGTGTGACTTTATCATTTACAGGCATTTCTTTAATAGTCACAGGCGTAACTTCACTGTGTACCAACAATTTTTCTCTGTGTGTAGGTGGCACTTTGCATATCAAGTTGTAAATTTTTATTTTTAAAAGTGATTTGATCAGATCTACAAAATATTCTTGCTTGAAAATAAAGTACAAACACAACACACACATCAAATTCATACCATATCCCTAAAACCACACTAAAAGTGTATGTTCTTGATCATTTTCGCAAGAATAAACAAGAATGTCTTCCAAGCAATCTACCTAGTGTTGGATTTGGATTTTAAACACATTTGGCTCTAAAAGGCAGATTACTGCTTAACATGATTTTTAATGAACACCTCCATTCTAGATCATGTCAAGTTCTTTTACCCACTTGCGGGCTTCCCACATGCACGAAAGCACGATTTGGCACAATCCAAAGGACTACTAGAGGAAGTGAAGAATACTTGCACACAACCTAATCACTCTCCTATTAAGGAAGAGTGTATTTGTTTATAGTGGGTTGGATAGTATCGTGGCTAAAGTAATTATCTCCCACTTTGGGTCATTCCCTCTCACCGTCCTTGTAAGGCAATTCTCAGGAGTTAGGCCCTCTAAAGATCTAATTTATCTAGCATATATAGAAAAACAAGAAATCAAACTTGGTTCAACAAGTTTGGGAGTTTGGTTCACTTAGAAAGTGAAGAGCATATCCCTATTATTGTTCCTTGTTCCAAACACTTCAAGCAAAATTATTCTTTTTCAATCTCTTGACAAGGAGATTCTTATAAATAAAATGTTTGGTTAATTCCTCATCCCTTTCTTTCTACCAAGTTGAACTCACATGTTTGGCTTTTTGATCCACTTCGCAAAATGGAGAGCATATGCCTAATGTTTGTTCAATTTGGACAATAGTAAGGTTTTTCCTATTAAACTAGATCCAAAGAAAAGCCATAATTTAAGCAATGCAAGCTTGATATGAAAAATACCTCTTTTGTAGCTAGCAAAGGCTAGACACTTTTTTGAAGTTTTTTTTTTTTAACGTTTATTTGCTTACTTACCTAGTGGCTATTGTTCCCATTCTGACTCCTCCAACAAATTAGTCAACACAACAATACAAAGTGAAGGAAACCAAAAGGAACAAATTGAAATGCAATTAAGTGTTCTTAACAAGATTTTGAAAATAAAATTTTAACACTTTAAATGCAAAACAATTTAGTTTAAAGTAGGAAATTTATTTTTATAAGCATCCAACACCTTTATGTAATTCTTATAAAGCTTTTCTTCTAATTCCAAACTATCTAGAATTGAAGCAGTATGGATTTCCTTTAGACGTTTGTTTTGAATTCTTACCTCTTTGCACTCTTGAGTAACTCTGCTTTCTGGTTTCTATACTTTCCTATGTCTGCTCATCTGCGGGAAAAATACAGAGAGAGTTAGAAAATAGAAATTAATAATTTGACAACAAATTTAAACAAAAAATGCTAGGTGGTATTTATCAGCTAATAAGCATCAGTTAAAAGCTATTAGGCATTATTTTAAAGCTCACAGGCATCACTTTCCAAGACACAAGCAACTTTTCAAAATTACTAAGCGTAAAACTTTAGCTGCTAAGTGTTACAAATAATTGTAAATTGCGTAAGATAAAATATCAATTGTGGCAAAGAATAGCTAATAGGCATCAGTCAAAAGCTAGTAAGCATTATTTTAAAGCTCACAAGTGTCACTTTCCAGTGACTCAAGTGACTTTTCAAAATTACTAAGTGTAAAACTTTAGCTGCTAAGCATTACAAATAACTGCAAATTGTGTAAGATAAAGTATCAAAGGCGGAAAAGAACAACTAATAGGTGTCATTTCTCAAATTTTAGGTGACGCTTTATGCTCTCAGGCGTAATAATTTATTTCACAGGTGTTAGAAGAAGAAAAGACATAATAGAAAGAATCTCGTAGGTGTCAGTTAACTCCTTCTAGGCATCGTCAGAATGCTCATAAGCATCACTAAATCCTTCATAGGTGTCTTTTCTCCAGTTTTTTGCAAAATTGACGTAAAGTGAAGCAAAAAACACACAAAATTTGATAAAAATGATGAAAAATGAGGCTCAAGGCCCTATGGTGGGTGCCATTTGTGTGTGAGTGTTTACACCTTCATGAAATTAGGATAATTAGCAACAATTCTATGAAAATACAATGGAAATTTAATCTAAAGAATTGCATTCAACATCCATATCATCTCAAGGTTCTCTATCTAAGCTTGGTAAGTAGAGATCTCATCCTTATTCTCTACTAGTGACAATCCTAGAATGAGAAAATTATGATAAAATGCCTAAATCTATCTCTCAATTCTCAAAATGATACAAAGATTAACTCAAATGCTCATGATTATGCTCTCAAATATCACTATTTGCTCTCAAAATGCTCAAGATATTGCTTAATTACTCTCAAATTGCCTATAGTGATGATGCTATGCATTTGAATTTTCTAGTATATCTTATGCTCTCAAAATGACTTCTATTTATAGTAAAATCCCAAGTGTAGGGGGTAGAGTTACTCAATCATGATTTATCCTTGGTTGAGTCAAAAGCTTTGAAATGTTTTTAAATGGGGGGATAATTTAAATGATTGTCTCAAAGGTTTGGACAAGTAGACAAATTTGAGTGGTTGAGATTCAAAGTTGAAAATGTGTGATTGAGATTCAACAATTTGGAGTGATCCATGTGCATTGTGTTCTCAATTCTTATTGGTTGCTCAAATTATGTTGAAAGATATTAGGATTAATTAAATTTCATCAATTAATTAAATTAGCCATGTAAGGGAATAGGTTCAATTAATTTTTTGATTTAAAACTATACAATTATTTGATTAAAATTAATTATATAGTGTGATTGATCCCTTTAAGCTTGTATTTAATTATTTGATGTCATGATTTGATTTTTCCTTTGATTTAAATTATTTTGTCCAATTTTTATTAATAAATATCCATTTAAAATTGATTTGATCCATTTTGATGAAAATTAGAGCATTTGGCTAAGATTTTGCAATTTTAAATGATTCTAAGACACCTACCTAGTTTTGGGTGTCTACAGTACCTATGGGGTAGCTTAATTCCCACAATCAATACATTCATACAAGAACAAAGACCAATGAACAAAGCACAAAGGCTTTCTACACTTTGAACTCTGCAGAATTCAGACGGGTGTACTTAGGATTGGGATCACTTAATTTCACCTTTTCACTAATCTTGACAAAGTAGATATGTGCCCATAATACTTCTTATTATTTGTGACATAAAGAGATAGGATGTGAAGCTAAGCACACTACCAAGTTACTCACAAATAAAGCAGGGGCTTTAGCTATTAAATCCACAATTACTAACTTAAGATTTAGAATTTGATTTTTATTTGTTTTGGGGTGGAACTGATAGACAAGAATAAACATCTATTAGACAAAATGTCCATGCTCCGTCCCTTATCCATTGGGCATATTCAGAACAATTCCTCACTGTGTTGTTGATTCTTATCATTCACCTTGCAAATGAAAATCAAATTGAGAACCTCACTACTTACAACTATCCTCCTTAACAACTTGCAATTCTGCCAAGTTATATCAAGCATTTACTTAACTCCTTCAGTTAATAGAAAAACATATCAAGACATACAAAACTATGTTTTCATCTATCAAACTTGAGCTTATTAATTCACAAGACAATATGAAATTATAAGCCATTAAACATGAGTCAAGATTCAAAGCAATTATTGAAATCCTTGTATTAGTTGCCCTAAACTGATACAGGAGTGATTTAATGAGCATAGAATATTCCAAAAAATGAATAAGAAAATTGTAGATTCATAAAGATCTTTGTGAAATAGAGAGGTTACAAACCTCTTCTACCAATTCTTGACTGAAAAACAATAGACATGTGTTTCCTGTTTAGGTTTTGCAGACAAGTCCTTTCTTAACCCCGAAAAAGACCCTCTCTAAATGACCTTGGGAATCCTTTTATAAGAACAAGGATTGCAAAAAGCTTCCAGTCATTTAGGGCACAATTAGGAAAAAACTATAAACTACTACAACATGAAATCATGAAATAATTTATTACAGAAGTGACAGGGAGAAAACCCTAAGATAACTAGAAAATATTAGAGACAAATATTATATTTTTACATATGAAAACCCTAGCAGCCGAACAAAAAATTAGGATATAATTATTTTTATCCTTGTAGAAAGCATATTATCAAAAATATCTCATCTACCACTACGTACCAAGGACTTTAATTCTTTGACAACTTGTACAAACATAAATACTGCATCCAAAAGAAACTTCCTACAAAATATCAAGCTCAAGGTGGCAAGAAAATTAATTATGATCATATCTGGCCCAACCACCATGGAAATGATTCAATTCTCAACTAAAAAATTGTCCCTTGTGGCCTAAGAAAAAAATTAGATTTGATTGTTTGTTTATCTGTCATGCTGACACTTCTTTTTCTGAAAACCCTATTAGAAAGTAAAGTCCACCAAGATAACTGAGAGGGGGGGGGGAGGGGTGTGAAACAATTATCAAATAATTATAACTTTTATCATCTTCAACAACATTAAACCATATAAGAAATATAATTACCAACCATAGAAAGATATTCATACACAATGACACAATAACACAAGATATGTTGACTAGGGAACCTCTTGATCAAAGAGTAAACCTCGGTGGGAATGATGCCCACAAAAGATGCACTAATATGAATATTACTTGTGAAAGGATGGAATTTTTTAGGAGTCTTATGAAATACATTTAGTACATATGAATCCCTATTAGGAGATTTTGAATCCCTGTTAAAAGATTCTAACCCTGTTAGGAGTTATGGAAGACATAAGGACCCACTACCCAAACAACTTTAATGGTAAGATCACTGAACATGCTATCCAAATGACCTTAAGATTATTTAGTAGAATAATATGATATATGTTACCTCCTCACTATGCCAAACCACACTCACTGCTACACCAAATCTCAATTTTAGATCTCTGTACTTCCCATGTCTTCCTTCACAATTTCGCTTTCACAACTTCATTGGCTCTTTTCTTCACTTCATGCATACATTCGCATTCAACCATATGATGCTTACATTCATACACATTTTATTTTTGCAATAAGGAAATGAATTCCTTCCTTTATACCACACTCAAATAATTACAAATGAGTCGGCACACAATTACAAAATAAAAGTTTCCACACGCTACATCAAAATTACACAAAACTGTCAGCTTCCAAATATAATAAATCTTCACTCGTGCAACCTCGAAGTTTGCACTATGAACCACATCACTATCAATGTGTCTCCAACTTCCTTTTAACTGCACAAAACTAGATTCCATCCTGATTAGGAGATATCATCCGATTTCCACAAACCGCTACTCAGGAACATTGCCTGAATACTGCTTCCACCAAAATCCTCATAACTTTCATGAATAAATGAATTACTATCTACACTCTTAACCATAGACATATAACATATCAAAGAATATAACCTCAAAATTGCATAGCTCCAACTGCAATATCCCATGTGCGCTAATCCAAACTCTGTCTGCTCCTTTGCGAGTCTCCAGAAGATCACTGTGTTGACATCAATGACAATCATAGTCATGAATGCAACAACAACTGCTACAGAATGACTACCAAGCATTCATTCCTAACAATCTCCCCCATTGGCATTGATGGCAACATAGATGAAAAACATCCAATGTTCCAAAAATCCAATACTGCAACACTACTTCTTCAAATCCTCTTCATCAATCAAATCTTGCTTCGTTTTCCTATTCAGTTCTCTCCAACAAATGTCTCTTATTGTTTTTCATGTATAACTCTCCCCCATTGTCATCAATGATAGAAATTCCATCAAAAAGTCAACAAAAACTCAATGTCAAATGACACTATTCAGAAAATACATTCAGAAGAGTCCTCACGGCTCAGCTCAGATACACATACTCCCCCATAGAGGAAGTACCAACATCCAATCCAGAAGAAAGATAGGGCTAATATACCACTGGATGGATGCAACCAACTGCATCATTACTCAAAAGTAGGCTGGGGCATAACCCCAAGCATACCTCTCAGATACTCAAATGTATCCTTAGGCAAAGGCTTTGTAAATATGTCTGCTATCTATTCCTTTGTGCTTATGTACTCTAGTCTGACTTCTTTCTTAGCAACTTTCTCTCTTACAACATGATACTTGATCTCTATATGCTTTGTCTTAGAATGTAATATAGGATTCTTAGACATACTAACTGTGCTGGTGTTGTCACAATGTATGACAATAGGCTCAAAAAACTTAATTCCAATATCTTTCAGCATTTGCTTCATCCAAATTATTTCAATTGTTTGCTGCTACTACATACTCTTCTTCTGCTATGCTTTGTGAGATACAATTCTTCTTCTTGCTTAGCCAATAAACTAATCTTCCTCCAAGGAAAAATGCTCCACCACTGGTGCTTTTCTTATCATCAACACTGCCTCCCCAATCAACATCTGTATATGCACATAGGATAAAATCATCAGATTTTTCATACCATAATCCATAGTCCATTGTGCCTCTTAAATATCTCAGTATCCTCTTTACTACTGCATAATGTGACTCTCTAGGTTCAGCTTGAAATCTTGCTACCATTCCAATTGAATGTGCTATATCTGGTCTTGTGTGTGTTAAGTACTGCAATCCTCCAATCATGGATTTGTATTTCTTCTGCTCAACTTTTGGTGTTTCATCTTTGCTAGATAGTTTATGTCCTGTAACCATAGGTGTTCCAACTGGTTTACAGTTCTCCATTCCAAATCTTTTTAGAAAATCATTTAGGTACTTTGTCTAACTTACAAAGATACCATCATTGTTTTGTGTTATTTGTAATCCCAAAAAGTATTTCGTCTCACCAATCATACTCATTTCAAATTCAGTCTTCATTTCATCAGCAAATTTGTCACTAGCTTCATCTTCTCCTCCAAAAATAATGTCATCAACAAAAATAACTATAACCAACAAACCATTTTCAATTTCTTTTGTGTACAGATTGCTATCAGCTGTACCTTTAGTAAACCCCAATTTTAACAAATACTTATCCAGTCTTTCATACTAAGTTCTAGGTGCTTGCTTTAGTCCATATAATGCTTTCTTTAGTTTACATACCATGTCTCCTTCTTGAGTCAAAGGAAAACCTTCAGGCTGCTCAATGTAGACTTCTTCTTCCAATTCTCCATTTAGAAATGCTGACTTCACATCCATCTGATACACTTTGAATTTCTTGTAAGCTGAATATGCCAAAAACATTCTTACTGTTTCAATTCTTGCTACAGGTGCAAAAGTCTCTTCATAGTCAATTCCTTCTTGCTGTGAGTATCCATTACATACCAATCTTGCTTTGTTTCTTACTACTTCTCCTTGTTCATTCATCTTGTTTCTGAATACCCATTTAGTTCCAATCACATTCTTGTCTTTAGGTCTAGGAACCAATTCCCATGTCTTGTTCTTTTCAATCTAATCTAGTTCTTCTTTCATAGCATTAATCCAATGTTCATCTTCACAAGATTCACTAGTAGATTTAGGTTCAATTTGAGAAATCAAACATAAATGTACCTTATTCCGAGTTAGAACTCCTTTGTCCAAACTTCCAATAACTTGTTCAACAGGATGATGTCTTGATAAATACTTGTTCGGTGTCATAGTCGCAGATCTTGCTTCAACTATAGATTCTTCTCTAGATTACTCTCTGGTATCTTCAGCATGACTCTCATTTAACAATTCACTATCAGTCTCATAGAATAACTCAGTAGTTTCAGTGTTAGGCTTAGGATGAGCTTCTTCATCAGATTCATAATCAAGCATTCTTTCCTAAATTTTGAACTTCTCATCAACTTTAACATTTGCGCTCTCAACAATAGTTTTAGTTCTCTTATTGTAACATCTATATGCTTTTCTCTTCAAAGAATATCCAAGAAAAATTCCTTCATCACTTCTAGGATCAAACTTTCCTATATCATCATCTCTCTTTATATAACATTTTCTTCCAAAAATTCTAAAATACTTAACTGAGGGTGCATGTCCAAACCATAATTCATAAGGTGTGTTGTCTGTGTCTACTCTGATTTGTACTCTGTTCATTGTATATACTGTTGTATTCACTGCTTCTCTCCAGAATGTCTTTGCCAAATCATTCTCAAATAACATAGCTCTTGCTACTTCAGTCACTGATATGTTTCTTCTTTCTATAATACCATTTTGTTCAGGTGTTCTAGGGGCTGAAAACACTCTGTTAATACCATTCACTTCACAAAAAGTGTTAAACTCTTTAGAAGTAAATTCTCAACCTCTATCAGATCTCAAACATTTAATCTTCATTCTAGATTCATTCTCAACTTTATTCTTAATGATCTTAAACTTATCAAATGCTTCAGATTTTTCTTTAAGAAATGCAATTCACATCATTCTTGTAAAATCATCAACAAGAATCATAAAATACCTTTCTCCATAGAATCCTCTATTCCTAGTAGGACCGCTCAAGTCTGTATGAACAATCTCCAACTTCTCTGCCGATGTGAACTTCTTACTAGGAAATGAACTTCTCTTCTACTTAGCCATCACACATTCTTTGCAAATCATGTTAGTAGGCTTCATAATTTTAGGCAAATCCCTTATTGCAAGTGTAGTACTTACTTTCACAATATTATCAAAGTTTATATGACAAAACCTTCTATGCCATAACCAACTATCATCAATCTAAGTAATCAAACATGTCATCTCAGTAGGATTCAACTGAAATACATTACCTCTGGTTCTAGATCTAGTTCCAATCAGATTTCCATCTTTATTCTTAGTAAACCAAACTTGATATCCCTTATCAACTAATTGTCCAACACTCAAAAGATTCTGTTTTAATCCATCCAAAAAGTAAACATCATCAGTATTAGTCTTTCCATCAAGAGTGATAGATCCTATACCTTTAATCAAACAAGGTGCATTGTTACCAACTCTAACAACTCCTCCATCATATTCATTCAACTTTATGAACTTTTTCATGTCACCAGTCATATGATGTGAACAACCACTATCTATAATCCAATCAACTTTCTTTTCAACTTGTGAAACTAGGGCTTTTTCTTCCTTAACATTAGATTCAAGATTTTATTCTTTAATTGCTACAAATCCTATGTCATCATTATTCTTAGTATCACTTTCACTTAGAGTTCTTTCTATACTAACTTCAAGATCTTCATCATTAGCATAATAACATTCCTTAGATCTTCTAGGTTTGAAATTATTTCTATACTTCTTAACTCTCTTAGGACATTTAGATGCAAAATGACCATATTCTTAACAAGTCCAACATTTAAAATTTTTCTTACCATCTGGTTCTCTTTTTAAAAGCAAGGCAATACCTTCTTCAATCTTCTTATCTTCTTCATTTCTAGATCTGCTGCTGCCAACATAATCTCCACTCACACTGATGCTTCTTGACAAAGTAGGGTGAAAACTAAGAGCACTGAATGCTGTCTCCATTCCAGGTAAGTCTCCTGATAACCTCAAGTTCATTTTTGCTACTTCCAATCTTCCAAGAAGAGTCTCTCTTGTAAAGTTTGAAGTACAAGGTATCACTTGTTCAATTATCTATGTTGTCTGCTTAAATACAAGAGTCAATGTCCTCAAAATTTTCCATATCACTTCATTCTTTGTCTTTGTTCCTCCACAATATTTTATCCCTGCAACAATTTTTGACATACTACCAATATAGCTTCTAACAGATTCATCTTCCATCATTCTTATATCTTCAAATTCACATGTCCAATTATGTAAGCTAGCTTACTTTTCATGTTCATCACCTTCAAAAGTAGAGTGTAAAGCTTTCCAAATTTCATGAGATTTTGTGATTTTGTTAAACATTTTACTTGACTATATGCATTCTCTGGAAGTGCTATCAAAAGTGCTTCTCTTGCAAGTATGTTACACATGAATAAATCTCTCTCATCATTAGAACATGTCTCAAGATTATCTTCTTCAATGATACTCTTATCATTCTTTGTAATCAACCAATAACCTAGTCCTAAACATAGTATATGTGTCTTCATCTTCTCTTTCCAACTATCAAAATTTACTCTATCAAACTCAGGGCTTTCTTTCCTGAAATTCACCATGGATCTCCTTAAGCTGTTAAACTTTCCTTTCAAGGACTTGCCGCTCTGATACCAATTGTTAGAAAATAAAGTCCACCAAGATAAATGAGAGGGGGGGGGTGAATCAATTATCAGAGAATTATAAATTTTATCATCTTCAACAACATTAAACCATATAAGCAATATAATTACCAACCATAGAAAGATATTCATACACAATGACACAATAATACAAGATATGTTGACTAGGGAACATCTTGATCAAAGAGTAAACCCCGGTGGGAATGATACCCATAAAAGATGCACTAATATGAATATTCCTTGTGAAAGGATGGACTCTGTTAGGAGTTTTATGAAATACATTTAGTACATATGAATCCCTGTTAAAAGATTCTAACCCTGTTAGGAGTTATGGAAGACAAAAGGACCCACTGCCCAAATAGCTTCAATGGTAAGATCACTGAACACACTGTCCAACTGACCTTAAGATCATTCAGCAGGATAATATGAAATATGTTACCTCCTCACTATGCCAAACAACACTCACTGCTACACTAGATCTCAATTTCAGATATCTGTACATCGCATGTCTTCCTTCACAATTTCTCTTTCACAACTTCATTGGCTCTTTTCTTCACTTCATGCATACATTCGCATTCAACCATATGATGCTTACATTCATACACATTTTATTTTTGCAACAAGGAAATGCATTCCTTCCTTTATACCACACTTAAATAATTACAAATGAGTTGGCACACAATTAAAAAATAAAAGTTTCCACATGCTACATCAAAATTACACAAAATTGCCGGCTTCCAAATACAATAAATCTTCACTCGTGTGACCTCAAAGTTTGCACTATGAACCATGTCACTATCAATGTGTCTCCAACTTCCTTTTAACTGCACAAAACTAGATTCCATCCCGATTAGGAGATATCATCTGATTTCCACAAATCACTACTCAGGAACACTGCCTGAATACTACTTCCACCAAAATGCTCATAACTTTCATGAATAAATGAATTACTATCTGCACTCTTAACCATAGATATATAACATATCAAATAATATAACATCAACATCACATAGCTCCAACTACAATATCCCACGTGCGCTAATCCAAACTCTGTCTGCTCCTCTGCGAGTCTCCAGAAGATCACTGTGTTGACATCAATGACAATCATAGTCATGAATGCAACAAAAAATGCTATAGAATGACTGCCAAGCATTCATTCCTAACAAACCCTAGTAGTTCAAATTTAAAAATATGACCGACAACAGATAATTTATCAAGTTTATAATATAGCTGTTGATTCTTGGTCCATCTCGGCACATCGTGTGGCTCTCAGAAATCAACAACAGTCATGTTGGCCTCAAAAGAATTTGGCCACATCATTTCTCTTGGTGACCAATTGGAAATAGGCACATCAACAAACACTTGGCAATTTCTTTATCCTTAACCTTGACAAGCACTTAACCATACATCATCTGGAGAATACACGACTGAAGGCTTCTCATAATCGCTGAACATTTTACTTAACCCGGGTTTGGTTTGGAGTTCATGTGACTAAAGGCATATCTAGATCTCATAAGGTTTATCTTAACTATGATTTGATTAAGAGAATCAATGACAAAGGCAATCTCATGATCACTGAATCTTTTCTTCAACTAGGGTTTATCTTGAGATTAAACGCCTGCCATTGATCTAGAACCCCATCAACAGTTGTCACTGAATCACTAGGTCGTCGACATAACTCACTTTCCATAATGAGATCACATGACAAAAGGGAAAACTTAACCAACCCTGACTATGATTAGATTCTAAGATCACGTGACTGAAGCTTTCTCACATTCGCTGGATATTTTTCTTAACTCAAGTCTTACTAGGAGATCACATGCCAGTCGTTGATCTTGGACTGCATCTACAGTAAGCACTCAAACAAAAAATGCTAAGTGACTTGACCATTTTATTCTGAGATCACGTGACAACTGCCAATCTTGACCGCTCGCTGGATCACTGAATGCTAAGCCACTAACCGCCAGGATCAAGAGGCTTAGAGAACACTACAGTCATGAAGTCACTGAATAGGAACTTAACCACCTGGGCTTAGATAATAGAAAATAAAACATGTGCAGAATGGGGACTTTAAGTGACTGAAAAAGATAAAGAGAAAATAAACTTTGATAGGGTTTTGGATTTAAACAAATTTTTGCAAACCCTTTCTCATGGACAAACCCTATTTCTCATACTTTGACAAATTTAATGGATTCTTTGTAGGACAAGACCATTTTCTTAGTATTTTTTTACAATAACTGGAAAATGGACTAACATATGACACCCACAAATCTTCACTACTGCAGTAACAAAGTATGTCAGTTAAGGCTACAAATTGTGCTCACTTCTGATGATTTTTCCCTGTTAGGAGTAACAATTAGATCAACTAGATCTACTTGGTTAAAGGATTTTAACAACACAATACATGTGTGTACTTGGTTAAGAGATTTAGCTAAGAATGGTTAAGTCCACTCTATTAAGAGATTTTTATTTTGCTACAATGGTTAAATGGTAACAATAAATGTATATGTAATTAGCAACTCTATCTTGCTTGATTTAGATCTTTAATATACCAAAAAGATATCACCTTCTAGTGATGTATGTGTCCTTCTATTTTTCTTGGTAGCCTTGTGTATGTTCTAAAAAAATGAATGCTTCTTTCAAACCTTTTGTCAAAAGCCCTTGTTTGATCTCCTAATGTCCTTAGTGCGGCTACTCCTTCATGATATCTATTCATAATGACATCTTTACATATTTTAGATCAAACTAACTTGACCTAATTAGGGTTTTACAATATCTTAGAAAACCTAAGATCAACGATGTAACAAAATAACCTAGATCTAACATTACATAGGAATCATAAAAAAATTAATGATTACATCCATGTTCAATTCTGTCTCGATCTTGGTAAACTATTTTTTGATCATTCTGAACCGTTTGCATAGATGTTTGTGCCATTTCATATTACTATGCCATTTCCTTTTTTACTTGGTGATCACTGCATTCTCCATTCGGTAATTAACTGGTGCTTAGTTCACATAAATTCTTGGTGATCACTATGATTGATACTTGGTAATTGTTTGGCATTTAGTGAGTGTACTCAGTCAAACCCTTGTTTGGTTAACTTAGAGATCTACCTTGTGTCTTGCTTGGTATGTAGGCTTTATGTGGTTGACCGACTGTCCTATTTATCTACTTCAGTGAATGAATAAGTGATTGATACTAATGACAACCGTTAATGCTCAAATAGGATTAAAATTCTCCCCCTTTGGCATTAGTATCAAAACTTTATGTATATGTACCAACTGCCAAAAACATATATATATAAAACTCCAAAAATATACGAACTCCCCCTTTGTGCATGCTCTTGGTGTGAAGTACATACTGGCATCTATATACATAGTCCTTCCCCCTTTTTTAAATGAATGAAAAACAAAAATAATGTACTTACAACTTATCAAAAATATGCCGATGGGTTTTCTTGAGTGAATCCAAGAGGTTTTCCCATTCCTCTTTCAGGTTCTCAAGAGCAATGTGCTCTAAACTGACTTGTGCATGCATGTCAAAAATGTTTTCTAGTACTAAAATTTCCAGGGTGACAACTAAATTATTTTCCTTATTGACATGACGCTCCATGATCTTAAGATGGGGAAGAAACTCAGCCTGAAGCTCAGTGATTTGATCACTTATTGTATTTTCTTTCTTCCTTAAATCAATTCTTAACTGCTGAAGTTCTTGAACCTTTAAAATATGCTTATGAAAAGCATTTGGCTTGGTTAAAGAATTATTTGCACTAACCTTTATTTCTTCATCAAGTTTCTTGATCTTTTCACTAATCTCTATAGTGAATTGGTCCACAGTGCATAACTTGTACAAAATTTGAGTTACCTAATGTATAATGGTTTCAAGCTCAGTAACAACCTCTGCGAGCTTGAACTTATTAATTGCCACTTCCTGGCTTATTTTCTCTGCTAATTTTGTTTGTATTTTTGCTTCTGCCTGCTCTTCCATTCATTTCTCAACATCTACATCAGGGGAATTGATGTGTCTAGTTAGAGTTGCAAGTTGATCAATGATGGGAGTTTCCTCATAAACATTGATGTTGGGGACTACTTGCATTAGGATATCTCCAACTTCCTCCAAAATTTGTTTTCTCTTACTCTCCTTTTTCATTTTCTCTTGTGCAGCCTTCCTTGTGCACAATTCCCCATATCTTCTCAATGCTTTAGGGTCTAATGTCCTAGGGTCACATTCAAGAATTTCAATAACTTTATCAAGTGTGATATAACCCTTACCATGTTTCTTTTTATTCTTCTTCTCTGGTGTAGGTGATTTGGTGTAAGGAACTAGAGCTTTAATCTCCAGATTTGGCTTTTTTGACTTGGTAGACACACTTTCTTCCTTTTCTCGCCTGATGACTGGTGTCTTGGTAGCTTGTCCTTGGGAATTTTTTATGGTGTCTATTATAGTTGATTCTACAGGTGTATTCTCTTTAGGTGCTTGTGTTTCTACCTCTATATTCTTAGGCTCATTTGAAGTTTTTTGTTTTGTTGTGCCCTGTCCCTTGGGTGTATCCTTTTTTTGCTCAGGGGTTGAGCCTTCAGGTTCCTTTTGTGTGACAATGTCAACTACTTGTACCAATATAGGTAAGTCACCTGATATTTTACCCATTGCTACCTCACTAGGTACATTCTCCTTGGTGGTGTTTGTAGCAGTGTTAATATCCTCATCATCATTTATATCATCAGGATCTCCATTGGTGATTTCCTCAATCAAAACATCATCTGTCCCTGGTGTTACTAGTTGTTCGGGAGCATCCTATCTATATTCTTCACTGTATCCGACCAAGTAAAAATCAATAGCAATAGTGTCATCTTCTACCTCATTATCAAATATGTAGATTGGATCCTTGGTGGCTAAGTCTGCATCATCTAAGTGAACTCCTTTATCTTTCTTCTTGTTCTTCTTCTTGAGAAGAATAGCCAATGCAAGTTGATCAACTTCTACTCAGGATTTCAAAATCATGGTCCATAGAAGCTTGTTGTTTTCATCAACCTCTTCAAGGTTCCTTGCCAACATGTTAACTCTACCCTTCATTAGAAACCATTTAGAGTATTGTTTCATTAATTCTTCTATCTCAAAAACTGACAGAGTAGGCATGGCCAAAATCAATTAGTGTTCCCTCATTTTCTTCTTAGTGTGCAGGGCATATGTCCACCTGGTTGACACTTTATCATATAATTATTTAGATACATATCAAGAAAATTCAATAGGTACTCTTTTAAACTTAATCATCATTTGAATGATAGCTTCTTCAACTTTCTCCTGATCCTCGGTAGTCATATATACATACTGACTTAACTTAGGGTGAGTTAGACTCCCTATTTCCTTTATTTTATTTTCTAACTCATTTACCAATTGACTTTTATTTATGACAAATTTAAATTTACCTTGATCCTCTTCTTCATAATCTTCTTCATCAATATCATCTTTATCTCTAATTAATCTTCTCCTCTTTTTAGGTTGCTTAGAGGTGACTTGGGCACCTCTCTTTTTCTTCTGATATGTTTTGGTGGGAGTTGGCCTTGATATTTTTACAATTCCTTTCTTAAGGGGTAGAGAAGCAGCTGTTGAGGACCTTTTCCTTTCTCTTGTAGGTTCTTCTACTTTATTTCTCTTCCATGTGGCCTTCATTGGTCCAACTTGGATATCTTTATTTGACTCAGTCTCCTCCTCATCATGTTCACTATTGCCTATAAGTAACTGTTCCTATGTTACTTCTTCAACTAAATTAGCTACTGATGCCTCATCTTCTTCTACTTCATCTCCAAACTATTTTACCAAGGTATCCATCATCTTCTTAGATTTCATACTAACCTTCACTCTGAGTAGATCCATCTTTATTCTTAGTTTTGCCTCTTCATAGGTACTGAGCCTAGTTGCCTTTGGATCTTTGGGCTTGGCTAGTAATACCTCTATTGACTCAGAAGCTTAGTCAATATCTAATTCATAGCCCACAGGGTGTAACCAAATAGTCCTCAGTTCAACTGCCTTGATTAAAGTAGTGTCGGTGTTCACTAGGAAACAAATATCATCCTTATGTTTTTCTACCATATGACCTGGTATCATGCTCCTTTGATGCATTCTTTATTTAAATTATTCAAAATAAACATCCATAACACTAACAAAATTCTAACTTAGACTTTGTATGAATTCACTAATTTCCATAATGACCAGTCGGTCGACATCCTAGTTAACATTACTGACTGAGGAAAATAAGTTTTGCACATAAAAAAATATACAAATAAGTAGGGAACCAAACTTATAAGTATTTGTCTTTTTTGACCTTATGGTTCTCATATTCTCATCTAATTGTTTCAGTAGAAGCTTGGCGAGGTCAAATTGGAAACCTTTCTTTACAATCTTGTAGGCTATGTCCACGGCTCCACACGGTACACTGTTTGGCCTGCTTGATTGAAATATGTTATAACTGATACCATAAGCTTTGAACCTTATCTTAAGATTGACAATTGTGTTGAATCTTACCTCTTCCATCCCATTCTTCTCCGGTAAGCTTCTCGGTTTTGGTCCTTGGTGCATTCCTAATGGCTTTAAATTTATCAGTAACAGGGTAATCGATGACTGCATGTATAATGTCCTTTCTAATTTTGACTGGTTCATCTAGCCATAAGTTCCCTTCATGCACTTGACTCAAAACAACCCTAATCCATTCTATCTTGAACTCTATCAAGAAATACAGGGCATTCATTAAACCCTTCACCTCTAAGTGTTTATGCTCATCCTTGAGCTTTCCATCCATACTAAGCTCCTGGTAGGTGGATTAAAGTTCAAAATCTCCTATTTCACTAATCTTGCAATGGATGTAAGCACAAATGTCTTGAACCAGCAAAACCCTAGGCGGAATACTTGAAAATGCACTGGTTTGGTCAATCTGTGATGCAATATCAGGATGTAATTTGTATTTCAGTTCATCACAGGTTGTAGACTTTATCAAGGTGACCTTCTTATAATTTACAGACTTATATTTCATTACCTTGGATGAGGATGGCATCGGTTTTTAAAATCTAGGGCTTCTCAAATATATTGTAAAATAACTCGGTGGTTGCAAAACTTACTTTTGATCATGATGAACTTGCTCGAGAATCCTTTAAATCTCTGCTGATAGCTCTGGAAATTCCTCACTCAAATCTTCTTAGGTTTCTTTGGTTCTTCATGATTGTTGTGTGAAAAATGACTAAGTCCATCATGTATTTATATAAAAAATTTCATTTCTCACTCAAACTTTTGCATTTAATGCTTTACCTACCACAACTCGGTAAATGTAGTTGCACTTAGTTTATACTTTAAAATTGTTAGAATAACTGAGAGGGGGTGAATTCATTATCCATTGTCCCAAATAAAAAATATATATCCAAAAATAATTTAAACAAATTTCTGCAGCCCGGTAACATATAATAGTAAACTGTCTGTGCTTTTCTTGATTACTAGTCAATAACATATAGTAACTACTGATCAAATCTAATATGCAACATGTAAAGTATGATATCCAACAATCATCACAATCAACACATGACACAAGAGATTTAACGTGGAAACCCTCTAAAGGGAAAAACCACCTGGGATCGGTAACCCAAAAATTGTTCACTCTTCTGAAGTGAGGTCAGTGAAGACCCAACCCTGTTAAAGGTTACAAAACACACTGTAAGGTGTGACCTTGTTAGAGGATTTAACACTAACTGTTATCATCCAATCAACATTCACTATGGGGTTGATAGGATAATAAATGTGCATTCTATGAATGACATTACAAGACTTTCAAGTCTACTCAATTAAGAGATTTATATGATTACAATGGTTAAACTGTAACATCAGTTGATCTGATTACAATATAAATTGATTTGTAGATGTAAAGATCTATATTATGCTCATTCAAATCTCTGATCAATATATCAATTCTATTTCAACAATATTCAGTAACTTACTATCTCTTAGTTATAGCTTTCTGATGCTCGGTAATCTCTACAGTTCAGTTCTCCTTAACCAGTTTGATCAGGCATGCATGAAGCTTGTTCACACGATATCTTTGTAGTATCCTTCCCTCTGGCCTAAGTTTCATAATGAAACCCTAGTCTCTTAAATAGACAAGTAAACCATTTTCATTTCATCCATTGGATTTTGCCGCTTAATCTCCTTCATTGGTTTTGCTTCTTAAACCTTTCTTGGCTGATGTGTCAGTAACACGTTTCAAATATGTCCTTTAGATCTTCCTTGAATTTTGCTAGCCATTGATCTTGTAACAAAATTTATCTTTTACTTCATGATCATACACTTTACAGCTCATCTACTTCTGTCGGCTAAACAAATCATTTAGTTCTTTTGTTCATTCTCTGGTTAACAAAGAAATGCGTTGGTGAACACAAGCTCGATTTATATTGTGCTCGGTATACACTACACTGATCGGTGTATACTAGAATGATTCATTAACTGACAACACTGCTTTGTAACATTTTTCTCCCAACTTCATAAAATATTAATGTAACATGATCAAGTCAACAATATGAAGTCATAGACTCATCAATAAGTTACCAAGAGTAATCCTTATCCTTATCTATCATATCCATCTTTCTCCATGTAGATATCTCAATTCTTCATAATTCTCTTCTCTTCTACAGATGTGTTAGATGTGTGCAACTCTATGATAAGTAATGTCAAAGCTATTTGACATCAATGACAACATAAAATTGATTCAATTATCTTACATAACAATTCTATGTTCGGTGATCTCTAATCACTTGAAGTTTTACAATTAGGTTCTCAATCAATTGTAGTTCATCAATCTCTCCCTTTGGCATTGATGGCAACTCAAGCAATATGAAGTATACCATACATATACCAAACATGTATTCTAAAACTCTATAAATAAATGCTGTAGCTTGGTAAGCTCTCCCTTAGCTTAATATGTTTAATCACTACGTTAAATGATAGCATTGCAATGTGCAGACTATCTCCTGCAGATATGATCTTTAGCAGCTCTCAGGTTCCTTCTGTTTATCTCCCTATTCAGATTGTCTCTCCCTTAGATACATGTTTCTATATTCTCCTTAGTTATCATATTGTTTATCTCTCCCTTTGACAACAATGCCAAAGAAACAAATAAACCATACAACTCTGTAGTAGCCATGCAACTCTCTATTGTCTGGTGCATTGACTGTATCTTTGTATATTGTTATACAAATTTGTTCCAGTTCTTCACAACTTTCACAACTATAGACAAAAATCCAAAGTGTGAACTATGTTGCATCAACATGAATGATCTTTTGATAAGATTAGGCTGATGCAACCTCTGAATCACATTAGTGACCGGTAGACAGGGGACAGACCCCAAGTCTAGTCCTCAAGTATTCAAATGTATCTTTTGGTAGAGGCTTAGTAAATATGTCTACAAGTTGCTCTTTAGATGTAACAAATTATAGCTTCACTTGCTTCTCTTGCACTTGTTCTCTTAAGTAGTGATACTTGATAGATATGTGCTTTGTTTTAGAGTACATCACTAGATTCTTTGAAATGTTTATAGCACTAGTGTTATCACAGTATATAATCACCGGCTCAGTGATTATCTCATTCATTCCTTCTAACACTTTCTTGATATATGCAATATTTGAACAATTTGTAGTAGAAGCAACATACTCTACTTCAGCTGTAGACTAGGAAATACAAGACTGATTCTTACTTGTCCAGGTAACAAGTCTTTCACCAAATAAAAATACTCCTCCGATTGTGCTTTTTCTATCATCCACATTTCCAGCCCAATCAATGTCGGTGTATACTTTAAATTCAAAATTACCTTCCTTAGGATACCATAACCCATAATCCTCTGTCTTCTTCAGGTATCTTAAGATTCTCTTTGTAGCAAACATGTGTGACTCCCTTGGATTTGCAAAAAATCTTGTAACAATCCCCACAACATGTGCTATATCTGGTCTACTGTGTACTACATACATTAACTTACCAATCATTGATCGGTACAGTGTCTGGTTCACCTCTGTAGTTTCATCCTCTTTAGTCAATTTGCAGCCTATGACCATTGGTGTTCCAACTAGTTTAGCATCTTCCATGCCAAATGTTCTCAGTACTTCTTTTATATACTTGGATTATGCGATGAATATCCCATCACTTTGCTGAATCACCTGCAATCCTAGATGTAATACCCCAAAAATGGGCTATAGGTTCATTAACCTCCTACATCTTCAAATTCGAATGAAATCAACATCAAAGTCCTAACCTAAGGCACATCTACACATTATCGAATTCTAATTAATTTTATCCTAAATTCTACATTGGGGAATATTCCTAGCAATATTCCTATTTATCCTAATTATCTTTAATTTAATAATTATTTGGCGATAAATCTTATTTATCCTAAAGTTTAATTAATTGAATATTCTAAATATTTAATTAATTAGATTTAATACTGCCACTTAATTATTAAATTGAATTTAATTAAATTATTCCTAAATTATTTCATTTTATTTTGACAATAGATCTAAAATCTCATGACTAATTGATTAAATTCTTATTTAATTAATTAATGTCAATTGTCAATTTTTAATAATATAGTTTTAGAATAAAGTTTGATTTAATAATTGATTAACCCATAAATCAGTTATTTTAATTCAAAAGTCATTTAAGTTGAGAATCAATCACTTTATTTTTAAATTAATTTATAATTAAATCATGCATAATCATAAAAGTAGGCAACTAGAAACTAACAATCAATTTTAAAATTGAAACTCAACATCTGATGATGAGTTGAAATTTTATCTAAAACTCTATTTTGAGTTAAAAACTGCTTTTGCATGATTTTTGTGACTTAATTATCTCTGATTTCCCGATAACTCAAAAATCAACCTGAGTTTATCAAGAGTGATTTATGGCTTTTTTCTTGCATCCTAAAAGCCTTGGATTTCTATAAAATCAAGGCTTAGCTCTTCATAATCATCAATACTCAAATTTGCACAATTACTCTGGTGAATTGGTGATTGAAGGATTAAGCACTTGCGACAAATGATTTGTGAGATCTTTCATAGTTGATCATAGCTTTTTCATAGTTTCATATCATAGTTTTCATATTCATTCATAACATTCTTAGATTAAATCTACATTTAATCTCACTTTCATTCATCTAGCTTAGATTCATACAGTTTCTCATCCTTATTGCACAAAAAATACAAAAATATAGAATAATCGACATTCATATAATCTTTCATATTTTGCATTCAAATCCTTCATTTAGGTGTTGCATTGTCACTGATCTCGATTTCAATCTAGGAACATCATACTCACACCTACTAGAAGACAGTAAATCACCTGATTAGCATAGTTTCAATTACTTGTAGATTTCGGTTTTTGCTAACCTCTAATGTTTTACTGAAGTGTTGTGTCTACAGCTAGGTACAAAATTCACACACACATTTTTGGTGCCAATCGTGGGGCTTTGAAACGGGTTTCCCTTCAATTTTTATCAATTTCTTGTCATTTTTTGGTTAAAACTGTGATCTTTTATTTTCTGTCCATACATTTTTTGTATGACTTTCTGACAAAAGTCATGCTAGGAAGTACCCACTATTGTATGACAATTGATTATATCGAGGCTCATATCAGTAGGTACACATTGTCATTTGGGAGCTCTATTGTCATATGAGAAGACACCCACTGTCGTACGAGTTTCCAGACTATTGTCTAGGAGGTAACCCACTATCGTACAAGTTTTGACTCCAGAATTCAATTTTCATTTTAGAATTTTTGATAGTTCTTCAAATTTGATTTTTAGATTTGGACTAATAGCTAACCCTAACAATTGAAATCTTCTATTTTTGACTGATATTTGCTGAATTTGATTGGAAAAAGTGCAACTAAATCGCTAAAATAGGTAAAATCTACTAAGCACGTTACAAGGAATTCAGGTATTCTACTATGATCTGAAAACACTTTGATTTGGACATAAAATGAACTCTCATGTGTCAAGCTTGTGTGACTTTTCTTGCTTTCATATCACAGACTTCATTTTGGACTATAAAACGAACATAGATTTGCTTTTTGCATATCTGTTACACATAGTAAATAGGCCCTATGAACACTATTTGTGGATGATCTTGAGAGAGTGGGCTTCTTTCACTTGTTCATGCATATGAAGCTCTTCTTGATGAAGGATCCCCTTGTAGGTAGGGAGGTTACTGAGAAAGTCTCACGTTCTACTAGATTTGTGTGTCTTCAACTTTTGATTGATACATTCTCTCTCTGGAGGGGTTGATAGATCATAAGCGGTTGATGTCATAGATATTTGTGAGATAATCTTGGTCTTAGCATGTTAGATTAATCTATCTACTTTGTCTTGGTTAAAAGTGAAAAGGCTAGAGGACTATGCTCTACTCCCTTTTTGGGTAGTATTAGAAACTCAGATCCTTGAATCTAGAACTAGTCTCCATGTGGTATCTTTTGTGAGTCACCTTTAGAGATGGTTAATCGTAGTGGAAATTCCATTAATTGGGTCAACCACGTGGATGAAACCTCAAGCAGTAATAGCCATTTTCACTGTGGTAGTAGAAACCACTATATAAACATCCTTGTGGAGGAAATACTCACAGGTGTGGTCTCTTGTTGGGCTATTAGATCTCCCTAGCAGCTCTTGATTGATTAAATTCTTGGACTGTGTCAAAACCTCAGTACGCCTGGATTGGAGTTCACCCTCTTGAGATCACAAAAGCTGCAGAGTTAGATCATTACTACAAACCCTAGTGAGGCCAAATTTTCATTTTTCTAGGAATATGTGCGTTATTGAAAAATTTTTTGGAACATACACAATTAGCACTCCTAGGGATTAGCACATTCAGTCACTTGATTGTTCATGCATAGGGTTGCTTTGTTCCCTATTCATTATTTTCAGACGTGCTTGCAATCACTTGCTTGCTATTTTGCGTGCTTGTTTACCTATTTGGTTACTAAAAATGAATGATCCCAAAATAATCTTCAAACCTGGACAGAAAAATTTGCGAACAAGCTGAAACTGAAAACGTAAAATTTACAAAATCTGAAGTAAAATTCCTTTTTGGAGTTAAAATTCATCCCACAAGGTCAGAAAGTTGTACGAGTTTTGGAAATTATCATTTCAAAACCCCTATATTGTCGTCTAATAACTTGTATAGTGTCATACAAGTTTTGCCACTAGTCAAAAGCAAAAAGTCAAAATCCTACTATCAACTATCGTGCGAGTTTTACAATTGTCATACAAGTTTTGTCAGCTATTGTTTCAGAGTATACCCACTATCGTACAATCCTGTAGAAAGTCGTTTGAGAAATTTTGAAAAAAATTGCTAAAAAGTTGTCAAAATTGTTAGAGACCTAGTTTTTACAGCCTATTTTTAGAATTTTTTGAACAAATCACTATGTCAGGAACATAAAAGAAACTAGAAAAAATTCATTCATTTTCATCAAGTGAGCTCTTGAGTTTGATTTTGCGTTCTGATTTATCGATTTGAGTCTTTTTCATCTTGTGTCAAAACCTTGTCAAAATTATCTTCAAAATTCAGTCTTGTTACTAAAATGGCTAAGTGTTGTGAGATCATACCCACCATCTATTGGGTGTCTACCCACACTACTATGGCACAGTATCCTTCATTTACATCCTATCAAATCTTCAATTAATTCAATCTTGACAAGGTTGCGTCATTTGATCTTCTTGAATCAGGTCTTTCTTTAGTTGTCTTCATCTTTCTTTCTTGCTTCACCCAAGGTTAATGGTGGAAACTAGAGCTTCCTCACAAAAGAAATCCAGAGAAGCACTCAACACCATTCCTTTGACTACTCACAAGGGTCCAACTCTTGAACAACTCTACAATTTTGGTCTTTACGAAGATGACGGTCTTGGTAATTTTTGATTAAAAATTGGTTATATACCTCCTCCATCAACTCACGGAGGCAATCAAGAAACCCCTCCTCAAACTATCCCAGGGAGTCCTAAAAATCCTAACATGTATCACATAGGGACACAACATAGATCTCAAGGGCCCCATTCTCAACATGGTATGGATTAAGAACCTACACCTTCTAAAATTCCTAAATATCAAAATGATGATGAATTCAAGAAAATGACGAGGCATTTCTTGAAAGAAGATAAAGAGGCATACTTTCTAGAGTTAGCTCATCAAGGAGCTAAACTTTCTCCAAATTTTAATGTTGAAGATATCATTACACATGAGGAAGAAACTCCTATCACAACCATGATGAAACCGATGCATGCCATGCAAGTCAAGCTTAACGAACTAGAGAAAGAAAAGGAACCTAAGGAGTTCTCCATGGAGGCCTTATGCCCTTTTCCATTTGATAAAGACTTGTACATGCCACCATTCCCTAAAAGAGTGGAAATGCCTAAATATGATAAGTACGATAGGAAATCTGATCCTCAAGATCATGTCTAAGAATTCTATACTCAATCTATGGAGTTTATGCACAAACCAACCTACTTAATGCATCTTTTCCCTTGATCTCTGGGAGGAGCAGCCATTCATTGGTTGTCTAGAATGCCTCCAACTATCAAAACTTTTGAGGAGTTAATCAAACTGTTCTATCAACAATACTCCTACAAGATTCAACATCCGGTCACCATGATCAATATCTACAATCTGAAAAAATATCTAGGTGAACCATTCTTGACATTTCTCAAGAGATGGAGGAAGAAATTTTCTCTATATGCTAGACCCATTCCAGAAATTGAGAAGCTAGAAATCTTCATCAAAAATATTGTTCCAGAAATCAACTACCCTTTACAAATGCAAAATCATACATCCTTTGATAAGATGGTAGATAATGCGACCAAAATTGAGAAAGTACTTGTGAAAAAAGGAGACATCACACTTCAAAAGGACAAGTATGAATCTAGTTCTAAGGACAAGAACAAAAACTTGAACAAGAATAAAGGTGTTGTCACAAATGGCATTGTTGATACTATCCGTGCCCCATCCAAGGCACCCGCTTTCAATCTCACTATTGGCACCCAAGCCATCAAAGCTTCTAAAGCTAAAGCAACAGAGCCCAACAAAAAGTCATCTAATTATAAGCCTTGGGCTATAGATCCGAATTGAAAATTCACTCCTCTTGGAGAATCCTTGGAATCTACCATAAAAAATCTATTGACAAACAAAATCATCTACTTGCCTAAGATAAAGGTATTTGATGCTGAACCAAAACCTAAATGGTAGAGAGAGACTGATTTCTGTGAATTCCATTGCAATAAGGGTCATAAGACTAATAACTGCATTCTCTTGAAACACATCATACAAGACAAAATTGATAATGGAGAAATCAAAATTGATAATCATAAGAGAAATAATGATCATACAACATTCACATAACCATTTCCTAAACATGGTAAAGAAGATTCTTCTTCTCAGCCTAATATGGGTGCTAAAGTTAATTATGCATACTTTGGAAACAATGCTGTTATCAATATGGTTGAACAAAGTCTATCTGAGCATTGCAATGCCATCACAATTGTAAGAAAAGATAGAGAAAATCAATCAGCTAATGCAGTTACTTGATCACAAGCTCAGGCACATCTGCAAGGACAAGTACCAGATTCATCAAATGTCCCTAAGGTGCCTTTCAATCTTTCATTTGCTTCTAAATAGAAGGCTACATCTAAATCTTCAAATCCTAAAGACACAAGGCCTACTTCATACAGTATTGTCCAACAACTCTAGCATACAAATGCAAAAATCTCCATGTTTGAGTTGCTTCGATTATCTCCAGCTCATAGAGCCATTCTAGACAAAGCTTTGCTCAGATCCAATGTTCCTGATAACCTTGATTTAGATAGATTCTAGACTATGGTTGGTCATCTTACGTCTCCATAGTATATTTCCTTTTCAGAGGAAGATGATAACTCCTTGAGTCATCCACATAACCAACCCTTGCATATTGAAGTCTTGATCTAAAACCATTGTGTCAAATGTGTGTTGATAGATGGGGGCGCTAGTCTAAACATTTGTTCTTTCAACTTGATTACACAATTGGGATTTTTAGAAATTGTCATTGATCCTAGAAAGAAGATAACTATCAAAGCATATGATGAGCAAGAAAGATCTTCCAAAGGAACAATTGTCTTACCTATCAGAACAAGTCCTATTATCAGAGATACTATATGTCAAGTTCTTGATCTACCTTTGGGTTACAATATCCTTTTAGGGAGACCCTAGATACATGAAATGAAAGCTATTCCTTCTACATATCATTAGTGTTTGAAATTTCCTTATGAAGGAGTAGAAGTGACGATTCCAACTGATCTATATACAACTTGAAATGCATTGAAAGAGAGTGCTGATAAACTTGTTCCTAATAACAGAGAATCTTCCACTAAGCAGCTAGACGTTGCTTCAACATCCAAAATGGAAGACATTTGTAAAGAGGTTAAGATCAAAGAAAATGGTATGGGAGAATATACTATAGAGCTAGTCTTATCTTTGACATCTCTCCCTATCTCGCCCAAGTCCTATGGGAAAACTCTGAACCAGTCCAAACTAGAGTCTAAAGAACCTCTTGAGGCATATACAAGAAATTTTGTTGCAGAACAAGTATCTAAACAAGAGTTTGAAGAGGATGAAGCTGTGCTTGCATGGCTATACAAAGATGAACCTAAATCTCAAGTTGTTAAAAAATGTGATGCTAAAATGCTGAATATCCCTTCTAAGTCATATGGCCTAGGAGACGAACTGATCGCAAAAATGGGATATAAAGGAAAAGGACCTTTAGGATTATAGGGTAAAGGTCTTCTATCACCTCTTGACCATCATGGATGAGCAAACAAGAACACAAAAGGTCTAGGATATAAGAAGAAGCCTTTTTGTCTTATCAAGAACTCACCACATGTCTTCGAATAGATTGAGTCATCCACAACAAATCAACTAAAGGGAGAAACAATAGAACAATCTGATAGTGATGATTCAGAGACCACTGAAGATCTTATTCCTTATGAGCATTTTCCTAAAGAAATAAAAGGCCTCCTTGAAGCTGAAGATGATCCAATAAAAAGAATTAGTGTAGTAGAAACATAAGAACCTACTATAGAGCAAGAGATAGTTTCAACACAAGAACCAGCTAATCTCAAAGAAAATCAAACAAATAAAGAGGAATGTGGTAGTTATTCTAAGACAGATTCCCATGAGTATGAATTCAAATCAGAATCTGAGGGTAACCCTTCTTGGGGTATTCACCCCGACTTTACTCATGTTCTTAGATTTCCTAGAGGCATAGATGAAGAATCTAATGACTATGAATGGGGAGCCATTCTAGAAGAAGATGAGCTTATTACAGAGAAACATGTTGATGTTATTCACCAATATGCACCTAAACCCAACATAAGTCTAGAGAGAAATGCTGAACTTATCGAGTCTGATCCACCGATGGCTGAAGTGAACTCTCACAATGACATTGAGGCTATTCATGAATTGAATGTCTTAAGTTGTAATATCACCTTTGAACTTGAGTGTTAGGTTAGGACCAATGATGATAGATCCATATCTGTAAACACTATTTCCTAATCTTTCACCACTTTGACTATCCAAAATCCTGAACTTCTTGACCAAACCTCTATGAATCTGAGCCAAGGTATTTATACCTTTCCCAATGACTATGCCCTTGCTTGCTACCTAAATGAAGTTGAGCCTATGATGACTTCCATCAGTGAACTGAGTGTTAGCATGAAGGAGTCAAACATCAAGTATCTTAGTCAGAAAAATAAGAATAAGAATAAAAAGAAAAGGATTTCTAAGGGTGAAAACCATTTTATGGCAGTCTCAAAACCTACAAAAGTTAAAATAAAAGACTTATCCAAAGGTGAAAACCTCTTTGAGGCACCTAAGGATGAGATATTTGATGTCCTTCTGAGTCATTTACAGGATAGATCTCTAGTTCTAATTGAGCCCACTCAATCTATCAACTTGGGAACAATAGAGGAACCACAGTTGATTCATGTAGCACAATCCTTATCAGAAGAAGAAAAGAAAAAAATTACAACATTCTTAACAAAAAAGAAGATCAACTTTGCATGGAAATATTCAGATATGCCAGGGTTAGATCCTGATCTTATAATGCATCATTTATCTATAGCTCCAAATGTCAAACATGTTAAAAAAAAATTGAGAAAGATGCATCCACATGTTGCACTCTTGGTAAAAGATGAATTAGAGAAGCTCCTAAAAGCTGGATTTATCTGAGTTATTGATTGTGCAGAATGGATCTCTAATATTGTACCCATTTCAAAACCAGACAAGTCAATAAGAGTATGCACGGATTTTACAGATGTAAACAAAGCATGCCCTAAGGATGATTTTCCATTACTTAACATTGATATGATAGTGCACATGACTGCGGGCTTTGAGATGTATTCTTTAATGGATGGTTTTTCTGGATATAATCAAATAAAAATTGCTCCAAAAGATCAAGCGAAAATTGCTTTCACATGTGCTTGGGGCACCTTCTGTTGGAATGTCATGCCATTTGGGCTTAAGAATGCTAGTGCTACATATCTAAGAGCTATAACATCTATTTTTCATGACATGATGCATTAAACTATGGAGGATTATTTTGATGATACTTTAGCAAAATCTATGATTAGAGCTGAACATCTAAATGACTTGAGCAAGATACTAGACAGAATGGAAAAATTTAGTCTTAGACTAAATCCTAAGAAGTGTGCTTTTGGTGTCACTTCTAGAAAGCTTTTAGGATACATAGTTTCAAAAAAGGGCATTGAAGTTGATCCAGCTAAAGTAAAGGCTATAATGGAGATGCAACCCCCGAAGAATATTAGTCAAATGAGGACATTATAAGGGAGAGTACAATCTATTAGACGTTTCATATCATAGCTAGTAGACATATCACAACCTTTTACAAAGACATTAAATAAAGGTGTGAACTTTTCATGGAATAAGGAATGTGAAAAGAATTTTAATCATATCAAGAAATATCTATCAAATCCTCCTATCTTGATGCCTCCCATTCAAGGGAAGCCTTTGATCTTATATGTCTCCACTACAGATACATCACTGGGGGCATTACTTGCACAACATGATGAGAACAAGAAGGAAAGAGCTATATACTATATCAGTAGAACATTGGTGGCATACAAAAAGAATTATTCTATGATTGAAAGGGCTTGTCTAGCTATGATCTTTGCATCATAGAAACTGAGACATTATATGTTGGCTCATACCATGCATTTAGTAGCTAAGATTGATCCACTAAAGTATCTACTAAGCAAAGCTGCCCTCACGGGTAGATTAGCCAAATGGGTCATGCTCTTAAGTGAATTTGACATTGAATCTATTGAAATAAAAGCTATTAAAGGTCAAGTTATTGCTGATTAGCTAGTAGATGCACCTTTGTTTGATGACACACCAATGCAAATGGAATTTACCGATTCCTCTATCATGAGTCTTTCTTCTAGAGAATGACAATTGTGCCTTGATGGCTCCTATACACAAAATTGATCTGGAGCAGGTATCTTGTTTATCACTCCTCAAGGATACTCCATTCCTAAGGCATTTAGAATTAAATTTCCTTGTACAAACAATATTGCTGAATATGATGCCCTTTTAAATGGTATGAAAATAGCAATTGAGTGGAGGGTAACAGAATAACACATTCATGGAGACTCACAACTTGTAATCCATCAAGTCAATGATGTGTATCAAATGAAAGATGAAAATCTTGTTCTATACAAAAGAATGGTAGATGATCTAAAGAAATACTTCATATCTATCACCTTTGAGCAAATACCTAGAATAGAGAATAAGGCTACCGATGCAATGACAACATTATCTACTTTATTATAGTAGCCTGAACATGAGCTATGCTATGAGTTCCTGGTGGAAGCACTATCTTATCCTGCATATGACTCCCCTGATACCCATATGATTTGCACTATTGTAGGTCATGATTCCTCCCACTATAAAAACCTATTCTCCTATCTCAAAGACCAAATCATTCTTGACACCTTTAACCACCATGAAAAGAGATACCTTATCCGTAATGCATCCCGATATGTTATCATTGGTCACGATCTGTACAAACAAGGTCTAGATGGTACACTACTTAGATGTTTAGAATGGGAAGAGTCTCAACATGCGTTGGAAGAAGTCCATGATGGTATTTATGGGTCACACTCAAATGGTTTAACACTAGCCCAAAAAATTATTAGGGCTGGGTACTATTGGCTGGAAATGGAGAAAGAGTCTATCAAGTTTGCTAAGAACTGTCAAAAGTGCCAAGTACATGGCAACTTAATTCATGCTCCACGGAGAGATCTAATTCCCTTCACTACACAATGGCCTTTTCACCAATGGGCATTTGATCTTATAGGATCCATACATCCTCATTCTTCTAATGGACATACCCATATTATTACAGCTATAGATTATTTCACAAAATGGGTAGAAGCAGTCCCTTTAACAAAAGCAACTAGTAAGAAAATATCTATGTTCATCTTGAACTACATCATATGCCGGTATGGTATCCCACATTCTATAGTCATAGATAATGGTGGACAATTCAAGAACAAAGACTTAGATGATCTATGTGCCAAATTCAAGATTACACAACATTGGTCCTCTATCTACTATCCTCAAGGGAATGGACAAGAAGAGGCTTCTAATAAGAATCTATTGAAAATCTTGCACCAAACAGTTAATAAAATAGGAAGAGACTGGCATCTCATGATCAATCCTACTCTCTAGGCCTACATAAAAAGTATCAAAATGCCTACTGGGGCTACACCATTCAGTTTAGTTTATGAGTCTGAAGCGGTACTACCTATTGAGGTTGAAATCCCATCACTAGGAATGAGAATGCATGGTCTAGTAAGTGATGATGACTACAGAGTGTCTAGGTTTCAAGAACTTGAACTACTAGATGAGCGTAGACAAGTGATGTATGATCATCTCAAAGTATATCAGAAAAGAATGTTTAGAGGCTACAACAAGAAAGTTAGACACAGAGAATTTCAGGCTAGCAATCTAGTCTTAAGAGAGAATCCTAAAAATCAATCACATAGAGAGCACAAGGGGAAGTTTGAACCCAACTGGCTGGGTCCCTTTTTTATCACTGCTAATTTTGGCTTTGGAGCCTATCAAATCTCAACAATTGAAGGAGAATAGCTTTGAGAACCAATCAACATTCTCCATCTGAAGAAATTCTATGCGTAAGGCATTCAGTCTATGGTAAAATGTCCTAAAAAATCTTAAAAATTAGAAAAAGTCCTAAAAAAATGAACATCTTAGTGAAAACCTAGCAAATGGGTGCCTTGATGATTCACAAAAAAATAAAAAAATATCAAAAATATCAAAAAAATTGAAAAAATAAAAAATACAAAAAAATGAGAAAAAGAAAAAGTGCCTTGGTGAAAACTTGGAAATAGGTGCCTTGGTAGCAAAAATAGAATCTCTGCCAAGATGGTGAAAACCCAGCAAACAGGTGCCACTTGTTTCAAAATTCTCCATCTATCAGCGCAATCTTGGTCTTTTCTAGCTTTCAATCTTGCTTTAGTTTGTACATATCTCCCAGTTTGTTCCTGCATTCCTATTTTCAATAAGTCGATCTGTACACTAATCAGTTCAAGCGTCTGTATCCTATCAACGTTTCAAACTTGGGGGCAATCAATGTCATATCCTATGGCCTCCAATGTATCTTAGACATGTCATATCTAGTCAGAGTCCTTTGAAGCTTCATTTGAGTTAGTCAGTCAGTCTCGTCTCCAGAAAGGATTTTGCATCTACAACAATGCAATCAAACATCAAACTAAAAACAATCTATGCTTTTACATTCTTTTGTCTCCTTGTATGCTTACTGATTCACATTGAGATTTTTGCATATTGTATCCTTTTGAGCTCTTCAATGATGTTCTTTATAGGATTTAGAGAGTGATGATGGGGGGCATAATCTTTTCTTTATTTTTTGCTTGTATGTGAAAATCTAACAACTTTGGAAATTCTAGATTGAAATGGTGTCCGTCTATAAGAGCCTCTATCTCGAATTGGATGGCCAAGAGTACCTTGACCATTGATACCCAAAAAATTCAAGGAAGTTTGATCTAAGTATTGTCTTTTTGAGTGAGTTCTTTCTTCTACTGTGAAATGCAATCTTACCTAAGGATGTGAACGATAAAGGGTCACTATGGGTAATTCATACTAGATTTAGAATGATCTCTTGACTATTTGATGTGTTTGTAATGCAAGGCCTATTTTGGTCATCACGACATTTATGTTTTGATGCTTATACAAATTTCTATATCAAAATGGACATGATATTCAGGTCATCTTGGTATTTATGCCTTGGTGCTTATATCTAATCTGACATTCCAAAAAAAAATCAATATTCATATGTCCATGGTTGTATGATCAATGGGCATTGTATTGATTCTTGCGCATACAAATCAATATTCATATGTTTATAGTTTCCTAGCTAGTGGGCATTGTATTGATTTATCTGGTTACCTAAAAAGTTTAATGATGATAACAAATCGACACATGATCAGTGACTAGGTCCTAGGTCTTAGGTTTGCATTTCATTTTGCATGACATTTTGCATTTTGCATGATCTCACAAATTGCTTGAACACTTTAACAATTCTTCTAAACTAAACTTAAAACTAAACATGAAGAGCTGAATCTCACATGAAGGTTTCCTCATATAACTGCAAGCAGTCACCATCCTGGGTTAAACATCCTTTTTGACATAAGACTGAGTACTTGTCTTCATCAATACCTGCAAAATATATCATGTGTATCATTGCATTTACATTTCATATTCATAATCATTCATTCCATCTATTGCATTACATACATTTCCATACATACATTTTCCATAATCAATCACATTTGCATAACGTTCATACATTTGAAAGAAACCATTGCATTACATAAATCCATACATACATTCTACTCTACTCATGGCATTTACATCACATGATATCATTATAAATAAAAAACATGACAATTACAAATGAAGTCACAACCAAAAATCTCGATCTCATATCATAAAACTCAAACTAGTCAGGGCTGTACTACTGGCACAATGTACAAAAGAATGAGCTCATGTGAGCTATCAGAAGTCAGAACAATATCAAAATAAAAAGAGCAAAAATATTAGAACATATCATGACAGATCAGTTTTCTGCCTGATCCTCTGCATCTGGTGGAGCTGGTGGTGGTGCATGAGGTACTACCTCGGCTCTAGGTGCTCAAGCTCCCTCTATACTAAGAGTACATAGGAACTTTCTGAGAAACTGGGACAACAACATAGTACACAAATACATAATAGGTATATTGTGAGGTCTAATGTGTCACCTCTATTTGTAATCTTCGAACCTCCTCATGGAGCTTAGACCGCTATCTATCTGCCTCAAGAAATCTCTCCTCCTAGCAAGCACTCTGTACCTTCAAGTCCTTGACCTATAATGTGAGTCTCTTAATGAGCTCCTATGAAGTAAGTGGTATACTAGGATCAATATTGGCTGCCAGCATCTCAGTATCTATTGCTGGCTACTCTGTGGTCTCTGCTCTCTGTGCCTTACGACGTCTCACCTCGACACCTAAATCAAAATTAGTGTCACCCTATAATGGATCAGGACCATCACTACCTACAACCTACTCAGCTACAAGTACATCATCTGCTGTGCCTACACTACCCAAAGTGCCACTCTCTCCTCTAGTGTATCTCCTAGAAGTACCTGCTGGTCTACCTGCTGAAGAACTAGTTAGATGAGGAGGTGGTCTAGTATGTCTAGCTGGTCTCTCTGGTATCACCACCACTCTCAGCCTAGGAGGTGTAGGCTGGGGTATCTGTGCTTGTGAACACCTCTATTCTTGACCTGCTGGGGCACCTGTAACATCCATGGCCTCCTCCATGGAAGGAATTAACTCTGTTAGATCTGAAAACCTATGTATGGGATGCTCTGTAAGCCATCCAATGAAACCATCTATGACACTAGCATCCACCACATTTTCTCTATAATCCCAGTCTCTGTTGACTATACCACTATACTCCTTTGTACATAAAGCATATGATAGTCGAGGGAACCATCCTAATCCAAGCTCTCTCAGAATCCATGCATAGGCAGCGTGCTCCTGTGGTGCATCCTGGATAATGCCATACTACCTCCATACCCTAGTAATAAGGAATCACTCTATAATAGATGTGGATCACCCAATCAATACATGGCTCTGACAAAAATAACTGATGTTCTCTCTAGCAGTAGGCCAGGCCTCTACAAGAAAATACTATCTCCATACTACAAAAGTCATATCATCAAGGCACCATCTAAAGTACTATGTGTGGCCCATGCAGACCTATGTAACATAACTTGAATAAGTATAAATCACTGGCTCCTATGGCTGGCGCTGTGATTGACACACTGGTCTACAAACTGGGATGTGCTCCCAAGCCCATATTTGAAGAACTAAAGCACCAGAGGCAAATGATTTTCTCTCTTGATACATGATCTCATGCATCTCGAAAAACATATGTGCTAACATACATTGACCCCAAGCCAACTCAGAAGGAGTAGCCATCAACCGTGCCACCATCAAGGCCCAGCCCATCAATAGACCATTCTGCTGACAGTCAAACATAATGATGCCTCCTATCATCCCATCAATAATGCACTCTAGTCTATGGGTTTGCCCATAGCGCTATACCAAGGTCTCCCAAGAAATAGAAGCAGTCAGCTATGTATCATCTCCAAAAAGATGTCTGAATGCTAGTAGACCCGAGTTCCCTGAACTCATGTAATCAGGATGCTAACCATGGAATTGTATATGTAGAATCCTATACACATCCTTGGGTGTGATAGTGATCTCTCCAGTTGGCAATTGGAAAGTCTGGGTCTCGGAATGAAACCTCTCTATTAAAGTAGTCAACAGTCCATGGTTTACCCCAATCTCGGGTAAGCAGATCAGATACTCAAACCCGCAAGAAGCAAGATGTACCCTCATAGGGTCAGGCAATGATACACAAAGTCTTTGGGTAGCAGGATGAGAAATGCACACATGAACATCAGGACATCTAACCTACACAACACAGAAACATGGAATCCTATCAGTAATTTGGTTGAAAAATAGGCTAACAGTACAGAAATTGAATAGTTCACTATCTCAGAATTTACATTCAAAGCTCAGCAATCGGCCTAAGAAATCAAAAAATCAAAAATTTTGAATTAAGATGGAGTTTTAAGCTCACTATTTCCCATACGACAATTCAAACTAGCATTGAAACTCGTACGAGTTCCGTAGGGTATCATACGACAAAGCATAGTGATACGAGTTTCTAAGGTTTCCCGTACGACAGAGGAGGGACCCGATGAAATGTCGTACGACTCTTGGGTCCCTCTCATATGAGTCTCATATGAAAAATGAAATGAAATTGGAAAGTCGTACGAGTCACAGAGGACAGTCATACGAGCTTTCATGCATGCAAGATTTCAAAATTAAAAATGTACAAAAAATGACCTAAACATGCTACAAACATGCAAAAATTGAATTTTCAGAGAGGCACAGAGGTCCACCTACCAGATGTCCATAGTATCGAGGTCTCTGATGTCTGCGGCTGCGCTCAAATCGATGGGAATTGACAGGTACCTTCATTTCTATTATTTTCTCACTCAGAGGGCTCCACAAGGTTTTAAAAGTCAATGATGAATAATGAATTGAAAATGACCCTTCCAACCTTTATATAGCTTTTGACCTAATTTTCAAAAGTGCTCCGTTTTTCACAAAAAATGTACCCCTGGCTAATTTTGACATTTTGAACCCATTTTTAGGATCAAAATTGAAATCTGAGATCATTTACTATGTCAAAATCGTGATTTAAAATTTTTGAACCCAAGACAGTCGACTGCTTGCATAATCAACCTTCAATCATCATAGAAATCTAGAATTCAACTTAATTGATTATCTTACATCAAACTATCAAAATTTCAACTTGGTCAACCATGGTCAACTCATGGTCAAACCTAGTCCTAGTCAAACTTGGTCTCCAGGACCTCTAAACAATGCATAACGTGTTCTCGAACATCTATAACCAATTCTCAAATCAATTAACATGCTTCTAAACTATAACACTGAATTTTCTTGTCAGATTTCAATTTTAATCCCGAAGGGGGCATGGTATTGCACATCATTCAAAGTCTGTAACTAAATTCTGTCAATCAAATCTTTTTCTCAGTAATCAAGACAACAACCATGTCTAGTTGCTGATTCATCTAAAGTCCTCGTCGCTTGGGGAAAATCTATTGCAATCTGGTATCCTAAATCTATCTTGTAAACTGTATCATCTTTTTATAACTATCGGTTCATAAGCGTCATTTCCTTGGTTCTTCGTAACTGATGGGTTCAGGATGTGATACCAATATGATTCATACAAGGACATTCAGGTCTGGAATCTGTCACTCACTTCTTCGCAATCATAAGGTTCAAAATCAGGTGTTTTGACACTTTTTCATAATCATTGGTTCATTGTTGCTATAGTTAACATTATCTTTGGTTATTCAGGACCTAAATCTTAAATCTTGAATATTTTAATCTTTCAATCGGTTTCTATCTCAAAATTGGTAAAACCTTACAAATCAAATCAGTTTCATACGTATATCATACACAGACTATTCTTTGAACCACTACGCTTTGCACAGTGATTCAAAGAGGGGCAAAATATAATACCCCAAAAATGGGCTATAGGTTCATTAACCTCCTACATCTTCAAATTCAAATGAAATTGACATCAAAGTCTTAACCTAAGGCACATCTGCACATTATCAAATTCTAATTGATTTTATCCTAAATTCTGCACTGGGGAATATTCCTAGCAATATTCCTATTTATCCTAATTATCTTTAATTTAATAATTATTTGGTGATAAATCTTATTTATCCTAAAGTTTAATTAATTGAATATTCTGAATATTTAATTAATTAGATTTAATACTGCCACTTAATTATTTAATTGAATTTAATTAAATTATTCCTAAATTGTATAATTTTATTTTGACAATAAATCTAAAATCTCATGACTAATTGATTAATTCTTATTTAATTAATTAATGTCAATTGTTAATTTTTAATAGTATAGTTTTAGAATAAAGTTTGATTTAATAATTGATTAACCCATAAATCAGTTATTTTAATTCAAAAATTAGTTAAGTTGAGAATAAATCACTTTATTTTTAAATTAATTTATAATTAAATCATGCACAATCAAAAAAGCAGGCAACTAGAAATTAATAATCAATTTTAAAATTGAAACTCAACATCTGATGATGAGTTGAAATTTTATCTAAAACTCTATTTTGAGTTAAAAACTGCTTTTGCATGATTTTTGTGAGTTAATTATCTCTGATTTCCTGATAACTCAAAAATCAACTTGAGTTTATCAAGAGTGATTTATGGCTTTTCTTTTGCATCCTAAAAGCCCTAGATTTCTATAAAATCAAGGTTCAGCTCTTCATAATCATCAACACTTGAATTTGCACAATTACTTTGGTGAATTGGTGATTGAAGGATTAAGCACTCGCGACAGGTGATTTGTGAGATCTTTCATAGTTGATCATAGCTTTTTCATAGTTTTCATATTTATTGATAACATTCTTAGATTAAATCTGCATTCAATCTCACTTTCATTCATCTAGCTTAGATTCATACAGTTTCTCATCCTTATTGCATAGGAAATACAAAAATATAGAATAATCAACATTCATATAATCTTTCATATTTTGCATTCAAATCCTTCATTTAGGTGTTGCATTGTCACTGATTTTGATTTCAATCTGGGAACATCATACTCACACCTACTAGAAGGCAGTAAATCACCTGGTTAGCTTAGTTTCAATTACTTGCAGATTTCAATTTTTGCTAACCTCTAATGTTTTACTTTCTTTCTCTCAAAAGCAACTCGGTGACCTGAATTGTTCAACTGTGCCACACTTAGCAAATTATAGTTTAGTCCTTCTACCCAATAAGCATTATCACATTGGATTCTATCATTTATCAGCAAGGATCCCTTTCCTATAACCATGCAAGGTGTATCATTACCCATTTTTACAGATCCTCCATTATATTGCTCAAGATGATTAAATTTTTCTTCATCACCAGTCATGTGATGTGTACAACCACTATCTATAATCCATGTATCATTTTTATTAACCTTAAAAATCAGTGATGTTTCTACATGCTTTTCTTCTTCCTCAGAATCATCCTTCATAGAAACAAATACTACCTCTACATCATCATCTGAATTAGAATTTGATTCATTTTCTTTTTCAAAGTAACATACCTTTTTGCCTTTGTCATTATTGTCTTAGTTATCTCTTTTATAGCGTCAGTAACTTCTGTTGTCTCTTCTCCCATAGCTTCCTTCACCAGATCGGTCCTTGTTTCTGTCATCTTCCTTCCTATTTGGACATCTAGCAGCAATATGACCAACCTCTTTGTAGTTAAAACATGCTAAAGGTAATTTGCCTTTGTATCTACCTTTTCCTTTAGGTAATCTCTTAGCCACAAGAGCTTCAAGCTCATCAAGTTCATCATCATTATTTCTATCTCTGATACCAATTGTTAGAATAAATGAGAGGGGAGTGAATCAGCTATCCACTATCCCAAATACAAAACGTATATCCAAAAACAATTTAAATGAATTTATGCAGCTTGGTAACATATAATAGTAAACTATCTATGCTTTTACTGATTACTAGTCAATAACATATAGTAACTACCGATCAAATCTAATATGCAACATGTAAAGTATGATATCCAACAATCATCACAATCAACACATGACACAAGAGATTCAACGTGGAAACCCTGTAAAGGGAAAAACCACCTAGGACTGGCAACCCAAAAATTGTTCACTCTTCTGAAGTGAGGTCAGTGAAGACCCAACCCTATTAAAGGTTACAAAACACATTGTATGGTGTGATCTTGTTATAGGATTTAACACTAACCGTTATCATCCAACCAACATTCACTATGGGGTTGACAGGATAACAAATGTGCATTCTATGAATGACATTACAAGACTTTCAAGTCTACTCAGTTAAGAGATTTATCTGATTACAATGGTTAAACTATAACAATAGTTGATCTGATTACAACACAACTTGATTTGCAGATGTATAGATCTTGATTATTCTCATTCAAATCTCTTATCAATATATCAATTTTGTTTCAACAATATTCAGCAACTTACTATCTCTCAGTTATAGCTTTCTGATGCTCAGTAATCTCTATAGTTCGGTTCTCCTTAACCAATTTGATCAGGCATGCATGAAGCTTGTTCACATGATATCTCTATAGTATCCTTTCCTCTAGCATAAGTTTCATAATGAAACCCTAGTCTCTTAAATAGATAAGTAAACCATTTTCATTTCATCCATTGGATTTTTTTGCTTAATCTCCTTCGTTGGTTTTTTCGCTTAAACCTTCCTCGGCTGATGTGTCATAACATGTTTCAAATCTGTCCTTTAGATCTTCCTTGAATTTTGCTAGCCATTGATCTCATAACAAACTTTATCTTTTACTTCATGATCATACACTTAACATCTCATCTACTTCTGTCAGCTAAAAAAATCATTTAGTTCTTTTGTTCATTCTCTGGTTAACAAAGAAATGTGTCAGTGAACACAAGCTCAATTTATACTGTTGATGCAGGAGCATCCTAGGGTGTAAGAGCAATCTTGCATCACCCAAAAATATTTCTATTTTTGTATTCAATAAGGGCTATCTTGTGCAGAGTTGCTATTTATGGAAACTTGCTATTTTTATTAAGTTGGTCTTACGATCTCGAAATGTCTGATTTTACATATGGAGGTTCATCTCAATCATATCAGCCTGCCAGCAAAGTTTCATGGCTAGATCAGGTGTAGTTTTGAAGATATTGAAGATTTTTGGTATTGGCAACAGGGTACAGAAACTTCGAACTCTATTTTGAAGGCTTTAGAGGCCTCAGATGAGGTTGAAAATTTGGGTGACAAGCGCTTTGCACCAATTAAGCCTGTAGAGCACTTCGTGGCATTTCCAGAATGGGGTTATAATAGCCAATTGGGTCAACGGGTGATGACTTATGGTCTTCGAAAGTTGGGTCACCTGAAATGGTGGAAAATAATTTTTCTTCAAAATTTCTGTTTGGGTTTCAAAACTCATTTTGAGCCGACTTTGATGTAATAAATTGTGAAATAAAATAATTCTAAGTTTGGTCAGCCCTAAGAGCTAAATTTCTAGAACCTTCTCGGGCGGTGGAAATTGCCTATATAAAGAAGGCCCGTAGTGTTGTCTAGGGCAGTTCTGGGTATTGATTCGAGGCTTTGTCCTACAGAATATTGTAAGGGAATGCCCATGTGGCTTTGCATATTGTAATTCTGAAAGTTTGTAATTCCACATTTGTGGAGATAATAAGAAGCCAATTTTCTATTTTTGCATATTATTGTTGTTGTTTCTCTATTTCTGTTATGTGTTTGTGGTATTAAGGGGAGCACCCTTCATCAACTGTGCACGGTATACACTACACTGCTCGGTGTATACTAGAATGCTTCATTAATTGACAACACTGCTTTGTAATATTTTGCTCCCAACTTCATAAAATATTAATGTAACATGATCAAGTCAATAATATGAAGTCATAGACTCATCAATAAGTTACCAAGAGTAATCCTTATCCTTATCTATCATATCGATCTCTCTCCATGTAGATATCTTGGTTCTTCATCTTTCTCTTCTCTTCTACAGATGTGTTAGATGTTTTCAACTTCATGATAAGTACTGTCAAAGCTAGTTGACATCAATGACAACATAAAACTAATTCAATTATCTTACATAACAATTCTATGTTTGGTGATCTCTAATCACTTGAAGTTCTGCAATCAGGTTCTCAATCAGTTGTAGTTCATCAAAAATACCTTAGCTCGATTAACACTTAGATATTACTTGGTTGATACCATGGCTTGGTTAACCTTGCCAATATCTACTGACTAGCAAATGTTTACTCGGTCATGCTTTTACCGTCTATACACAGTTTAAGTTTTAAACATGTAATCCAATAGTGCATCTTATTTTATGCTGATTTGGTGTGCATTCTCTAGTATAAGGAGCTATTTGTAAAATATAAATGATTGAAATTCATTTCCATCCATACCTTCATTGATTAGGTGAAGGTGGTGATATCACCTAATCTAATGGATGAGGTGTCACCGACTGTAGTGCTTGATCCAACTTTGTCATTTGATGCTTTTCTCCACATTTGATTTCTTATCCTCATGATTTCTTTTATTGTATTTCCATTTGTATTTGTATGTGTCTCTGGTGCTCATTTTGTGCAAACCTTGTTTAGGTGATTGACTTTGTGATAGTGAAAACATGCCATACCAGTACTTGTCCAATTATGAGATCTTCCTCTCCAGTCTTTCTCATGAAATTTTCTGCTACATGTCCATACCCACTACATGCTATAAAATTAACCCAAGTATTATAATCCCAAGTATATGCATTACCTTTCTTTCTCGGTTGGTATGATTTATTTTGTTCTTTCAATTTCTAGACTTGCTTCATTTTTGTCTAGAATTCTTGTGATATGTGTCTATGCATGTTTCAAGTGTGACAATGTTTCTCTATATAAGGTTTTTTAGGTGTCCTATTCAACTTTTATTTGTAGTCATGTGCTTGATGTCCATACTTATTACAGTTATAGAAATAACCATTAAACTTAGGAATGGATTTAGGAATACCTTTTGACTTACTCCTACAAACATTTGATGTGTGGCTTGGTTTTCCACAATGATAACATGATACATTATTTGGTCTTGGATTAGCATATGTATTCTTCTATTCAACTTATCTTGTTGACTCTCCCTGCTCGGTATAGCCTAAACCAGCTGTGCTATCAAGTTTTTTTTGACTAATCAAAATTTCATCCATTCTTGTAGTACTGTCTTCAGCTTTCTTGATCATCTCATTATGTTGTTGTTGCATCTTTACCTCATTCTTTAATATTTCATTTTCCTCTCTTAATTCACTGATGTCTTCTAGTTTCCTTGTAAGCTCACTGTTTACTCAGTTGACTTCTTAACTTATGACAACCATCTGATTAGAGATTTCAAAGTGATGCTTAGTGAGTCTCAGTATCTCAGATTCCTTCTCTTGCAACTTATCAACTTTTTGCCTCTTATCTTTAATAGCAATGTTTCTTTCTTGTTCGGCTTACCTTTCATTGTTCATGACATCAATCATTCTGACCATTTGTGTCTCTTGACTAATCTTTAGAGCTTTCACTTGTTTACTAAGATGTAGAGATGTAGATTATTTTCAGATAAATCTGATATGGTTCCTTCAGATGCATCAAATATGCTACCAGATCCATATCCAGATGCCTCAAATGGATCATTTATGTCTTCTTAATGATAATCAATCTCACTATACTGAATTGCAATATCCTTCCTCTTGATCAATAACTTCTTTAGTTCTTCTTTGGCTTCTTTGAATTTCTCAATGAATATCTACATCTGTAACCTTTGGTTCTCAATAGTCTTATCTAGCTTATATCTTTCCATCCTTAGATCTTTCCTCTTGAGTGATTAAACTTCCTTAACAAGAGATCTAGCTCTAATACCAATTGTTTGTATTATGGAAAGATAAGTACTGAGAGGGGAGGGGTGAATCAATACCTTAAAAACTTTTCAAGACTAATTTTTTAAAAGATATAGATAGCATTTAACTGACTAAATCCACTGTCTAAAGCATACAATCAAGTAACTAAAAATGTAATTTGCATGTAATTTAAACAATAAATCATTCATGAAAATTCATACTCATAACATAGATATTTTGGTATCGTAAAAACCCTTGTAAGAAGGTAAAAATTACGATGGGGATGACACCCAAAAATCTTCACTACTGTAGTAACAAAGTATGCCGGTTAAGGCTACAAATTATGATCACTTTTGATGATATTACCCTATTAGGAGTAACAATTAGATTGATTAGATCTACCCGGTTAAAGGATTTTAATAACACAATACATGTGTGCACTTTGTTAAGAGATTTAGCTGAGAATGGCTAAGTCCACTCTGTTAAGAGATTTTGATTTTACTAAAATGGTTAAATGGTAACAATAAATGTATCTATAATTAGTACTTCTATCTTGCCTGATTCAAATTTGTAATATACCAAAAAGATATCACCTTCTAGTGATGTATGTTTCCTTCTATTCTACTTGGTAGCCTTGTGTATGTTCTGAAAAACTGAATGCTTCTTTCAAACCTTCTGTCAAAAACCCTTTGTCTAATCTCTTAATGTCCTTAGTGTGGCTACTCCTTCATGATATCTATTCATAATGAAATCTTTACATATTTTATATCAAACTAGCTTGACCTAATTAGGGTTTTACAATATCTTAGATCAACGGTGTAATGAAATAACCTAGATCTAACATTACATAGGAATCATTAACAATTTAATGATTACATCCATATTTAATTCTGTCTTGATCTTGGTAAATCATTTTCTAATCGGTGTGAACCTTTTGCATATATTTTTGTGCCATTTCAAATTACTATGTCATTTCCTATTTTACTTAGTGTTCACTGCATTCTCCATTCGGTAATTAACTAGTGCTCAGTTCATATGAATGCTCGATGATCACTATGCTCAGTACTCGATAATTTTCTGGTGCTTGGCGAGTGTACTCAGTCAAACCCTTGTTTGGTTAACTTAGAGATATGCCTTGTGTCTTGCTCAATGTGTAGGATTTATGTGGTTGGCCAACTATATATCTCCTTTACCGACTAAATAAATGATTGATACTAATGACAACCATTAATGCTCAAATATGATTAACACATCTTGGAAAAATAAGGAGGAAAAATTGATAGAATTTTCTTTGTGAATTCATGAAATATAAAGATATGGGGTAAACAATTATTGTTAGAGAAACACTTGAAGAATGTAGATGAAGGTTAGTTGGCTATTTGCAAAAATAATATAGACTAGAGGAACTATGTAATCAAAGTATGGCACCATGATTTTATGAGGATGGAGAAAGAACTGCTAGATCTAGCCAAGTGTTTGGACAATGACATGAAATGCATCAATGCTACCTACATTTGGCATGATGGAACTATGGAGCATGATATGGATGTTGTAGTTAGGGAATTCAAATAGCTAATAGGTGAGGTTAAGAAGGAAGGGACCCCTACTATTGAACACTTCTCAAAGATTGCACAAATTGAGTCTTTGTTGTTCCTACTCGAAGAACATCTAGCAAAAATTCACCATGTGCATCGTAGTTATATTTTTTTACTATTTTAAAGACTTTTTCTAAACCTAGGGATGTTTATCCAGTGGTTATTTAGCTTTTAAAAACTGGTTTATTTCGACTTGAGATTCTTTTGAAACTACATGTAGTTTTAAGGTAGTTATGGTTAAACTATGGTATAAATTATGGAATGAACCAATGTAAAGGGTTCTGATTTTGGTCTTGAAAAGGATTTTTTTGATATATCATGCTGTAAAGGGTATTTTATGAACATAGACCTTGATATATATATATATATATATATATATATATATATATATATATATATATATATATATATATATATATATATATATATATATATATATATATATATATATGCATTTTACGTCATATTGCTATGTTAATTACATGTTGATGGATTAATGTATTATGCCTTTTGTGATTTCTCATGAAAAACATGCATGTATGTTAGTATAGACCAATTCATTGAAAATATAATTAGGGAGTTGTACCTTGTAAAATTTAAAGGGAAACAAAATAGAATTGTTTTCCCAACTGTTGCATGCAGATGTGTTTCTTCAAGGGCCCGAGTCATTGATTTAACAAATATGGGTATTTTGCAAGAAAAAAATTTGTTTTCTAACACTATTACTGATCCGTAAAACCTTAAAATAGTGTATTCTTCTATGAAGAACTAGTCAACCAATTATATTTGACTTCTGAGTTGAATGTAATCTCTACAAGATGTAGGCAATCTAAGGATTGAGGGTGCTTGTAATTTCATGATACATTGGTGCCAAAAATAAGTCTACAAAATGGTTGTAGTTCTTTCTATTATCATGCATCCTTATCTTAGGTTTCCATTCATATATTTGACATATTCTTCTATTTTGAGTCTTTTGATCATCTTTATAGACCTGAATCTGAAGCTTGTTGCCATTGGTCTCAAATATTACATGATGCTTTGCTAGAAGAAGATAACACAAGTAGGTTATGAACCTAAATGTCTTATAGGAATCTCTTTTAATTATTAGTAATTATTTTTGCAGGGATTGAACAACGCTCTTAATAAAATTATATCTTACTAGTTCATGTACACAATGGATATTAAAAATCATTTCAAGAGGGATGACACTCACTTCCCTATCAATTTCCAATCCCAGGCAAAATGTTAGTGTTGCCCAAATTTTCCCTATCATTCCCTTTTTGGCCGTATCCTATTTGTTCCAAGAAATGCTCAAGTGTCGAAAGTCCAGTGTGTTTTCTACCTTTTGGCCCAAAAATCCAGTGTGTTTTCGACCTTCTCTCTGAAGGCTCAGGATGTTTCTGCCTTTTGGTCTAAAATCTTAGTGTGTTTTCGACCTCTGCTCTGAAAGCTTAGCATGTTTTCGACCTTTGTTCAAAAACCCTCTATGTTTTTGACCCCTTCTGTGTTTCATACTTCTTCCTCTAGCGGCATTCATTTCATAAGTGCGCAACTCTGACCAGGTGGGTCCCTTTGATGTTTTCAACAAACTGCTATGGCTTGTCGCATGATTGCATAGCCCTTTTTTAGGCTATGCAAACATGCGACTAGCCGTTAAGTGCGTAACCCCGAGCTACCAGGTAGGCCCCAGTCAGCAGTCAATGAAGATTTATTTTTGGTCACATGATTGCATGCGGTCTCTTAACCACATGAGATCATGCGACAAGCGGTCAGTGGGGCCTGAAGTTTCTACATTGGCACAAGTGTGACGAAGATCTACGGTGGTCATATGATCTCATGGGATCTTCCAACCCCATGTGATCATGCAAAAACCGTTCGATGGGAATCTGCTGAGTTAGGTGGGTCCAATGCTAGGGGTTGGCGAGGTGTTGCTGATGAAGCGGTCAGAACAAATAAGAGATTGACAGGTGTCAAGTGGGCCCAAGGTCTTTTAAAAGGCAAGGCAGGTTAAAGCGCAGATGAATCCCATGGTTGTTGCTATACCACTGAAAAAAGATGTGTGATATTTAAAGGCAGTGACATAACGAAGACCATCCAATGCAGAGGTGATAGAAAAGAGATCTACGGTGGTCGTAAGATCTCATGGGATCTTCTGACCCCATGAGATCATGCGCCCGTCGTTAGATAAGAATCTCAGTCAAGGTAGGCCCGGGGTTGGTTAAGCAGATGCGCAGTTAAAGCTTTCACATGGTTGCTGGATGAGCCTGGGGTTAAGGAGAAGTCCTAGCGACTCTGCGACTAAGGGGAAGGTGAACCCAAGGTAAACTAAGGTTAAGTTTGCAGTTCACATCTCAAGCTTGTCGCATGGTCACATGCGGCTTTTTAACCGCATGCAATCATGCGACAAAATGTCAACGGTTAGTGGGGGCTTCGGTGGTGACGTGAACATTTGCAGGTGGTCAGCGTAATAGTTTCATGCTAGTCGCATGATCGCATGCGACTTCCTAACCGCATGCGACCAATGGACAAGCTTTCTAACGGTCGGTGAAGGTTGCAGCGGGCCTGGTAGCATGTGGCCTCATAGATGCAAGATCTATGGTGGTCACATGTTCACATGGGATCTTTCGATCCCATGCGATCATGCGACCACCATTGGATTCTAAGGGGCATTTCCTGTGGTGTGGTCATGGGTCCAGCCGAGGTGTCCGGTTCCTATTGGTCCACGTGGTTGGTAGTTTAGTTTTGGCGGGGCCATGTATCTTGCGTGGCAATGGTGGATTCAAAGAGGCTTGTCGCATGATCACATGAGGCTGTTTTAGCTCATGTGATCATGTGACCAGTGTTTTTTCAAGGGTGGTGCAACTTTGTTGGCAGGCTTTTTCTGCAGAGAATGTGCAAAGTGGTAGGGTAGCTCAGAATTGAATTTCTGAGGATAGTTGCAAGTTGCGGAGTTGATGAAGGAGGTCTGGCTAGCCATCAGGGGTCATTTCTTGTCCCCGTGAGGTACTTTTGCGACATTCATGGTGAGACTTTGGTGCAGTAAAGTTGATGAGTCAAGATTATTTATCTGCAGGTTGATTGCGGTAAATGGATAGGTCATTTATCTGATCAGTTTTAATGTTGCAGAAATATCTTTCATGATCAAATTTGATCGACCTAGGGTTTGATATTAAATTGTAAAATTTGTAACCTTGGTTAGTTTTGACTCCTGCCTGCGTGCAATTGAGTGGTGTATATAATTTGTTTTTTGGAGCCTTAGTGCCAAGGATTCACATTTTTGTAAAAGAGAAAGACTTTTCTTGGAAAACTATCTGTAGCATTTCTTCCTATTCTCTAGTTTTCCACATCCTATAAATTCTCATTGATAATACAAATATTGTAAAGTATTCTGTGACATTTTTTTTATGTCCCTGTGCTTCCTTGTTTGGCTTATCTCTTATTGGATTGAAGTTTATGAATGCTTTCAGTGATACTTAGGGTTCTTGATCCCCCTTAATTTCAGCTTATATGTGCACTACTGTGTTTGATCCGATCTGAGTGAGTTTGTGGGTATTCTTCAGCCCCTGTCATTCTGTCTCATTCCTATGTCCTTTTGTTGAAGAGAATGTCTGCTTGTAGGTCATAGGTTGTGTCTAATTTTTAGGCCCTCTTATGAAACACTTATGCAAGCCTATTCAGTAAGTTGTGATCTCCCAGACCTAAGCATCTCACTAGTTTCATTCCTCTATACTGAGATCCAAACCCTAGTTTCAGTGCATCACCTAGTAGGTAGTTTGTTTTCAGTCATTTCCCTTTCATGCACTCCTTCTATCCCTTTCCCTCAAAAGTTTACTTTCCTATTTAAGAGAAAATTAGGGTGATTATCCAAGAGGAACCAGCCTATAACTTGGAGGTCTCATCTCGGTTAGCAAAGGGTCGCACAACCTTGAGATGATTCCCATGTTATACTGGATTATCAAGACCAAGAGAGCTTGAGATCAGAGGTGCAAATTCAGTGTATAACAGTTAGCAAAGAAATAGTATCCTAAACACGTGACACAAAAATGTTAAAATCATAAGTAGGCTTATGATTGTGATCTAATTGAGCACCACACACTATTAGATGTTTGATAAATGATTCTTTATAATTTTCATTGATTCTCTCGTATTCCTCTACTAGGTTTCCTAAGTCAATGTGGATGTTTCTATTTTGTGCTTAAAAAACTATAAAATTCTCCCTCGGTTATGGATAAAATTTCCTCTTGAGTTATTTTATTGATAATTGCTTTTCTATCTTCATCACAAGTTTTGGCATAGAACATGATAATTTATGGGAAAGGGAATACTTCAGGTAACATCATGCATCCCAATCCAACATCCAACGATGCAATTTTATTTGTACTTGAATTTAATATTTTGTTAGAAATAGTAAATTTTTCCCTATTTGGATTTACTAGCACCGCCTTACTAGATAATACATATCTAATAATTTTTTTATTCTCTTATTATCATGGATAACATGATCATAAATATTATGGTAGTCATAAATGATACCTAATGTTTTAACCAATGTGGTTAAGTCTATTTTTTCATTCACTTGGCTTTTAGTTGTACTTTTCAATTTCCCCATCGCTGGTATTGCTAATGGTTCAAAATAATGCTAGACAACTAGTAACTACAAGCCTGAAAAGGCTAACCCTCAAGTTGAACCCCTAATTCTAGTTCTACAATCTAAACCATGAGATTAAAAAATTAAAAAAGTGGGATGTAGGTGTTCTGGATTTTACCTAGAATTTATATTTGAATAGACTAGCACTAACAAACTTAGTTGCATTCCTCAATCTAGTAGCCATTTCTAAATCTCACTGGATTAACTGGTTTGTCGAAGAATCCAAATACCAATATGAGTTACGTCCCTTAGTTTCAAAGCACTCAAAATTTAAAAGCCTAAAGGCCAAAATTTATAGAATCGTATTATAAATTATTATTAATAACTATTCACAAGGCAAAAAATTTATTAGTTCTTTCTGAGGACTGACAATCTCTTGTCTAACATGTCACACATGTCACTTTTCCAAAATGTTTTTGAAGACTTTTTTTATTCTTTACTACTTCTACCTGTAATAGAGCTTATTACACTTAATTAAGTATACAATTACAAATTTAAAATTTAACTATACTTAACTAAATCTGGTAGGACAAAGTTCAATGATATGTGTCTCATGTTAGAGTGATGTAGCTTCTTCTAGATTTGATTGTGTGCAGTATTTTAGCATCAACATTTTGAATCACACTTTGTAATCCATCATTAGGATGAGAAGAGCTAGAGGAAACAAAAATAAGTTTGCAAAAATGTTTATCATTCCCACATTCGGCTTGGAATACACCTTACACCATTAATATGTGCTCATCCAATGGACGATGGTATCTATTGTGAGTTGTTGTGGGTCATAGTATCCATATAATGTTTTCTAGTTTGGTGGCCTCGTCACCTAACATGTCATCATCCCATGGGCCATAGCCTTTCTTTCATGATTTAAATCAGTGTTCACAAATCACATTCATGATTTAATAATTTCTATTACAATATATAATAAATATAACATATTGATATAAATGATATATGATTTAAATTTAAATTTATTTTGAAATCAATGATAATAATATAATATAGAGTTCAGTGGCTGTAATAGACCTTACGCTATTCATCTTTGATCCTCCAACGAATCGCAGACCATGGTCCATGGTATCCATTGTCACAATGGAATCTAGATGGTGGGTTCCATAGACTATTTGACCTCGTCACTTGACACGTAGATGTGACATGTGTCACTTTTTTGGAGGATGATTGCATAAATTTTTAACCTTCACAACTTCACCTTGAAATGGAGCTTACATCATTGATCTGCAATAATCATGATCCAACATTCATTAAATTTTATTCATTTTTCTTATACAATGTAATTATTAAGTATTTTTAAAATCTTAAAGATTATAAAATAATAGATTGATTAAGCTTACAATTTATAATGTTTAAGAATTTATTGATTTGGTCATACATTTGGCTTCAAAATTATTTATATTTTGATTTTGTGGATTCAACCACTAATTATCTAATATCAAAGGGAAAAGTAATAAAGGTCTTAGGTACTGCAAGATTAATAAAATTTGTTATGCTAATTTTACGGTAAAGAATAACTAAATAATTGTACAATTCCACACACATATAAAAGTTAAGTTATCACACACTCTTCTTATCCTTGATATAACAAGATTACCCTTAGAGTAAAAGAGGCAATTTTTAAAGCATAACCTCATTCTTACAAATGTTTGTTCATTATAATAATGTAACATCATCACTTATTCATAAAACATTGGAAAAGATAAATCACTTAACAACTCATTAAGTAAACCCCTTTCATAATACAATTTAGTTTATAAGATTTATGAAACATTTCCAAGCATAGTTTGTTTTGACAATTAATTAAAATAAATAATATACACTATTGGACCATGCCATAATATAATAATTTGTAGACATTTTCTAGAGGAATCACTCTTGTGCTTCCTCTTCCACTTTTGTCTATTACATAGTCAGGTGTGGGGATTCAAATTACATGTCCATGCTAGGTGTAGGTGTACTACTCTTTTATGAAATAATTTATCATTGCAACCTTTTCCTACTCAACTAACTCTTAATTATTAACTAAGTACTTGCTAGTGTATTGTAATTTCATTTTATTAACAATTCAAAAAATCACAGACATATATTTGTTTGCTTCATTTTTAGATTCACAAATTATTAGCTCAACACCACATTGTAATTTCAATTTTGTTCATAAATTATTACACACAATTTTGGCCATTTCATTCACAAATTGGAATCTACTAAGTGCAGAAGAATGAAACTGAATGTATTTTTAAATCCATAAAAGGCAAACTGAAATGAAGTTGCAAAATTTATATTAATATTTTCCATAAATTTATAATATTCAGAGTCCCTCCAAAACTTTAAAGCCAAAACGAGGGAGGTTATGAGGTACTAGCCAAAAAAAAGCTACTAGGACATTGACAATGGATCAGTGGTATGATTGTATCCAAAAAAACAAAACAAAACAAAAAAGGAAACCCTTCATTTAAAAATACCATGCCATAGGGTGATGGGTTATGGGTAACACTAAGGATCTTCCATTACATCTAAGTAGATTTCTTTAGAGAGGATAAGCTTTGGGAATTCATATATCCATCCATAGTCTCAAAATTCATCCAGGAGAAACCATTTATAGATAAAATACCTACCAATCTGTGCATATTTCCTATGGAACACCAATTGATCATTATTTAGGTTCAAAATAAAAGGTTGCATGGCCACATTTTGGCCTAGCTAGAGAAGCTTGGGTAAATCACTTGCCTAAGGCATCCCCACTCCTATCACTGCAAAGACAACAACCTAAACATCATCCCCCAATAATTCTTCTTTGAAAACCTTCCTTAATAGCAGAAGCATATCCACCTTGTCTCCTCTAAGGTCCATAAGAGACACCAAAAATTGGGAAGTAATGTTCATGTTAACTTGGTATCTATCAGCATTTTGTAGAAACTCTTGACCTAACACCATCCTCACAACCTTGTTTGTAAATTGCCCAACCTCCTTACAAATAGATTCTAGGGTTGTGTCTGAGATCGAGCCCAAAAAAGCCTTCTGGTCCTCCTCATATGTGCTTCTCAAATAAATAGGAGTGTCCATCTTCAAAAATCTGAATATCAAATTATACAACCTAATGACCTAAACCAGAGGCAAAATTTTAACCACCGACAACTCTGAGACTCTATATACCAAAGGTGAATTGAA